>VXBJ01006154.1:220297-277362 GCA_013400055.1 Nycticryphes semicollaris
GGCATGGAGATGCCTATCAGGAAGGGTGCTTTAAATCAATCCAGGCAGACAAAGAAATGCTTTTCAGGTTTTATTAACACAGTAATGTTGGGAAATGGGAAATTAGCTCGGTGTTTGTTGTGTGTTCTCCCCCTTTGTGTCTGCACAAAGTCCCTTCACTTGGGTTCCTGCTGTAACCACATGGCTCTGGGGAACTGGAGTTCAGCAAAGGCTAAGTGTTGGTGCTCAGAGGTGGTGGCTGCTGTGATGGATGGACATCACCTCAGAGTGATTTGGGTAGAGCTTGTCCTTTTTGGGAGCTGGGATGGACCTGGTGTCTTCTTGAGAGCCTGGTGTGGATGAAAAGTGAGGTGTTACTGGTGTTTCCTCACCACTGCAGATGGGATGTAACTTCTGGAAGACAAAACATCTGGAAAGGGCAGTGGCTGGCATGTTGCTTAAAACTCTTGCTTTGTTTTTCTGCCTGTCTGGAGCCTTTCCAAACCACCATGGGGCAAGGGAAGATGCTTTCACCCCTCTTCTGTGGCTCAAGGTTCTCTTCCAAGCCCAGCTGTGTTCAGAGGTGACTTCTGTTTCCTTCACACACTTTGGAGTGAAAAGCCAATAAAGGCGAGCCAGTTCGGCTTCCCTCAGCCCCACTGTGTTCATGGACTGCCAGGCTCAGCCTCCTTGTTCCTTTCACTGGGAATCACCTATAAACCCACTTTTAGTTCATGTTCCCATGGGAGGGAGTTCGTTATGAGATTTACGGAGGAAAAATGTTCAAGGGAAGTTTTTAATCATGCACTCCTCCAAACCTGGAAGGAGAAAAAGAGACCCTCCAGCTCTGTGCTGGAGCCTGGCAGCATTATTCCGTACCTCACTGCTTGAAACTTGATTTCACAGTTCACCTCAAGAATGACTTGGGTAAAGTCTGTCTGGCAACTGGAGCTGGCCACAAGACACGGAAGCAAGAGCTGTTGCTCTCAAAAAAAAAAAGTGGCCCTTTTTGGCAAAGAAGCTGTACTGTCAGGGATCCGTTGGCACTTCTGGAGTCTCCTTAATAACATATGTGTAATGCTTGTCCGTATGCTCTGTTGATCAGATCCCAGGCTTACAGTAAACACAAGCTAATAACCATTTTTTCCAGAATATTTTCTTGGCTGGTTCCCATTTAGGAGATTAAAAAAAAAACAACCCAACCCAAACATGGGAAGAGGTCCATTTTCAGAGTCTGGCCCTGTGGTGCAGCTTTGATGCCACATCCTGAGAAGGCAGCTGAAGCCTCCCCTGCTTTTGGGTTGCTGGCACTGAGCAGAAACACCAGCTCAGCATCCCAGTGGACTAGCGACACAGCCCTAAACAGAAGCCTGCTTGATGTGAAAACCACCACCTGGGAGCCAGGAGGTCCCCAAAGGCAGAAAAAGGCTGTAGTACTGTGACAGTGAAAACCAATGATGGAGATGCCATGGTGCTGAGCACCTCGCAGAGGTGTCCTGGAGGTCACTGCCATATCTCTGCCTAGGCTATGGCTCTTACCAGGCTAAGGACACATGCCTTCCCTGCTCATTGTTGTGTTGGCTTTTTGGTTTTGTTTTTTTTTTAAGTATCAAACTTTCCAATGACCTCATCCTGCCCTCAAATAGTCAATATAAATGTGCAAATGTCACTGTGGAATTTACACAGCAAGGAAAAGGTAACCTGGATTTCTCCTCAGCCAGCTGAATGGGACCAGGGAGGACTGTCTGGAGGCAATGCAGCCACTGCCTTTCCCTTGTCTGGAGCTGAGACCTTCCAGCACATCCCTCCTGTGGTGTCTGGTGTTCCGTAAAAAAAAAAAAAGACACAGCCTCCCAAAGTCACTGAAAGGCACGCTGTTCCTAAATTAGCACAATAAAACGTTTTCCCTTGACTAATATAACCCAAAGGCACCATGGGTGGCTTGAGATGGGCAGTCTCCACCCCTTCTCATCACTCTGCAGCTCAACCAGCATGCACCTACATTAATTCCTGGGCATCATGCACTTGTGAACGGTCTATCATGTTGATCTTTGGAAAGTGCCTTTAGGGTGCAATGGGATCATGAGCCTTTAAGTCACGTTTAGTGTGCTGGAGAGAAATATATCCAAATGTCACATATCAGATGTGAGACCAGACCTGGACACTTCTCTCTGCTGGTGGAGGTTTTGTTACTTATGACTGATAAACAGTTACGTGTTTTGATTGTAGTGGGTCCCCATATTGCATTATGCGATGCTTGCGTGATATTCATTTGCTGCTCAGCCTTCAGACCTCAACCAGTGTGTGACACGGAGCTATCTCTGCTGGGGGACAAAGGTGCAAGCTGCAGTGAGGTCATTAGCAGTGACCACAAAATGTTCACCCAACACTCATCACTTCATATTGCTGGTGCTTTAGTGAGGCAAGTCCCCTGGGGACCCTCCATGAGCGGGGTGATGTGCAAGGGGATGGAGAAGGTTACACCACCAGGCATGTTCTCCTCAGCCTCACAGCTGCCTTGTCCCCTGTCCCTGATGGGGCATATCTGGCGTGTGTCAGACTACAGAGGCTCCTTCATGCCTCAATAGGAATTCAGCTGGGATGGTGGCTTTCACCAGAGCACCTCCTTGAACCACCTTTTCCCTCTGTGACCACCTCCCTACTCAGCTCTATGACTTCTCCCTCTGGCACAGCATTTTGCCAGGCCTGCCCACAAGCCCCACGATACTTGGGCCATATTTTGGATAGGGCAGTTTCTCATAGAAGATCAGGACACTGAAAAAAGGGAGGAGGGTACAGGCAGTGCACCTGGCAGAAGCCTCCAGAAATGCAATTTAATAAAAGTGAAGTCAAGCAGCACAGACCTTGCTTTAACCTTTTTAATTTTACTTTTCCATTCCATTATTAGTGCAAATAGCATGACCCCATGAGACACCACGTCAGAGATGAGCTCTAGACCTAAGCTAACTCTCCAGGGAAATAAACCCAGCTCTCCTGCTTTACTTGGGAAGGGCTGATTTAACATCCCTACACCAAGAATAGGGAAAATTCCACTGAAATAGGCATTTTCTCCATTTCCCCTACCTGCTGACCCTGCCTGAGCCCCCTCACCACTGAACAGTCCTTTCCTTTTTCTCCTTCTCCCAGTGCCACTGACCTGTGCCTCCACCTCACCTCTGCGCTGCCATGGCCACACTAGAGACACTGCCTGTTCTTAGTGACTCGACCTACCCCAGCTCGGACAACTTCCACACTTTTGCTCGCCGGCCATCCCAACCCACCTCCCAGAGCACCATGGGGAGCGTGGGCAGTGGAGTTGCCAATGACCAAGAGTTTGCCATGAAGAGCGTGGGGACCCGGACACAGAGCAGTGGACGGCAGATGGAGGGGTCTCGCAATGGGTACTCCACGCGGGAGATCTCCAACCGCTACTCTGGCGAGGAGAAGACATACAAGACAGAGAAGGTCTCCAATTCTCTCTACATCAACGGTGACCTGCGCAAAAATGAGAAGGTGAAGATGGACATCTGTGGGAATGTGACCACCAACAATGAGAAGAACATGCCACCTCCTCCCCAATACCGAGAGCCCAGTAACCCACCAAAGATATTGCCAGTCTCCGGCAAACTAGACCAGGTGAGAATCCCCACCTCCAGGAACAGTGTGATGGTTGTGGCACATCTCTATAAACACAGATCAGGAAGCCTTGGGTAATGGTGCAATTCTGACAGATAGTCTAATTCTTACTTTGTAGATGACATCATTTCTATGTACAGATAATATAATTCTTATTACTTTCAGGGGGTTGAGCAAAGGGGAATGTTAGTTCTTGAGGAACCCATGAGCATGATAAGAAGTTTTCCACAGCAAACTTTCCACCTCATTGAAGCCTGTACATCACTGGCTATCCCAATGTACCCAAGATGCTGTGTCTTCCTCTCTGATTGATGGGCTGGGAACTGGAGTTGGCTCTCATTTCAGCAGGTCCAGCATCTGAGTCCCACTCTTATGTTTTGTGCCATTTATAGCCAATCTCCAACAGACCACTCCCACCAAAAGGTGCTGCTTCCAAGACACTATGAACATCTATTCAAAATCCCCTCTTGTGAGGGACAAGTTGACAAGGCTTGAAAACTACCCCTGTAAGCACTATCGCCCATCCAGGCCCAATTCTCATGCCTCGTATTAGCTTCAGGGAGCAAACACCTCCTATACCTGAAGAGCAGAGCCCCAGAGCTAGAGGTGTTTTATATAGCCTTCTGTTCTGCTTCAGTGACTTCCATAATTTGTGTCCTGGGGATGCTGCCTTGTACAGCATTATTTCTGCAGCATTTTGTGGCCTCGTCTCCTGGGCTGTTAATCCAGTGGCCCCTGTGGTACATCTCAGTCTAGCATGCCAAGTGCCAGGTTTTTGGTCTCCAACTTTGCCTGGTCACCAGGGCTCATTCTCTTTCTCCTGGGAGGCATTTTCAAGATATCTTTGCTCATATAAAGTGGCTTTAGCTTTCACCTGAAGCCCAACTGGCAGAAGAGGAGACTCAATCCCATTTTTAGGATAATTTTGTTTCTGTAGGTGCATTCATGGATGAGGAATGTGCAAGGTTTTAAAATCCTTTCTAAATCCTTTACAGCTGCAGTTTATTCTCCCTCCAGCACTGCTTATAGCCACAGGAAACACAATTATTCAAATGCAGAGCAGCTTCAGCATGTTCCTTGCCTGGTGTTGCTGCTGGGGTCACAGCTCCTACCTATCCCTTTCTGGCCATGGTGAGGACACAATATCCACACAGGGGAATGATCACTGCTGGCAGGAGGGAAACTTGATGCTCCTGGGGCAGAACAGCTGCTAATCCGAGGGTTCAATTCAGTTTTCACCATAAGGGAAACGCACTGTCAGTGCTAAAAGTCCTTCCAAATATCATCTGCCAAAATCAAAGAGCTGTTTTGATCCAGTCTGGTAGGCAGGTTGTGTCCCTCCTTCTTGCAAAGAGAGCTAAGAGGAACCAAGGAGTATTCTAGGAAAAAATAAAGCGGATTTGGGGTAAGTTAAGCTCAGGGTGTTTTTCAGTTGGGGTGATGAAAGACATAGCATCACCCTACAAGAGACCACAGGTCCTTCATGTTAAATCCCAAATGGCCCAGGTGTAATAAGGCTGAGAAATATGGAGCTAGCCCAAGACATCTTAGCTCCATCAGCCCCAGCCTGTGCTGATGTATCTCTTTTGTGTGTTGTTACCAAGCTTCCTGCTATGTTTGATGCGTGGTCCTTTTTCCTTTTGCAGAGCAATGAGCCCTTAGTTAGACCCTCAGCCTTTAAACCAGTAGTTCCTAAAAACTTCCATTCCATGCAGAACCTCTGCCCGCCACAGAGCAACGGGGTGACAGAGAACAGAAAGAGCTTGAACCATGCCAACAGCAATAGCCCGTCCGCACCCAAAAGTGGACTCGACAAGAGCAGCCTTAACAGGACTACAAACCAAGTGGGGGGTCTTTCGGATTCAGGCCGTAACTCATTAACAAGCCTGCCCACATATGGGACAGGCTACAGCCAGCATGTGGGTCCAATGAGTGCCTCCACGAGCCACATCAACCGCATTGGTACAACCTACGTGGACAAGAACATTGTGGGATACAATGGGATATCTACCTCAGACAGCGGGCGGTCTTCAAGCAAGAGCACCTCTTCGTTCAACAGACTGAACCATCTCAATGAAACAATGCCGTTCCACTCACCTTCAACAGATGACATCATTCAAGACCTGGAAGACCGGCTGTGGGAGAAAGAGCAGGAAGTCCTCCAGATGCGAAGGAACTTGGACAAAAGTGAGGCAGCCATCTTTCAAGTGTTCGAGGAGAAGCAGAAGATCTGGGAGAGGGAAATGGAGGACCTGAGGCAAAACTATGCCAACAAATTGCAACAGGTGTCCAAAAAGGCACAGCGGGCTCAGCAAGCCTTGCAGCTCCAAATCTTCAAGCTCCAGCAAGAGAAAAAAAAACTCCAAGATGATATGGGACAACTCCTGCAGCAACGAGAGGAGCTGGAGAAGAAATTTGTGGCTTTCAAGAAGGAACAGGCTGAGTTTCTCCCAAAGATTGAAGAGACCAAGTGGGAGGTAAGAGCTTTGTTGTAACAGACCTTGAGTGAGCTTTCCATCTGATACCCCAAAACACATCCCATTTGCCCTAAGTGGACCCCACAGACAATGCCTATAGATTGGTGGCCTCCATGTAACATGACACTTCAGTTACCTCTTCATTTGTCTGAGTCCCAAACCTATAGTTTTGAATAAAACTAAAATGAGCATAACTTTTTTGTGCATACCTCCTGTGCTGCTTAATAATTTGGCTTCCCAGTCAGGTCACTCCAACATGTGACATTTGAATCCAGTTTCAGCAAACACAGGTCTTTCTGTACAGGTATTTGTGCCTAACAAAATGGGTTTAAGTCTATTTTAATTAAATTCTTTTAACATTTGTACTTGGGCAAACTTTGAAAATGCTTCTCAAATATTTGATTTTCTTTTTTATTTAAGACATAAAGTAAGTGAGCTAAGAATTATACCAATAGCCAAGTCTGCCTCATGCTTTCCGTTGTAACTGACTGTTTTCAGCTGCTAATAAGTTTATCTCTCTTAAAAGGCTGAAAGGCAAATTCCTCTTTCCAGTTCTCCTTTTGAGTCTTACATATTTTTTTTCTACTGTTTCTATTTTTAGAACAGTTTATCAAAGTCTGTTTGTATAGCCAGTACTAACATATTTTTTTTAGCTTGATCATGTGAAGAATTTTAATCCTTCCATGGACTGGCTGGAAACTTTAAACGTATTAAGAGCACAGAAGCAACCCATAGCTCTAGAATCAAGAAGACCCTATTCTGCTAATCCTGATGAAAAGTCAATGAAGCTGGGATTAATTAGGCTCTGAAATGTGCTGTTTGCAGATGTTCAGCAGATCTTATTAGATGCTTGCTGCAAGATCTCTGCACATTGCATCCCAGAACAAGCAGGCTGCATTGTCCCTCATGATGCTTCCTTTGGCCAACTGCTCGCACCAGGTCTTTTGTTTCTTCCAACAAGGTCTGGAAAGTTCCCTGATTTTGCACCAGTCAAACTGCATATCAGCTTTCAATCATTTGCTGCACTGCTATAGTTCTCTCTGAAAGAGTTAACCCAGTGATATTGATGTAAAGACAGGGATTCAGCTTGTGGATCATGATACCTAAAATTTGTAGGCACATCCATTTATTGACTTGTAGACTTGCTCTCCAGGCTGTATTTCCTGGATCTCCACAGCATCCAAATAGAGGCCTAAATTTAAGTATTTTAACCTGTAAATTAGTTCCTATCCAAGCCATTCTTCAGCATGTATTTCTCTGCCTTTTGGGAAGATCTGGAGCACAGAGAGTACTTTCAGTAAATTGTGCGGTTCTAGGCAATAACTACAGCCCTCTAACTACAGCTAAACCAGTGTGACACAGTTCTGCATCTGCTGCAGACAACTGCTGATGTGGATGTGGGTACTCACAGAGTTAGGTCTGCAGGGGAACCACCACAGTTGTCAGCTCCAGGGAAAGCTGCTACCAATAGGAAGTGGCTGGATACATCCCCTAGCTCTTCAGCACTGGACTGTCTTAATAGCTGAGCTTCAAGATATTGCTTAACATTATGTACCAGGCAAATCCTCTATAGCATACAAAGGTGGAGGTTGCTATGAAGACAGCAGACAGGACAATTTTTGTGAGGAGCATTGACCCAGGTGGAGCTGAGCAGAAAGGGACGGTGCAGACAAAGCAGGACGGAGGAAAGGCCAAGCATTTCATATGTGACAAGAGCTTCAGGAGGATGGAACACCCAGTCCAGAGGTGGCTACTGAGTCTATTTTTTATTTTGCCTGACCTCTCTGACCACTGATGGTTCCTTGGTGCAGCTACCCAGCCCAGACTCCTGCCAGAATAGGTAGGGACTGTATTCCTCTGCAATCATCCATAGGAGACAGATCAGATCTGCCAGCGCAGGGACCTGAAAACCACAGAGTTCATGGGAAAATGAAGGCTTGGTCACTTTTATGGTTCACTTCCAATACCCACAATTATTCATACAGCTATCACCGTTGGTGAACTACACAGGTGCAGAGGAGTGTCATACTTAATTGTGACACCTATGTAATGCAAATAAACACTGCAGCAAGGGTATTTCCACTGGGATTGTGTAGCCTACCACATGGGTGAGACTTGAGCCACTCAGGATGAAACCTGAAAGTCCAGTGCCCAAGGACAGTGCATGGTAGTCACATTTCAGTAAGGGTGGGTTGCAGCTCTCTCCTTGATCTTTGACAGAGGGGCTGTCACTCTTCATGCCCTGCCCAAAAAGAATTAAATAGCAACCAGAATTAAATAGTCCTGGACTGTCCCCAGTGAAGTGAACCCTAAAATTTAGTCATCTGGGTTCTTCAGGAGTCTTTGGGAAGGAAAGTGTCATAGGACAAGTAAGTAGTATCTTCTGTCTCTGCATCCTGTCTTACACTCCCAATACTCAGGGAGAGTTTGGGTAATCTCTGGGTCTGAGATATTTCTGTCTCATGCTTGTTCAACGTCCAGCCCCCAATTGAGGTCAGATGGAAAACTCCTCCTGAGATAGAGGGTTTGGGGTCAAGCACCACAGGCTTGTGGTTAGGTAAGATGAATGCAGGGCGGGAAGCAGTGTCTGCTCACCACTGGTGAGGACCACAGCACTTAGCTTAGCTGGTTGGTCAGCTCCAGCTGGGAACAGCATCAGGTCCCTGAGAGCCAGGAATAAACACCAAATCTCCCCCACAAATGTGGGGACAAGCTGTATGTCTTTGGCATGGTCTGGGTCCTGGTGGAGGCTGGAGCTCAGTCCTTGAGCAATGTTGCTGGATGTCCCCTCCATTATGTGAGTCTCCTGCCACCACAATGCCATGGAGGCATTTTGTGGGCAGTGTAGGGGGACAAGCATCAGTGGCGGTTCCTCACTGCCTTCCTGCTGCCTCATGGATGCTGTCCTTACAGGTGTGCCAGAAAGCAGGTGAGATCTCCCTGCTCAAGCAGCAGCTGAAGGACTCCCAGGCAGATGTCTCCCAGAAGTTGAATGAGATTGTGGGACTGCGGACACAGCTCAAGGAAGGTAAGAACTTCTTACGGGAGAAGGAAGAGCAGATCCTCACCTTGAAGGACTCCTACAGCTCCAAGAGTGTCAACCTGGAGATCTGTGAGAGCGAGCTGCAGCGAAAGATGAGCGAGGTCCAGGTGCTGAGGGAAAAACTTAACCACTGTGAGCTGGAGGTCTCTGGCCTGAAGCGGACACTTGCCAGCATGGGACCTCCAGGGCCTTTTGGTGGGGACCTTGGTGAGAAGCTGCGGGACCCACTGGCCTGTGAGAGTGATGAAGCCAAGATGCAGCGGCAGAGCGAGGACAGTGTCAACACACTGCGGAAGGAGGTGGAGCGGCTCCAGACAGAGCTGAAGCTGGAACGGCAGCAGCGGGAGCAGCAGGTGATGGACTTCGAGGAGGAGCGGCGCACATGGCAAGAAGAGAAGGAGAAAGTCATCAAGTACCAGAAGCAGCTGCAACTGAACTATGTGGAGATGTACCAGAAGAATCAGCTTCTGGAGCACAAGGTGAACGAGATGAACACAAAGGGCACCAGCCCCCCCCACACTGAGGAGAAAAAACAATGGACACCCTCCAGACTTGAACGAATTGAGTCCACCGAGATCTGAGGTGGGACCAAGACGATACAACATACGTTTTTTATTGCTGTGCATGTACTACCTACTCAAGCCAGTGATCTTCCGGAGGATAATATGCTACTGTAGGAGCAGTGTGAGTCCACCCACACCAAGCTCCATCACCCTTAATCTACACTTCTGTGCTCTGTAGGTAAAATAACTGTGGATGTGCGTTGTTTTTCTATCGATAATGCGACATCTCTTTTGGGTTTTTTCCTAGTCAAGCTGGTAAGGGTCAATTGGCTCTTTTGTAATCTGCCGTGACTGTTACTTTGCTAGACGCTGCCAGCCCCTCTCCTACAATTCACCCCTTTTCGGTTGGTTGTTTTGGAGGGCTCTATTTGTTTTCTTTGCTTTTCCAAGCATTTACATGCAGCATAACAGTTCAAAGTGGCAGGTGGTTTTTTTCAGAGCATTTTTAGCCACATTGGCTAATGGAGCAAAGCTCTCGGGATCATGAGCAAACTCACTGTTCTGCATCAAGTATCCTGTCTAGACGGTGGTCTTAGTGAAGTCAGTGGGAAGTTGGCCACTGATTTCAGTGAAACCAGACATATCTCTACCAGACGACTCCTTCTTGTCAGATGATGCCTGCCATTGTTGCAAAGGTTAAGACATCCTTGAGGAGCCAGATGAGCCTGTCCTGGTAATATAAGCCAACAAGGAATGATTGCCCAGCAGGAGTCCCTTTGGAGACTCAGCAGAGCTTTACATATGCATATGCTGTGTTTTCATTGTGGTTTCCTCCTGCAGTTCTACTTCTCTCCTGGGTTTTGACCAACCCTGGAAGCATAAATACCCTCCCATCTCTGCCTCGATCTCCCTATTCTTACCATATACTCTAGCTGGCTACAGCAAGAAAAAAACCTTGGAAATCCAAGCTAGCTTCCCTTCCTGAGAGCCCTCTTTCTTCCCAAAGTTAATGGAATCAAGGTTTGGGGAAGCCTCCAAGCCTGTGGGATGTTTATGCGAACTGAAGCTTTAGCAATTTGCCCCAACAATGGGCAATTGTGCTACCCCGTTTCCAAATGAGTGATGCCTCAGTGCACTCTCTTGGTCCAGGGTCTACTTAAAAAACGGCATCCGAGCCTCACTCAGGAGTTGCAGTGAGCACATATCAGCATTACCACTAGATTGCAACGGGGCGAGCATTAGCCTACAGTACAGACATTTCTATCAGCACCTACAGCGATCCCATGTGGCATCACATTCCAGGGACAGTGATAACAAAGGCCTAGCTTAAGAAAATATTCAGCAACTAACTCTGAGCATGAAAGAAGGGAAGATGCTTAAGAACACACAAGTGCTTATGCCCTGGCAGAACAATAACCACATCCTATATGCGCAGTCACTGAGAAGAGTGCAGGCATCAAAAAACAGCATTCAGCTTTTAGGTGGGCAAAGTGGGTTTGGCTCTCCCTTTCACGGACACTTTTTTACTGTGTTCCATAGCAAAGAGTGAAAGATGTTGCAAACTGGAATTTTCACTGACTGAGCAGTGGCCAATGGATCAATGCAAGTGGGAATTTTGGCTCTTTCATCCCAGCTAGAAGAACAACGCTAGAATAAGCACTGGAATGTCTGTGAGGTGACTCCAGGGAGAGACTGACCAGATCGCAGCCCATGTGCATGCCCACAAAGAACCTCAGGGTGTTAAGGGGCTGAAGACCTTCCAGACAAAAAGCTCTGAAGCTACTCACTTTCCATGTTTACCTCCCCAAAAGCTACCCCCTCTCCATCACCAGGACTGACCTTCAAGTTGGAATCAAACGTTGTTGTGGCAAGCTCCAGACTGCGCAAAGACACTAAGCAGGAGAGAGGAGACTCCAGTTAGTCCCACCGACCTCCAGCCAAGGTCAGCAGACAGTATTACTGGGCAGGAACTGTTTGCTGTTGCCTGGCAGCAATCTCTGGAGCTGTAGAAAATGGAGATGTGTGATGAGACCAGAGTATTTTAAGACCCTAGTTGAGGGCACCTGGCTTTTCCCACCACTTCTGCCTGTGTCTTTGGAGCTGGAGGAAGACACAACTCATCAGCCTGGAAAATATCAGCGGAGTTCAGGCTAAGTCCCCTTCCCAGAACCAGCCACAGAAAGAGAGGACTAGGTCAAGTCTGACCCCTGAAGGGTGTGGAGAGGAGTCCCACTAAGAATCCTGCAGACACTCCAGTGCTCTTGGATATCAGCCCATGCACCCCATCAAGGAAGGCATACAGCTCCCTGACAGTGCCACCCAGCAGCAGACCTTGCCATGCCAAGGGAGATATCCACATGTGCTGTGCAAATTTACACTTGGCCAGGCAAATCCTAGAGCTTCCTCCATTTCATACACTGGGCCTTTGAGATGCAGTCAAACATCCTGCAATGTCAGGGTTGGAGATATGTCATGTCACCTCGTCTTTCTGTGCTTCTTTTTCCACATCAGATAAACCCACACTGTCTTCTTCCCAAAGCAATTGTGAGACATCTGTGCTTGTGAAGGGCTTTGCAGTCCTTGGGCAAAAAGGCAAAGCACAGAAAATTGCAAGAGGATTTTTCAGGTGGTTGTGTGTTTTTTGAGGCCACCACATGAAAAGCAAGCCCAACAGCAAATGCTCTCATCACAAGATGAGTCCAATAATCTGGAAGGGCATTTCTACCTTTGTTCCTCCTGGCCCCACTGCCAATGAGGTTGGTTTCCCACCAACCATCACAGAAACCAGCATTTCAGTCAATGGCTCAAGAACACTCACAGTGACTGAGTTTCAAGGATCTGCTGTTGAGGAAGTGTACACTGCAGTTGCCCGTTGCATTAGCACTTAAGAGGAATAGACACTGACATCAGCCTGTGGGACACCGTCTCAACAGAACTCCTTGCTAATCCACAGGCAGGAAAAGATTCCCACATGCCTGGATCCAGTCAGCAGCAATCAGCCAAGCCCTCCACCAAGCCAGGTTTGCTCCATCATCTTTTTCCTAGATCTTTTTGCAGTGGTGACAGAAATGAGTGTGTATTGATGGACCCAGTGAGCCTGGTGGCATACGGGTTTGTCTGACTGCTGGAGGGTGCTGGACTACCCAGGGACTCAACAGCCTCACAGTGGGATGGAGCAGAAGTGGCAAGGAGATATGTTTCACCTTGGAGCAGGAAAGGTACGCTCCCTTCACTTTCTTCTTCGTTGCATCACTTCGATCTAGAGTTTCAATCCAATTCTGAGCAATCTTGATTGTGGCCATTCCTTGGATGACAGAGAGCCTCACACACAGCTATTATGATGGTGTGCTGTTGGTGAAGGTTTTCTGCCTCTTGGGATTAATCCAGCATCCCCCAAGCATGCAACGGTCCTGCAAAAACCACCCCCCTGTGCTACAGTGACATAAAATACAGGTGTTTTGGCAAGTGCCCCAGCCAAACTGTCATGAAGAATTCCTGCTCTTCAAGAATCCTCCCCACAACTAGATGCACTGCTTCCCATCATGTCCTCTCCTATATGCTAGCACTGTGTGGCCACACACTGGTAAACAGTCTCTCTCGGAGGTGACTACACTTTGCTTAGCAGAGATGGAGCAAAATGATGGTAGGATACGTGGGTTCCTGTTGTTTGTGCTTAGATCTGGTATATATGGGAACTCACCTAGTTCTTTCCAGACCTTAACACTCTTACTCACGGACTGGATGAAGTCTCCCATCACGAGCTTCATGTGTGTTGAGGCCCTGTGGTCTCTTTTGCCTAGCCAGCTCTCAGGTTGATGGGATTCAGTGTGACGTACTGACTCACGTGTAATTCTCCAAGTATGCCCTCAAAATCTTGCACGTGGTTAGTCTCTTCACTGAAACAAGTCATCTATAATTTGTCATTGGCCAACAGCAAAAGCTGTGGTGACAATGGTCTCAGGTCAGTTGCCCACACATGGGGTCCAGGGACATTAGAGATGCTCTGGGATACCTGATACAGGGGGCTGGCCAATATGATCCAAGACCCATGGGAGAGCCAGGCCAGTAGTGGGAAGACCTGGAGCATCTCCAGTGGCACATCACCCATGTGCAGGCAACAGAGTCATGCTCCTGGCATGTCCATATCATCATTATACTGATCAACTCCAGCAATTTCCATCATTGATGATTTGGGCTAAGCATGCTATCCTGGTGTCAGGGAAGATACTAAGCAGCCCCTCTTACCACTTGCTGTGAGTGGGCTTGCTTTGTTCCACCATCATTTCGGGGTTGGTAGCTGTTGCTGTAAGATGTTGACCTGGCTGGGCTAGCTCCCCTCACGCTGTCAGCACTCCTGTCTCACCCTGGGTGTGAACACCACAACCATCATACGTTGTTGTGCTTCACACAGTCCCACTTAGCTTCTGCCACTGTCTCATGGCAGCCGGCTGCACTGTCTTGCTATCACTGTCGTCACGCTGGAGGGAGATCACCTCCGGGTTTCCGCACTCAAAATAGGAATCTAATTGTTGCTCCTGTGCTACTACGTTATACGGAGACAAGCGTACTTGGATGTAAATGACAGCCTGGCTCTGTATATAAGACAATTAAATGAAGAGACAAGAAAGCTCTGTGGCTTCTATATTGGTAAACGGGATCGATAGTAGCAGCCAGTGCTGCATTCATGCACTGAGTGCTACATGGGGAATGCTCAGCACCCCCTGAGCTTTTGCTGGCTGCAGTGGAAATGAGGGGGTGTGTGCGTGGAGGGCGTGTCAGCACTTCCCAGGAAGGCAATCGACTTGGAACTGGCTCTTACAGAGTAGCCTGCTGTCACTCTGACCTGCTTCAATGCTTACTGTCATCTTGAGCCAGGATTTGCAATTGTCTCCTGGTTACAGTCCACTCAGCCCATCCTCGTGTTCCCTCAAAAAGCCCTTGGAGACAGTGGCTTTCAGCAGTGTCTCTCTGCAGCCCCGCTGCCCATGGGTTCTGCCCATGGAAAGGACCAATCTACCCCACTTCTGCCCCTCAAAATGTCACTTTATAGCTTGCTCAAGACCAGTGAGCTCACAAGAACACGACCAAAGATCTCTGGAGGGCTGCATGCTTGGAGCTGCCTCCCTGCTTTCCTGGGGAGGGATAAGGCGGGTGTGGACTGGAAAGGGGGAACAAGAACTACCAGGGGACAGGAGAGGGCTTGGATTTCCCTGTGTTCAACTTGGGAATGTTTGCAAGGTCATGAGGGGCCTTCCCTGTGCTACAGAGGACAGGGTAGAAAGGAGTTCCAGAGTGAGTTGATTGTCTCCAGTTTGTTACACCAGCAACCCACACAGCCAATGCAACTGCATTGCCCAGGGAGAGTGTGGAGTAGGGACTGTTTCCAGGAGGCAGAATGGAGGGATGCAACTCCCTTTTTTCCCTTGGGGAGAAGAGAGGATGCATGTGAAGCCATTATACCTGTCTTCAGGGACACAGGTCTCCTCTCCTTTAGCAGCAGACTTTGCTACAGGGTCCAGTCAAGAGCTTGTTCTGGCTCAGTGTGAATTGGCCAGGAAAAATATGTATCCTGAGAGCCGGTGGCCATACTGGCTGCCCCTTTGCTATCTTCTCCCCAGCTCACCACAGGGCATCCTCAGCACCCTCCTTACCAGGGTACCATCTACTGAGGTGAAGACACCATCATCTTTACTTTTCCTGCTTAGGGTGCTGAAGGCATCTCTGCCCACCTTAGCTCCACAAAGGCTCTCGAACCTGGTTCCAACCTTGGCAAGTGGAGCACGGGCCAGTGGCAGATCTGTACTCCCTCGCGGGTGCTTGGGTGGGTCTGGGCCTTGAGCACATGATGCCCCTTCACCATTCCTCTGTTCTAGTGCAGTGACAGCCCTCACTTCTGCCCTCAATAGCAGCAGGTCCAACTTGCTGTTATTCTAACCCAACCCTTCAGCCTACACCTTGAAAGCTACTTTGTAGAGCTACTTTTCATCAAGACCCCTTGCTGAAGATCTGCTCATTATGTTACCTCTGCCCTGCTTCTCTTCTGCCCCAGCTCTCCAGACTCCCCTGCCTCCTTTTAGATCATTACCACCCCCATTGTCCCAGAAGCAGTCAGTGCCTCTCCCAGTACTCTCACAGGTACTCTGACAAAGGCAGAGCTGAAGCCCAAAGCCCCCACTGAGAGTGATGTGTCCCAACTCTGTTCTCAGAGGAGATTTTTAGTCTACTGGTCCTCATCTCTTCTCTCCGTCATTCCCATATCAACTATATCGGTCCTGCTTTACTTCCAAGAGCAATCTTGCTTCTTGGTGAAGGACAACCCCATGGCTTGCAATCACTTGAGATGACTGCATGGGGCTTCACAACATCACAACACCACACACAGCCAGCTCTGTAGCTTTCCTGGTCCTTCCATCCACTGGAAAGACAGGAGTATGAGGGGTGTATGTGTATCTCTGGTCTCTTCAGGCATGAAGTACCCATGCCAACTCGTTGCCAGTGTTTTACAGAGTTGGGATCACATTCAGTTGTTTACAGACGTTGGCTTCCCAATAGGATGTTCCATGCTGGCAGTAGAGCTGCCAGAAACACCAGAAATAAGCCTCTGCATTTCTAGGATGAGCATTCTCCCTCGTTCTCCTAATGAAGGGGATCGTGTCAGGTCTGGAGCCTGCGACAACCTCTAACACATAGGGTTGTGTTTTCACGGCTCTTTTACTGATCTGTTTTCTCAGGCAGAAAGTCTTTGCTTTCTGTCTCAAAGCAATAGGTTTTTCTAGAGAGATTTAAAAGGGACTTTTCCCAGCTCTGATGCCTGCAGGCAAGCCAATGTTCCCTTGAATACCTTCATAGCTCCAGCCCTGGGGCCTCCTCCTTCAGAAAGGGATGTGAGGCCCAGTCTGGCTCCAAATAATCGCCAACAGTTTGAGCTTGGTGATCCCCATTTGCCCAGAGAGTCTGAAGCTGCCCATATCCAGCAGGCCACCAGTCTGGGTTGCCAGAAGGTGTGGTCCATCCCCCTCTGGTGCCCATCCCAAGACTGTTACTGGGTCCCTGCAAATGGTCTTCTCCATTAGCTCACCCACATGGGAGCCACCGGGTTCCCTGGGGCATCTGAGATCACAGAGTCATGTTTGGTTATAGCCAGACACCAGTGGGAGACCACGTCACTGGCTCTGCTGTTCCTGAAAGCCAGACTGTCCTAGGAGCCCTCTCAGAGTAGAAGGTCCCCTTTGCCCCATGGGTTGCACGTGGGTTCCCTTCCAGTGGCCGAAGGGAGCAAAACATGCGCAGGCAGGGCTCCACCACCGGTGCAGAAACGTTCCACCACCGGTGCAAAAAAATGCTGCACAACTGGCCAATGTGTCTATGCAGTCCCTTTCCATGCAGCGGTGTCCCCGCAGAGCCCAGCCCAGGGCTGGAGCTCCTCCAAGGTGTCTTTGTTTGCACTCACTTGGACCTGGTAAACGCTGTGAGCCGAGAGGAACCCCTCTTGGTCTTTGCCTTGCACCAGGCAGTACGCTTGTGAGGGTTTCCTCATCCTAAAATGATGCAAGTTGCTTAGTTGCCCGTCTTCAGCATCTGTTCTCCAGCAGACAATAGGTGTCCCCCCAAAACCCAGCTCCCCTATGGGAGAACGTCAGGTTGGGCCAGCTGGGACCCCCAAGCAAGCCTGCTGTCTGATTTCACCAGCAATAAAAGCCCTGCGGAGGAGCAGGCAGAGCTCTCCGCCGCTGCTCCACCGCTGGGTGAGCTGCAGGCTGTGTCTGTGTGTAGGACCTCTGCATTAGATCCTTTGTCCAACGTTTTGGACCCACCCGACTGTAAATTCAGTCCCAGCCTTGTGCTTTCTTTCCTCTTGTTCGTTTCTTGACGCCTCGGTCTCTCTCTGCTCTTACTGTGAATTCAAACCAGAAGTGTTCTGAACTCGACTGCGTTACTGTTTTGTTTCTGCGTTGACTGTTGCTGGTTCCCTGAACTGCGTTTAATGAGACNTCCATTGGGTTATCAAGATGTGAAGAGCTACTGCCTTTGCGATTTTCTACGGTGAATACATATATATATATCTGTACAGAGGTATGTATATATATAAATATATATGAAGATCTGTATGTATACGTATCTCTCACTCTCCTATCTCTACCTGACTGTGAAGGATTTTTATTGGGCGAAATAAAATGGAGAAAGGCCCCGTTTTAAAAACCCGACTGTGTGGCTTGTCTGCTTGTGTTGCAGGTGGGAGAAGTGGGAAGACCCACATGGGATTTCGGGAGGGGCCTGCAGATGGAATGGGGAACTGCAGGGAAATGGCTCCACAAGAACCATGAGGAGAAGGGGTGGAAGTTGCTGGGAGCAGAGCAGGACATTGCAATGAGACATTTCCCAGTACTGCTTTCCCAGGGCGTAAGGGCTGCTCAGGCTCTTCAAGCACTTGAGGGCAAGCACCACAAAGCCACCATGGTGGCTGCAATGGTGGGAAAGGGCTGGACAAGATGCCTGTGTTTGAGGTCTCACCCCAAGTCCATAGTTCAGATCGCCATGGATGTGTCCAGAGTCACTGGGGATGTCTCAGGGCTAACAGAAAGACATGGGCTTTCCATCGGTCCCAGAGACACGGTGTCTCCCAGCGCCACACAGACGTCCAAGACCTCCCAATGCTCATGTAGCTGACTGAAGTGCTCCCAAACCTACCACCACTGGCTCCCAAGCCAAACTCAGACCTGGCCTGAGAGATTTCCAGGTGAGGACACACCAGGGAAGACAATACCCAGGTGGAGATGCCAGGCATGGCTCTGGAGCCAGCTATAGCGGTGATAACCTGGTATCAGCTAATTCTCCTTCCCCCCATACCAAGATCCCACTTTGACCAGCCACATCTCATGGGGCAGCATCTCTCTGGGGTTTCCCTGGCTCTGGGGCTCAGAGGGTCCCACTCCCAAAACCTTTGCTGGGCTGAGGCTGCGAGGCTGGGAAGGCAGGTGGGTTGAGGGAACTGCTGTCTGGGCCACAGGGAATGGGGCAAGGAAGTGTGAAACAAACATCCACTGATGGGCGTTCCAACGCTGAGCTGGAGAACAGAGCCACTTCCCCTGCGTAAATCCTTCACATGGCTGAAGGAGTGAAAACCACAAGCTGTTGAAATGCGTCAAATTCATGTTGGATCCCCAGATGGTTAGAGAGGGCAGGAGGATGTTCTTGAGGAGGTGATTTTGGAGGCTGACCCTAAGCTGAGGTCCATTTCTACTTCCCTCACAAGCAGGGAGTTAACACTATGTCTAAAAACTGCTGCCGAATTGCAGGCTTTTACTCAAATAAACACCACCTCAGCTGCTTTGTCAGCATCACATTAAAGCAGCATTCAGATCAACAGTATTTTTCAAAAAAACCCAACAAATCCAACACATTTCCTAACACCAGCTTTCCTAGAGGGGTCTCCTGTCTTCTCATGAGAAAGCCGATGCCTCCCAGGGCAAAATGTGTGTGTGATTCAGTATTTCCCTCAGACCAGGTTTAAGGCCCAAGGTGCCATCAGCACAGCTCTCCTCCAACTCCATTTTGGTCTCCTAAAGAAGTCATTTCCTCAGTGGACAAAGGATAAAAGGCTGATACAAAGGAAGAGGTGAAAATGAAATTCACCTGACAGAAAGATCAGAAATGGAAAGTTGGGCAGAGAGGAACCTGATGAAATTCAACAAGGGCAAGCGTAGGGTCCTGCACCAGTACAGGTTGGGGGCTGACCTGCTAGAGAGCAGCTCTGAGAAAAAAGACCTGGCAGTCCTGATGGACAAGATGACCATGAGCCAGCAATGTGCCCTTGTGGCCAAGAAGGCCAATGACTTCCTGGGGTGCATCAAGAAGAGTGTGACCAGCAGGTCGTGGGAGGTTATCCTGCCCCTCTACTCTGCCCTGGTGAGGCCCCATCTGAAGCACTGTGTCCAGTTCCGGGTTCCCCAGTTCAGGAAGGACAGGGAACTGCTGGAGAAGGTACAGCAAAGGGCTACAAAGACAATTTGGAGAATAGAACATTTCTCTTGTAAGAAAAGGCTGAGGGACTCAGGTCTTTTTAGTCTGGAGAAGACTGAGGGGGAATCTGATCAATGCCTAGATATACTTAAAGGGTGGGTGTCAAGAGGAAGGGGCCAGTCTTTTTTCAGTGGTGCCCAGTGACAGGACAAGAGGAAATGGGCACAAACTTTAACATAACACAACACCTAAACACAAGGAGGAACTTCTTCACTTAGACGGTGGCAGAGCACTGGAACAGGCTGCCCAGAGAGGTGGTGGATTCTCTGTCTCTGGAGACATTCAAACCCACCTGGACAAGTTCCTGTGCAACCTGCTCTGCATGGACCTGCTTTGGCAAGGGGCTGGTCTCGATGATCTCCAGAGGTCCCTTCCAGCCCCACATTATTCTGTGATTCTGTCAATGGATGCAAGTGCTAAGCAAGTCTATGTGCCAAGCCCTGCTTAATGCACTTCACACTCAAGGCCTTATTCAACTGCTGTTTGCCAATGCTTAAAGGAAAGGAAATGTGTGGGCACAGCAGAGCCATGGGTATTTGAAAGACTTTAAAAGCTGTCTGGACACAGCCATGGCCAGCTGGCTCTTGGTAGCCCTGCTTGAGCAGAAGGTTAGACCAGACTACCGCCAGGAGCCCCCTTCCACCTCAACCACTCCGGTTCTGTTGGTAAGGCTGCAATGAAGGTATGCCTCCACCACAGCCCTTGGTTCATCACTCTACTCCACACTGTGTGGAGAAGCGCCTCAGAGGCTGTGCTCTAGCTGTTGTGTGGTGTGTAATTGTTTAATCTCACAGGCCAGGATGAGACATGGATTATTTATGTCAGAGTTGCGCAAGGCTGTGTGCTCGGTCATGTATCAGGACTCTCCGTGTGACTTGGATAGATGTTTTACAACATTGTTACAGTATTAGTACAAATTACCTGTATTTGATTGATTAGTTATTTACAAACAATTAAACAATCAAGTTATAGCTACCACACATGCTTAAGGGAAAGGTCTTCTTGACTTATGAGCATGAACTTTAGTATTATAATGAACATAGTTCAGCTTAGAACACTTAAGAATTTTTACTTCATTGCCAAGTTGGCTAAACGTCTCAAAATATATAGATTACTACCATCCTCAAGGTCCTTATGCTCCTGTCTTCCAGGATGTGCCTCCTTGAAAATTATATGATACTTGCCTCCCTTGGCGAGAAATTATTTCATTAACTCATGCTTGATAGATTCAAGGATAGAATCCTCATTAGCCTCGAGAATACCCACAGGTCCCTCCGGCAGTAGTTAGCAGTAACATTTCAAGGATACGTTTTAGTAACATGGCCACCAGCCAGGATCCTCTCATCGCCCTCTGCCCTTAGGGCCGGACGCTGCCCCACTGCCTGCAACCCGCTGCCGCTCCCTATGAGGTAAGGCCACCCCAGCACCCCACCGGGAAGAGAGCCCTCCGCGCCCAGTCAAGCCGCAGCTGGCGGAGCCCAGAGATCGGCTGCTGTGGGCTGGGACCCAGCTCCCCGGGGCAGCCACGAGCCTCACGGGCACCCCCCAGCCCTGCAGCCGCCGAGCCGCTCCGGCAGCGAGGAGCCGCAGGGCACCCGCTGGGTCCGCAAGCCACTGCGGGGAACGGACAAGGCAAGCTCCGACCCTAGGGCAGTCACGTGACACACAGTACTCCATCACATGATCCTCCCGTCACATGATCTTCCCGTCACGTGGGGCTGGGACAGGCCTCGCGCTGCCGCAGCGCCACCTGCCGGTTGCGCGCCGTTCCTGCCACCTCCACAGCCTCGGCCCCGCTCGGCTCCCATACGGCCGGAACTACGTCACCCGTCAGGTGGCCGGAAGCGGCGGGAGGCGACTGGGGCGGCCGGGCGGAGGGGCTGGCGGGCGGCAGGGCCAGAGCCGGTGGCGGGCGCCGGGCCCCGGTGAGTGCGAACGGGCATCGCGGGCCGACATCTCCCCTTCCCTCCCCCCTCTTATCCCTATTCCCTTCTCGCCCTCTCAGGCGAAGCGGGGGGAGCACAGGCGCATGCGCGGAGCTTACCGCCCTGCCTGGGGACAGCAGCCGCGGGGGCTGCGCTGCCCCGTATGCCTCTGTGTGTACATCTATATATATGGTATATATGTAGGTACAGCTTTGCGGGTAAGTAGTGGGGCTCCGGTTACTAGCGGTGCCTGTCGGGGCCGGGCCTGCCGCCCGCTCTGCCCCGGGGTGGCCGAACCCCTCGTCGTGCCTGCTGCCGTCTGAGGGGGAGGGAAAGCAAGTGAGGGTTGCAAAACAAGTGACGGTTTGGCATTCTGACGTAGTAATCTGGTGGGGGGTGGGTGTGGAAATTCCTTCCTTGTTATTTTTCTCCTCAGCCCAGGTGCAGATGTTAACTGTACACTTTTGGCCAAAACCGGCCGTCAGTTCACTGCTCGGATCTGAAGTTCCTCCCACGTACCGAGGAGATGCCCCATCTGCCCTTTTGGTGTCTGGTGTTGGGCAAAGGGAAGCACTGGATAGGGCAGCGTGCCGCAGCAGTAGGTGATCTCCTACTGCGGATCTTGTGAGGGTTTTCCAGTTCTACTGAAAGCCCCATGGCATGTTTCAGAGGGACAAAAAGCACAGAACAACATTTTAGAGTGCACCTATATCCCCTTTCACAGAGTTGATGCTCCAAGGCAGGTGGCATCCCTCCAGGAATGTTGTTTTCCCTGGTGTTCAGCTAACGCTTAGCTGTGCAGTTGCGCTCTTGGCCAAGAACTCAACTGTAAGTGTGACACACACACACACAGATGTTTCTATCCTAGAAGACTTTCATAAAGTGCATTCGCAGCCTGCAAGGCCCAGCTCCAAAATTTATTTTCTGAGTGGCTTTTTGGAGTCACTGGAAGTGAATTTTCTGAAGAGACTTGCCCAGAGGTGGGAAGGAGTTTGGCTGTGTTTGAACAAGAAGAAAAGAGCAGTGGGAGGAGGAAGGCGAGCTGATTAATCAGGGTAAGAGAAAGAGAGAAAAACTAAGGAGAGGTGTAGATTGAGTTGAGAGATGCTGTAGAAAGTTAGAGGAACATAAAGATTTAGGCTGTGGGTGGGTGAAAGTCATGGGCAAAAGGCTACTTGCACCCAGCCTGTTTCTTTCAAAGGTGCTGGAAGTACTGCAAGCCATCCTGACCTGACTCCTCTGCGTGTAGTAGTCTCTCTTTTTTTGTGCTAGATTTGGAGCAAGGGAAGAGACATATATTCTCTTTACTGAATATCTTCCCAAACACAACTTAATGCTAAACTATGTGGATGGTTTTCTTAGCAGCACACAGGATGCGCCTTTGGAGCCTTCAGTGGGGAAATGCTGTGATTTTGGTTCTTTGTCTTGAAGAGGGGCTGCTCTCACTGAGAGGGGTGTTTCTGGTAATAGTAGAGTGTTGAATTTCATAGGTAGCATCACCTTTCCACAGGAAAGAGAACTTGTTTAAAATAAATGACGTGTTTCTCTGTAGTGCTTGCCTGTCTCTCAAAGCAGAAAACCAAGTAAAGGACACGCAAAATAGAGTCAGACAAGAAAGCTGGTCAGAAAGCCTAGGTAGGACAAACCTTCTCTTGTCCTAAATATTTTTGCAGCTTGAACTGGGCCCTCTGAGTGTTCTCCAGAACAAGCTCTGTGAGGTGCTAGAAGAGGGGACAGCGTCGGAGAGGATGGGGTGTCCTTCCCCCAGCCACAGTGCAGATTTGAGCCTTGCCCACTTCACAGCTGCCTGTCTCCAGCCACACGTAGATGGCATCTGTCACTTGCAGCCAGCTCAGGCTGGACATCACAGCCAGCAGAGCCAGAAATTACATTTTCATCACAAATTTCTATGTGCTAAATGGGAGAGCTTTGATATCCAGCTGCTGCTTACAGCTTTGTGAGCTCTTGGCTCAGGTTTTGCTGTCCAGGTTCTTGGGGGGCTTTTTCTTTCCCACACTCACAAGATGGTCAGGGGAGGGGCAGGGCTAGAGTCTCTCATGCCTGTCATAATTTGATTTCTCTTGTGGGAAGGGGACAGTTACGGCCTCGTAGCTGTGTAGCTGGCAGGGAGTAGTACAGCTGTAAGGGTCAGCAGTGCCTGGGCTCTGTGTGGGTTCCGTGGAGCAGAGCCTTATCAGGAGGCTGCCCTGTGGTGTGCCTTGAGATACAAATAAGGTGCCCAGATGAGAGTCTCACAGTATTTATCAGCCTTTTACTACTCCTCTTAAAAATGTGTTGGCCTCTTTCTTGTACATTCCTCCTTGCCTGGCTGTCTACAGCTTGCCTTCCCTCTTTTCCCCACCAAGCTCCCTATTCACCATCCAGGTTGCTTTTTTTCACCTTTCTTGCTGGGCAGGCCGAGTGTTACTGCTTCAGCAGTTCCTCCTTACCTGCCAGCTGGTGGTTGCTGCCCACAGCTATGCAGAGGATTTGAGGGTTCTCTGAGTTGACACGGTTGACCCCAGAGAGCTGAACGGAGCCACTTGACTGCTCTGGAAGAGACTGGGAGCGCTTCCAGTGCCAACTCTGTGCTGAGATGCTATTCTCAGACAAAAGCCAAGCCCCAGCAAGGTGAGGTAAAGCTACCTGGTGAGAGAATGGCCTGCAGAGAGCCACAGGCTGCTTGTGCCTGTGCCAGATCAGAGACATCTTGCCTGCCTGCCTGCTCCTCTTACTGCTTTTGCTGCTGTGGGAAAGTTCAGGGCACACAAGAGACAGCTGAGGCTGCTGCAGGTAACCATCCCCTCAGCAAGCAGCACCCCACATCTGCACCAAGAAGAAGCAAAGACCATTACTTCAGCTCTCCCCTTACCCTCCCTTTCCATCTCACCCTCCTTTGGGAGGAGCTGATGCTTTCCTGTTGTGATGCAGGAATGGATCATCTAATTGGTAATGGGAGACATGGGGATTCTTGTACACAAAAAAATCCACCTTATGTTTAGCCAGAGCTAGTTATGATTCCCTGTCCCACTCCAGCCCTCTCCTACCCAGAAAAAACATTCTCCCCACCTCTTCTTCCCTCAAGGTATCCATTTTACTGCTGCAAAGCTGAATTTGCCTGCACTGATTCAACATCTTGATCTAGCCCTAATCATGTGTAAGCAGAGCTCAGAGGGATGCCTATAAAGGATTTATTTCCCCCGTGTGGGGAGCACAGAAGCTAACGCGAATCACTGTTGCAGTATCTCTGCCAGGCTTCGGCTTCCCTGATTGCTCGGCGCCCTGTGTTAACGAGAGCACAAGGGATTTTAAAGAAGATGAAAATGCCTGGTCTAATGCATTTTTTGGAGTTTGCCATGTGTGGTGGGATAAGGGTGTGTTACACGGCGTGCTGACCTGGTGCTTTTTTTCAATCGGCGTCTGAATCATTGTAAACAGGCTCGCTTGGCAGCTTGTGCAGGCTGGCAGCACACAGCTTAACTCCTGACAGATTTCTCATCCTCACCCTCTGTGCAGTAGCGGGTTTAGGCAGGAGTTAGGAAGGCACCTGGCATTTTTAAGCGTTCTGTACCCTAAAACCATGGGCAACGCTCCCAAGTCTGAAGTGTAAAGCTCTATTCCCTCTGGTTCTTAACTCAGGATGTAGCATCTCATAATGATTTGTGTTCCGTCTGCCGTACTCTTCCCCAGCTTTGTTCTGGGACCACATTTCTCCTTCCAACTAATCTTCATCTGCGGGTTATGGGCCAGCTTTCACTCTGTGGGTTGGTTTTGCGGAGACTTTGCTAAAAGTGCAAAGAGCAGTGCAGCACCCTGCATATTTTGACAACTTCTTAGGTGATGGTTGTTGGTATTTCAGACTATGGTGACATTGTTAGAATACATAAAGTCTGTTGAAGCTGCAGCTCTACTGCAAATCTATATTGTCATTGTTTAGAATGAAGGACAAGCAGTTTGAGTCTCTTAAAAAAGAAAAAGAGATTACTTTGTCCTTAATTCCCACAGTCTTTGCCAGG
Source organism: Nycticryphes semicollaris (assembly GCA_013400055.1). Classification (NCBI taxonomy): domain Eukaryota; kingdom Metazoa; phylum Chordata; class Aves; order Charadriiformes; family Rostratulidae; genus Nycticryphes; species Nycticryphes semicollaris. The sequence continues at coordinate 245,897 of VXBJ01006154.1, forward strand.
TTACTTGTAGCTGCTGAGTAGCAGGTGATACCCAACTGCTGTGTACCCCAATTTCGGGTGTATGAGGTCACCTGGGTGCCTGTCTTGCATCGCTTTTGCGTGAGGTGATGATGTTCAATGGCAGCTGCCATACAGCTTTGCAGGGAAACAGCTGCCCTGGTTAGGGGAAACACTGTCATCGCCTCACTTCGGTAGCATAAAGGATAGTTTAAAAAGTGCTTCGTGATAGGTGGAAACCACTCATTCTTCGTCTGCCCTTTTTTCAGTACCTGGAAGCAATTCTGACCCCAGTAAATTGTGATCCATGGCTACAGTGCTAATATGCCGAAGATTTCCAAGACTGAGCAGGGTGACTACATTTTCAACTACAGCCAAGTGCAAGGCCGAGAGCGGAAGCAACAAAAGTAAGCAAAAGAAGGAAGAGAACCCAGAAACAGCCAACATTGGAACTGAATCTGCAGCTACAATCCAGTTGCTGAATCCACTGGACTACAGAGTATCATATAATCCATCTGCCTATGCCAAAAGCAGAGCTGCCTCCCAGCAGCACGCTGCTAGGAACAGTGGCCAGGCTCTCGGTGACACTTTCACCAGCCCTGGCACTGCAGAGGTTCAGCATACGTTCAGTACTGCCTCTCCTCAAGCCTTGCCACCCGTCAGAAATGCTCTGCCAAAGCCCAAGTCCATACTGCTCCTCGAGCAGACTGTCTCAGAACAGCTCTCAGCAGCACAAACCAAGGAGGAAGCAGAAAAGGATAAAAAAGAGATGCATGACTCCAAGGAGGACCCTCGCGTCTTTCAGAAGGGGAGACCTGAATACAGATCTCTCAGCTATGACAAGTTTGAGCCGATAGAGACCCTTCCTTTAGAAGAAGGTGACTTGATTTTACACAGTGTGGCCATACACAAGGACAGCCAGAGCCCAGCAACTATTGCAGATTATTTTCGCAAACTGAGTTGTTTGCCAGTGGAAAAACATGCGGCGTTGGTGTCTGAAATCAGGTTTAATATACTGTGTCGTTGTGCTGTCAAAAACATCAGGTTGTTCAGTACTTCAGAGCTCATCGATATTCTAAAGGCGTGTGTTCGTTTGGCTGTTCCATCCACCCACCCTCTGCTGAACGCCTGCGAGAAGGAATTCTGCAGGCGGGTGTGGGACATGAATCTGGACCAGCTGCTGCTGGTGGCTGATTACTGGCGCTGTCTGGAACGTAGCGTGCCTTCCTACCTGAGCATTTTGTTCAGCTATGCCAACATGCACTGGAAAGACCTCACTTTGCCCCAGTTTGTTCAGCTTGTTTATATCATAGGTGAAGGCCGGAGGTCACCTGCAGACTTGATGCCGAAGATGGAGAGCATGATTTTGAAGTACTTGGACTCCTTCACCTTGGAGGAGATGGGTACTATCTGCTTAGGGCTCTTCAAGTCCCTCAGTGGTATCTCTGACCACGTCATGAGAAAAATTGCATACAGAGTCTCCCTGCAGATGGAAGACATGAGCACTTACGCTTTGGTAAATGTGCTTAAAATGCTCCGCTATACTCGCATGGACCACTTACCTGTCATGAAAGAACTTGGAAAGGTTATTCCCGCCCGGATTCCTACAATAAACATCCAAGGCATCATGCACATCACTCTTACCTGTTCATCCCTACACTATTTTGATGAAGGCATTATGGCTGCTGTAGCCATGTCTTTGCCTTCTAAGGTGACTTACTGCCGCAGCAAAGATGCTGCCAAGTTCTTGTGGTCATTTGGATGCCTGGACTATGAACCTCCAAACGAGGAAGAGTTTTACTCCAGCCTGATAGAGCAGATGCACAGAAAACTCCATGAATTTAGGAAGTTTCCAGAGCATCTCCTTACTGGTTTGCTTGGCCTGGCATTTGTCAAACGCTTCCCAGAGGAGCTAATAGACTATGCTTTGAGGCATGAGTTTGTCCAGAAAACGAGAAGTAGTAAATATGAGCTCAAAAAGGACCTGTTCACCCTTGGTAAGAGTGTTGAAATTGAGTGCCCAAGCTACCAAGGCAATCGCCTTCCACCTCAGTTTTATGAAGAGGTTACTGAGATGATTTTGAACTTTGCAGAGCAGGAAATCTATGTCAGGCCCGAAATTGCAGAAGCCACATCTCTTCTTGAGAGCATGTTAGGAGGCCCCGAGTATGTGAAGAACCACATGATCCTGCCTCACACGAGATCGAGTGATCTGGAGGTTCATTTGGCCATGGATGGGCGTCCCATCCCTTTCAATTTAAAAGACCCTGTTGCAGATAAGAAACTAAAAGACATTGGAGTTAGTCTAACAGATGACTTAATGACTCAGCTTATTAAAGGCACATCTAATAACCAGTCTCCCATAGAACTGGAAAATGAAACCAGGACTTTGGGTCAGGAGAGAGAAGTACAAACACCACGCGCAGGGGATCATGCTGTGCTTTCAGGTGGAGCCCTTATTGCAGATGCCAGATTGCAAGTTGAGGCTAAATCAGGGCTCTGTCTTGAAGCCCCCCCATGTCTTCCAGGGAACCAGCAGCCTCAGGGGGTGAAACTGGCTATTCAGGTGTCCAACCGAAACCACTACTGCTACTGCTCCAAGCGGCTCTTGGGGCTGCACTGTCTGAAGCGGCGGCAGCTGCGGCAGCTGGGGTATGTGGTGGTTGAGCTTCCCTTCTGGGAATGGTTTCCTCTGCTCAAACACACACGTTTGGAGAAACTGAGCTACCTCCATTACAAAGTGTTCAACCCAGCGCTGCTTAGCAGGGCTGGATAGTCGGGTGTAGTGCTTGCTCAGAAGCTGACACAGCCTTCCAGATGCATCTCTCTTTCCAATTAAAACAGTCTCAGCGTGTTGGTGAAGTTTTTGGCAGGTGCTCTGTGTGCTCAGGCTGCTTTGCTATGTTGGTCAGTTCTGCTCTGATGACAGCCTTCTGTCCTGTGCTCTCCTGTGGTACATAGACCCTTCCATGCTTCCATGATGAATAAAAACTCCTATCCCATTCATTTTTCTCTGTCATTACTTTTTTTTCTGTGCCCTAAATGAAAATGGATGGATTTGGTGACTCTGTGAGACCAGAACAGTGATATTTGGGAGAGAATTGGGATGGTCTTTAGTCATGAGGCTGACCTGGGTGTCAGAAACCTATGTGTGTGTTTCCTTACTGTTTTTGTCACCGTTGAGCTCAGGCTGGTGGGAACACATTCTGGGTTTCTCCTTTAGGAGCTGTGTGTGAGCAGGAGAGATCACAAAAGCTGGGTGGTGAGATGGAAGCTGGGGTGGAGGGTTGGGGTGCTCTGACCCTGAGACCTTTACTTTTGTGCTTAGCTCTCAGCAATGCCTGGCAGAGAGGATTTGCATCCCATTGACCCTATTGATAATGTCTGCTTCTGAATGGGGACTGCTAATGTCCAGTTCTGGGCTACCCAGTTCAGGAAGGACAGGGAACTGCTGGAGAGGGTACAGCAGAGGACCAAAAAGATGATTAGAGGCCTGGAGCATCTCTGTTATGAGGAAAGGCTTTTTAATCTGGAGAAGAGAAGACTGAGAGGGGATCTGATCAATGCCTAGATATACTTAAAGGGTGGGTGTCAAGAGGAAGGGGCCAGTCTTTATTCAGTGGTGCCCAGTGAGAGGACAAGAGGAAATGGGCACAAACTTGAACATAAGAAGTTCCATCTAAACATGAGGAGGAACTTCCTCACTTTGAGGGTGGCAGAGCACTGGAACAGGCTGCCCAGAGAGGTGGTGGATTCTCCGTCTCTGGAGAAATTCAAAACCCACCTGGAAAAGTTCCTGTGCAATCTGCTCTAGGAGGACCTGCTTTGGCAGTGGGGATGAACTAGATGATCTCCAGAGGTCCCTTCCAACCCCGTATCATTTTGTGGTTCTGATGGGGAGGAGAGGTGGCATTAAGCAGGTTGCTGTCCCAAGACAAATATTGAATATTAGCTCATTTTGGCTGCCTGGTTTAAAATACCTGGACTGTTTTTTTCCTCTCCCTCAAATACTCAGTGTTATGGAGAACCTCAGTTCAATGTCCACTATACACATTCCTTATGGCAGCAGCTCCCCAATTGCATGTAGCACTGTGTGACAAGGACACCGGGAAGGCACTTGGTGACCACCTCCAGAAAGCCTGGTTTTAATGACTTGTCCAAGACCACAGAGAATTTTGCTGGCATAGAAGAGTACAGAGTATGGTCCATCAGGTCTGCATTTCACTGCCTCAGTCAAAGGATCTTTGTTTACCTGAGGGAAGGCACACACTCAAGAGCGATGGACACTTGCCTAACATCCTGGTGGTACTTCACAGTCTTTGAGTCCTCTGTGATCTTTGAGTCGTTTGTTTTGACCAAATAATCATTTCAGTAATGCAGTTTTGTCGGTGCTGTATTTTTAAAGTGTTCGTAAATTCAGAACCTCCTTTGTGCCACAGCCATGTGAGCTGTTGCTAGTACAGGAGACCTGCACACAAGTTTGGGGTGTAATGGCAGCAGTAGCCTTAGGAAGCTACATCTGCTATCCCATCCCATTCTTTTTCCAGGGATTTTTACAGTCTGCATTTCCCCAGCTCCCTCTTCAGCCCCGGCTCTTTGCTAAAGGGGTCTTGGGCTCACCAACCCCATCTGATCCTGGCTGATCTCACTCACCTGCTTTTGCCTGTCCCTGCTGATTGTTGTCCAAAAAGTTCAAAAGCCTGTTTGAACAGTTCCTCGCTGGCAGCCCTATGCTCAAAGCTTCTCAGGCTCACAAAGCAAAGAAAGTAGGAGGAGCATTGGTTTGAGCTTGCCCTGTTCCTGTGTTCCCTGTTGAGGAGCAGGAATTGCTCCTGATGGCTGTCAGACCAAATACTGGGCTAAAAGGGGTGCCCATCTGGCCCACTACAGCCTGTTTCTTTGACCTCAGCCAGACCCTTTAGTTTCCCATCACAGTGTATCCAGCCAGTCCTCGCTTTCCTTCTTTACACCGAATCTTAGTCCCAATCTCATTCTGGTTTCTCATTTAATCTGTCCCTTCATCCCCACTGTCCATCTTCTGAATTGTGTTTTGACGGAAAGAGTAAAAATAACACAGCCTTGGGTAAAAGCAACTCAGTGATTGGCAGGAAAACTTTTCGGAAGAGGAAATAGCAGTGACTAGGACATGCAGAGTAATGCATTTTCTTACTGAGGTGTTGAACCTTGAAAAATTAGCCTGAGCTGATTGAGTCTGTCAGGGTCACAAACAGGTAGGAGAAACTCCGATAAAATATGCCAATATATACATACGTAGCTCCTCATGCTGCAGAGCAAGGAGCGACTGAATTGAAAGACAGCAAGTTTAGTGAGGGAATAAATTGTTTGCAATTAACCAGAGCTAATTGCACAGATGATTAAAAACACGGTAGAAAAGGATGAAGATTTCGGATGCAACCTCCATAACAGCCTTAGGCTTGGAAAAAGATGTGAGTTTGGCCCAAGGACTGGCTTGTACACATCCGCGATTTGCCTGTCACGAGGCAGCACTACAAAAGAGGAGGCTGCATGACCACAAGGTCCACAGGAGAATTTGGCATCTGCCATAGGCAGGATCTCAGTAGACATTGGCTCGTGAGGAGTGAGTTCTTAAAGCGCTGAGTTTGCAGGGATGCTGAGGTGAAGGTGCCTCTCCCCACGCACCGTCATTCAGAAGAGGTCTCACCGAGATGTGCTAAATGCAAATGCACCAGTCTGGTCAGATGGGAATGGAGAAGTCTTCAGCCCAGGAAAGCGATGTGAGGAGAAATGGATCAGAGGGTGAATTTTGAGTCATTCCAAGAAAAGGAGCAGAGAGAGTTGATTTGCCATTTTTTGTAATACCGGCACTGACGGCCAAGCTCATTTACCAGGCAACAAGTTCAAAACAAACAGAAATGAGTAGTTTTTGTCGCACAACCTGCAGTTAAACCAACAGTCTTACTCCCACAAGATGTGGGTGCCAAAAGTCAGACCAGTTCAAAAGCCTGTTTGAACAGTTCCTCACTGGCAGCCCTGTACTCGAAGCCTCTCAGGCTCAGAAAGCCAGGAAAGTAGTGCTGAAGGAGCATTGGTTTGAGCTTGCCCTGTTCCTGTGTTCCCTGTTGAGGAGCAGGAATTGCTCCTGATGGCTGTCAGACCAAATACCAGGCTAAAAAGGGTGCTCATCTGGCCCACTGCAGCTCTCCTTAGGTTCACACCTGCTTTAATCAAGCATTGGCATTGTAACCTTCAAGCTCTGCTCTTTGCAGGCTTGGCTTCTGTCCTGTTGATTTTTTACATGTGGGATTTGTGCCCTGGGTACGGCATTTCTCTTTTCAGACTCTTGCTCTCCGTGGCAAGCAGAGCAGGCTGCACCCCCACGCTTAGCAGGCAGGGGAAACAAGCTCGTTAATGCTCTCCATTTCAGCAGCAGAACTGACGTGCCCCCAGAAGGCCAATTTCATTTTGGCTGAACTAACAGCTTCAGTTGAAAATCATTAAAGGGCTGCTTGTTCTTGAAGTCAGCGGCGGGTTCCCGCTTTGTGAGGTTGCCCAAGGCAATGACATATTAAAACTAAGGTTAATGTAAGGTTAAAACCCTTACCTCACACATAATTTCATTCTTAGAAGGCATCTGATATAACCAATTTGAGTCATATATTTTTTTCAATTGAGAAGAAGGTGTGTTCACTTGAGTTTCTTTAATGAACATCAGAAGAATCATCTGGGTTGGTGTTAGAGCTGTCAAATGCCCTGTGCTCCCTTAGATCTAGTAAATACCGATTATTAGTATTTGTGTTTAATCTTAGCTTACATCTGAGGCTCCCAAAGCCCTCAGGAAGTGTTTCACTTTGTGGCAGTGACATGTTAGTGCTGACTGGTGTTACCCGTGTCCCGAGAGGCCCTGTCTGAGCTTGTTATGTTGGGTGTTGTCCAAGAGCTCAGGCAGGTCCTGCCTCAAACTGCTGCAGGCAGCGGGCAGACCTGGTGTGGGGGGGAGGGAACCAGGCACGGAGACAAAACAGGCAGCTCAGGACCACATGGTGGGAATGGGCACCGACTCCTTCTGCCTCGGAGCAGTGAGGTCTGGGGTGCTGAGTTCCCTGCCCATCCATCACAGAGGATGCTCTGTGTCTGTGTCCTCCAGGTCCAGCTGAGGCTGCTGGGAGCTCACACCAGTTCCTTTGACAACCTCATGTGATTCTCTGATGCTTTACTGTTTCTATTAAACCTCCTACATCTTTGATAAACTAATTGCTGGTCTATCCATAGGTAAGACTTTTTAGTTAAAATAGACATTTTCTCTTTGATGTTTGTCAAGGGGTTCACTAATTAACATTAATGTATTTTTTTCTCTCAGTCCCATCTGTCCACCACAGTCATTGGGATTTATATTGGCCTCAGCTCCTGGATTCAGATCTGAGTTCCATTTTAGGAACTACTGAGCTCGTAATTCATACAGGCTCCAAAGCATTGAGATCCTTACACTGGTGTTCACTGTCTTTATTTTGCTTCTTTCTTTTCTTACAAGCTGAATCCGATGCTCAGAAAGTGAGCTGTCTCCAACTGCCAAGATGGTAATAAACGTCTGTCTCCCACAGTTCAAGCCCAGAATTCACTGCAACAAGGTAAAATAGTGATGGAGGGGGCAGGTGGGGAGCTGGAGGGATGGAGGGGTTAGATGGAAGTGGCGTGCTGGACTAGTTGGGGCTGGGGAGGGCTTGTTTGCTGCTCGTCTGTGATAATTAGCAGTGTTTCTGGAAGACTGATTCTTGGCTGGCTGTGCCAGACTTTCCTGAGAAAACAAAGCAAAGGCAGCTCACAGCAAACTCCTGTCATTTCGTGTGGTCTGGCAGGTTCAGGGAGGGATTTTAACCTGAGAAGCTCTGTATGTCCACTGGCAGCAGAAGCACTGAGGACAGATGTGGGTAAAGGGGAGGCTTTTTAGTATGCAAACCTAAGAGCATTTTTGTCAATTAAAATCACGTTCCAGAGATGTGGAAGGGTTGTGATTTGGGTGGGTTTGCTCACAGCTTCCTCTTCCAAGCTCAACAGTCTCCTGTCATTTCCAGCAAGGAGGTTTTGTGAACTGATCTTGGAAATCTGGGCTCCTGGATCCCCTTCCCCTTTTGTGCTTTGGTCTTGAGAGAGTCACTGATGCGCAAACATTAAGAAAACGCATGGCTGGGTGTTTGGGATCTGCAGCTCAGGAAAAGTGGAGCCGAAGGCTTAGTACTTTGAAAAAATCACTATTGAGAGATTCCCCACGAGTTACTGCTCAGAATTTCTTTTATCTTTTCTGTGCTTTGGTCAATCTCTGCCAGGTAGTGTTAGAACACTCTCTAACCTCATGCGACAGCTCTGATGTGGCGCACACGAAGTGTTGGAGGGGAAAAGCCCTTATTTTGCAGGCTCTCAAAACAAGGCAATGTTACATATTTACACATGTGCATGTTTTGAGTTGAGATACCTTTTCCCCTGCAATATTTCAGCTTTCCCTTTGTCCAGTAGAATATGCAGCTCTTGACAAGGTTTGCTGAAGTTACTCTGCTCTACAAGTAGATTTTCAGCCAGCATCATAAGAATCTCTTCTGAGTAACTTGGTTTTAATTCAAAGCCATTTTTTCATTGTAAGTCTCCCCACCAGCTCACACTCTAAGATCCAATAGAGCCTTGAGGTTTTCAGCATTGTTCTGTAAAAATAGCAACGCGGGTGGTGTGTTCAGAGACCCAGCCATGCTACTGAGATTTGGTGTGATGTGATGTGATCAGGAGGGTGTGGAGTAACCATAATAAACAGGTGGAATAAGTAGATATTCCTTGCTGTTATCTATTCATTTAGCAAGTGCTGCAGACTTTTTAGGCTTCAGGGCTTCCAGGAAAGGGAAGAGCCCATCTGTCCAGGAGCAAATCACAGGGTGAGATGGCGTGTTGTAGGAGACAAAGGGTGAGACCCAGCTTGGTTAGAGGGATCCACATGGCTGGAGGAGAGTGGGAGTGGGTCTGCTCTACCTCAGCAGCAGAGATCTCCTGTGTTGTCTCAGCTGCATGTGAAACCATAGCTGTGGTTCCTAGTTGATATCATCTTGCAAGTCTATGTAAGTGCTTGTGAAATCGGTTTCCTTTTCTTTTCTTGCTTCAATTTAAATCCATTTTTCTCCTGAAATACAGATTTCTGCTGATGGTTACGAAGTGGAGAATCTGATCTCTGAAGACCTTGCCAGGAGAAATCGTGGTTTCCGCAGCGAGTACTTTATCAAACCTCCAGTCCATGTCACGATCTCTTTTCCTTTCAACATTGAGATCTGCAGGATTAATATTGACGTCTCATCTGGGGGATACCAAACCTTCTCTGGGCTCGAAGTTTACACCTCTACCTCATGCAATAAAACCTCTTGGCAGAGCCCTGAGGGTCAATTCTCAGGTCTGGCCGGTCAGCCTGTGTCAGACAAAGACACTTTCACGCTGGTGGGCAAAGCCGTCTTGAAAAATCAAAGCAAAGTGACGTTCGGCCACAGAGGCTTCAAGCCAAGGCCTCCTTTCCATCAGATGGAAAATGTCTTCTCCTACCCTGGCTCTGCATCTCAAGACCTCTGGAATAAAGGGCCTGCCTCCCTGAGCAATGTGTCGCACTTAAAAATCTGCATCACTCACGTGGCCGGAGGCGGCTTGCCTTGCATTAAGAGGCTGGAGGTGTGGGCACAGCCTGCTAAATCGTGTCCACAGGAGGTGATCGAGGGTGTCTTTCAGGTGGCCTCCCAGTTCTTCACCCAGGACGTCAGCACACTCAAGCCAGAGCTCTGGACACCGATGGAGAGTGACTGCATGCCCTTCAGTGCCAATGACAGCGAGCAGCAGACCCTCCACAAGCTGGTGGATGTTGTCCAAGACATCCCTGAAGAGTTCCTGGACCCCATCACTCTGGAGATCATGACCTTCCCCATGCTCCTGCCCTCTGGCAAGGTGATCGACCAGACTACCCTGGAAAAATGCAACCGGAGTGAGGCATCTTGGGGCAGGGTACCCAGCGATCCTTTCACTGGGGTGGCCTTCAGCCAGCACTCACAGCCCCTACCTCACCCTACCCTCAAGGCCAGGATAGACCACTTCCTCTTACAGCACAGCATCCCTGGCACCAACCTGCTCGGGAGGGCTCATGCCTCAGAAATGCTCATACCTTCTTCCATAACAATGTCCTCTCTGAAAAGGAAAATGGACTGTATGGATCAGAGCTCTGTGCAGTCTCCCTATTTTTCTTCTACAAACTTACTTGTCACGTCTACCTCAGAAAACAGTGCTAAAAAAATGAAAACTGACAGTGACTCACATTTGATCCACATGGACTGTTCGACAGGTATCATGGCTCCCTAAGTCATTTGTGTTTCTTGAGTGTCCTGATGGCCTGGGGCCAGGTTTTCAAGTCAGGAGACTCCAGTGCAGATTCCCATCCCACCTCTAGAAAGCTTTAAGTCCTTTGTATTTTGCTGTTGATGGATGTCATGGAAGTCCAGGTCGTCGTCTCATTCACCTCTCCTCAGCACAGCCTGCCATCCTGCATGGTGTTTGCTCCCATTCTGTTCCACTCTTTTCTCATCTCTAGGCGCATCATTCCCGTTGTGGAACCCATGCAGTCTGTTTCACAGCCCTCTTGTTGTCTCAGGTCACTGTGTTTCCCTTTCAGTTTGTATTTCTTTTCTTCTCTTTGCTTTCAAGCCACTGTCCATGTGGAGACGGTGTTTTTCTCACAGTGTGCTGGTTTGTTGTTTCATTATCATGGGTGATTTATTATTATCCCAGCTATCCAAAATCTTCTTGCATCAGCAAGAAAATAGGCAACAGCAGGGAAGGAAATGTCTGGTGGTGATGGCACAGGGAGTCCTGGCTGGTGTGGATCTTACCACAAGGAGTGAGGTGGGAAGGAAAGCGGGAATGGGACACTACACCTGCCCCTGGATTTCCCATAGCCAGGCACTGGCTGGGGGTCTCCTAGTGCAGCTGGTTCCCTGCATGCTCAGTGTCGTTGCACAGATTGTGTCCCTGGGACACGCTGGCTGCTTGCCTTCTCACGGGGCTGCTCTTGCAGTGGCAGAGGCTGAGCTTGGGCAGCGTGTCGCTGCACAGTCTGCCTTCTACACTGATCTTAGTGCAGCAGCACGAGGGCAGGGAACAAACGGCAGGGAGGGAATTGCAGGCAGGGCTGCCTTCAGAGCAGGAAGGAGAAGACAAGCACAGGCTGGGAGAGACTTGCACTATGTTGCAGTTAGTTAAAGCAGAAAACCAGATAGAGACATTACACAAGGGATGTGACTTGTGTCTGCAGGGGAAGGGAACGGCCACTGCTTTCCTTTTGTCCTTGCTTTTCCCAGCGATCTGGCAGCAGCGTCGCTGGGCATAAGCTCCAGGATGCAGAAAAACAGTCCAGACCTGCAACCCTGAGATAAATTCCCTGAGCAGCTGAGTGCTTTCACCCACCTTGGTCCCCAGCTGTGCCACAGCTGCTCATCAAGCAACCAAGGCAGCACTGCAGCAGCGCTGACAGACCTTTGGACCCACCAAGTGCTGGAAGCTGGAGTGTAGGTCCAGCAGCTCCCACCCAGCAGCATTCAGGTGCTGGGACGGGCTGGACTGGTGAGGAGGTGACAGACCTTAGAAAGCAAAGGTGATCTGTGGTTTAAATACCAAGGAGATTCACACTTCCTTCCCCAAAATCTGTTCCCTCTTGTGGTTTATTCTCAAATGACTAGGACCTTCAGCTTCCAGTCCATGGTGAAGAGCTTGGCTTGTGGGCAGTAGCTCCTCTTGACTCCATGCTAGGTCTTTGCCTGAATCTGCATCTGTTTTGCCATGTTTGCTTTCTCCCTCATTGGCACAGGAATTCCTAAAAGGTTTTGGAGTTGCTGTCAGTGCAACCATTACATGAACGTAGCTACTTCAGGCAGCAACACTTACATTTGCTACCATTAAACTGCTTTAGGTCGTAATCGCACTGGAGGAGGAAGGTGAACATAAGCTGAGAGGAGGGAGGGAGACATCTTTAACAGAACTCATATTTAGATGGGCTCGAAGAGAGCAGCAGTGTGTGAGGCCATCTGTTGGAAGCAGTCTGGTCTGAGTGGGATGGTAGAAATACATGGTGCACAGGTGTCTTCTGGTCACAAAAGGGCTGTCTCTCAGGCCAGGTAAGTCGAGTTTCCTTGTGTTCGCTGAACTAGTGGTCTGTAACACATCAAAACGTGGCCCACAGCCTCTGATTGCTACTCCTGCCTGCTGGTACCTGTCTCTCCCATCAGCTTTCTCCCAGATTTGCTCAAAAATGTGTCAAGAAAAATACTCGAGTGGTTATTTGATTTTAAACAAATTCTTCAAAGACTTTGTTGAAAATAATTAATGTTTGGTGATACCGGAAAGAGTAGGAAGAAGTCAGACTGCATGTTTCTGCTCTGAGATCCCAGTCTAGAGCTCATGTGGTGTTTTAGGAAGAATCACTAGTTATTTTCACTGCAGAGGCGTGTAATGGCTCCCGCTGGGGATCTGTCCCAGCCCTACATGAGCAGGGACTGTCCTGTGGGGTCCTGGAGCTCCCGTGGGAGCCGTGCCCGTACATAAATAAAAGCACAGTGCTCATCCCAGGAAGCTCATGCTTCAGTATTTCATCAGCTTTGATTGCTGTAGCAAATGTGCAGCACTAATTCAAAAGTCTTCCTTTGGGAGATGAGTTTAACAGAATTAGTGATGCAGAAATCATTTTCTTAATGCGTGGTCTTAATTAACGCCTTCGGTATTGGACAAAACGCTGCAGGGAAGGGTCCAACCCTGTGCCTTTGGCTTTATCCCTTGAGTTAGAGCTGTGGCAGAGAGAAAAAAGAATGCCCAGGTTTTGTTAATGGCTTAAATGTTCCCAGGTAGCTGCACAAAGCAAGCCTGGGAGCACTGGGATGGGACCCTCGAGCAGGCTGAGGGAGCTGCCTGAGGTTTTGGAGAGAAATGAGTTTCTGGATCATTTGGCTTTTTGCCCTTTTTGGACCTGCAGGTACAGGCCAGTACCTGAATGTTCATTGGTGCTGGGGCATGACACAAGAGTCTGAGAGTAGTCCCTAGGGCTTTTTATCTTTAGGACCCAAAGGAAATGAAGCAGTATATCCCCATCCTGGCACCTCAGTGGGGGAAAGAGACCTCTCAACAAAACAAACGGCAGAGCTCCTAAAATCCTGAGTGTTATCCCAAAAGTTCAGAGGCAAGCAGCATTTCTGGAGTGCATTGACAGCTTGCTTTTTCCCAGCATCTGCTTCTCGAGCTTGTGCTTTTCTTTGCAGATCTGGTCTCTCATGAGCAGAAGCTGTCGGAGAGTTTGGATACTGCCTTGAACTCGGCGCTCAGCTCCATGCCCTCGTTTACGGCCAAGCTGATGAAAAGCCAGCAGCAGGCACAGAGTGAAGGGGGCTGCAGCAGTTCCTGGAGCGTGGGCACCATCCTTGGTAAGCAACGAGCACCTCTGCTTCACCTTTGGGAGAGAGACAGTAAAGGAAAACTGGGACTGGGTTACCAGGGAGGGTTGTGCTGCTTCTCAGCATCTTTCTATGCCTCTTCGGACCCCAAAATGTTATATACTCAACATAAAAATACTGTATTGTCTCCCAGCAAGCTTTACTTAACAATCCCTAACTACTGCTTTTGTACCTCAGCAGTTTCAATGGTTTATTCTCCCAGTGAAGCAAATTAGACCTTGTTGACCCCTAGAAAGTGAGGTATGTTGTCCACGTCCACAGCCAGAGCAGACTTCAGCACGAATGCTGTGATTTCCCTGTGTTGTTGGCTGTTGCTTGTCTGCGCTGCCCAGGGAGGGCCTTGGGTACGTTGTGCTGAGACGCAGCACTCGGCCCAACACCAGGGTAGGTCAGACTGAGAGCTCACCCCGCGTCGGGGCTTTGGCTGCTCCCAGAGCTCTGTGGTTTGGGCTGAGGGCCTTAAACATTGCCCGTTGGCTGCACAGAGCAAGCTGGGGAGATGCCACATGGATGGTGCAGAGACACAGCTGGAGAGCTGTGAATCTAGGACGTACTGACCTTTAACAGGGGTGGGTAATGGTAGCAAGGTCACAGGCCGACCAGCCAAGTGTCTGCCCAGCATCCTGTCAGGTTTGAACATAAATACATATAGACCAGGGTGTTGAATCTTCACAGTTTTCATCCCACCTGCCAGCAGACATGCTAACCTCTCTGTGTATGCATTCCCAAAGTTATTTCTTTGGGCTGCAAGGAATCATATCTCCCTCCCCAGGCCAGTGCCCCAACTGCTGCCTTCCTTCTCCTCTTCTTCCCCTGAGCAAGGATCTGCTTGTGGCAGAGGAGGGGGCTCAGAAGGGACCAAGTGACCTTGAGAATGGGCTGGGGCTGTGCAGCTCACAGTGGCTCGCTCGCTCTCTCTCTCTGAATAGCTTTTGCTGTTTCACAGTGACATTAAGCTATTAAGCTTTTTCCTGTCCCCTTTAAAATTGCTGCTGTTTAAGAGTCGACTGAGTAGCCCTCGATAGGTGGTGTGTGACAGGAATGCAAAGCGATACCTAAGGCGTTACGCTTGGGAATCGGCTTCATTGGAAAAGCAGAAGGGAGGCTGATTTAGTCCCAGCAAAAGTAAAAAGCCCTTTGTAGTCATCTGTCCTCAATTAAAAGCCTGATGGTGCAAATGCTGACGCCATCCAACCCCTTCTGAGCGCAACCTGCCCCAGAAGCCAGGCCGTTCCCATTCCTTCTGGCAGTGACAGAGAACAAGGGCCATGGTCCTGAGCCACAAGTGCCTGTGGCTGCGCCGTACACCCGCAGAAAGGGGGACCCTCTGCTCCTAGGCAGGATTGGGCACGAAAAGGGTGGCACGACATGGACTTGTCACCCTCCCCCATCCCCAACCGAGCCACTTCTACTCTCACCTTTGCAGAGCACGGCAGGAGCAGCCAGACACAAGGATGCGCTTCCTGTGGCAAGACCTTCTCCTCTTACTTCAAAACGGAGCCCGTTTACCAGCTTTCCTGCGGCCACCTCATGTGCCGCCCCTGCTTGGCTGAGAAGCAGAAGTCTCTGTCGTCGATACTGTGTGGGAGCTGTAAGAGGGCAGCCACCACGCAGGACATCAGGAGAGTTCACTTCTGAGCCCTCAGCTGCCGGAGCCTGCTGGGAGGACGAGAAGAAGGAGCCGCTGCTGTTCCCCATGTCTGTTTCAATCCGTAGGAGGACAGAGGCCTTTGGAGAGCTTGCCCATGACGGCGGAGAGGACTTGGTCTTCTTGTGCTTACAGAGTAGTGGGGGGTGGGGGGGATAGAGCATCGCGCCAGAGCAGAGCGATCTGGGGATAATAAAAGCCATAGCTTCTTTAACAAGGGATATGTATTTATACAGAACTGATTTCCACCCGTCGCACCCGCCCTCTTAGCACCATTCCAGTGGCTCCGTGGTTTAGCATAGGTGCCTTTTGGACTGTGAGTTTAGCTTCCCTGTGTGTTAAAACCATTTACACATTTGACGAGCAGCCATTCGGCCGTGGACCAGGCAAAGTCCCTGTGATTGAGAACGTGCAAAGCTACCTGTCGTCTGCCCTTCCCTGCCTCACCCCCCTCCTGCCTGCGGTGCCCTCCCCGTGCTGCAGGAGCACCTCCTTCATCCTGGAGTCCAGCAAGTCACGAAGAGAAGTCGTGGTTAGTGTGTGAGTAACCAGCAAGGATCTCATCCTGCTGGTACGAACTCTCGCAGAAAAGCCATCTCATTACACCAAACGTCACTCTCGGTTTGTGTCGTGTGACTGGACCAGCTCCCGTCTGGCTGATAGACATTTAAGCCTTAATAAAATTACCTTTAAAGTCAGGCTCTCTTTCTGACTCGTAATTGGTCTCATTGTGCTTCTTAATGATTTCGTGGAGTGAATCTCTTTGCAGAGTACTGAATAAATGGGCTGGGAAAAGCTAAGGAAGTTGACACAAAGGAACTGCAGATGCCTGGGTTTTAGGGGAGTGTCACAGCATCTGCATGGACCATCACAGGGTTGAGACTCAAATACCAAAACCAGAGGAGGCCTAGTCTTCAAAGAGCTGTTCAGAAAAAAGCCAGAAGGAAAATCGCTCAGATACATTCTGTCTCCAGCATGTCCTGGATGTGTGGAGGGTAAGGTGACAGCAGAGGGTTTTGTCACCTGTATAACCCCCCGCTGTTGTCAGTTAATTGGTAATTTCTCTCCTTGGAGCAGACATTCGTTGCTGATGTTCTGCGCCAGTTTCTCTGGGGTAATGAGCTTCCAGCTGAGTCAACTCACCTTTGCGTGCAATACCTTTCTTCTCTCTTAAAAGGCACCTACTTGCTGAGCAACCCATAATGTTCGTGGTCACGGGAAATAGCAGGATCATCAGGCACCTGAAACACGGCTTTGGATCAGCCCTGAACTGATCTCGCGCCTTCTCTGCGTCACTGGGAGTTTATCATCCAACTCCATTTGTAGCAAATATAGGAAGTCCCCCATCTTTAAATAAATAGGCAAAAAATAATAGGAAAAAGGCAAAAAATAGGAAATAGGCCAAAAAAAAAAATCCTAAAAAATCCCACAACTCAGAGGCAGCAAAAAATCCTCTTAATTCTGTGGTGGTGTCATGTTTGCAGTGAACCATCCCGGTATGATTCAGCTCACGCACCTCCTCCACCCCACATCTCCAGAGAACAATTGCTGCCACGGCAGCTCCCCATCCCCACAGCCATCTCAGTCTTCTGTGGCGCACGTGAAACCCCCTCGCCTGCGGCAAAACCCAAAGCCATCGGCTCAGCCAACCATCTCTCCTGCCCAAAAGCTTCTCATGATAATCCCGCCTGTGGGCAGTGACTGGGGCTGGGAGCTGTCTTGCTGGGGTTGAAGGAGAGTTCTCTCTCGAGGGTCTCTCCTTTCCTTCTCTAGGGACCGAGCATGGAGCCTGATGAGCAGAGGCCAGAAGGGGTGGCACAGAGGGACATCTGGTCCAACCCCTGCCCAGAAGAGAGCTCATCTCCATGTTGTATCAGGTTTCTCAGAGCCTTCAGCCACGATTTCTCCTTCCCCTTACACTTGTAGGACCCTTTGGTGGCAAGCTTCGACCCCTGCATCCCCTCTTGCTGACATAGGGAGGGAAGGGATGCATTTCCCTTTGCGCCCACCTCTTTGGGAGGGACCATGTACCTCCAGCCTAGTGTGAGCCCTCCTGAGCGCTCCCCTGGCAAACAAGCTGGGTATGGAAATGTCTGTGGGCAGCAGAGACCTTCTCTGCACCTCAAGAAGATGGGCTCGGTGATGGGTGACATGTAGCCAGGACTTTCCATAGGGTCTTCTGCCAGGACACAGCAATTCCCCCGTAGGCTCCCATGCAGCATGGGCAGATGCCACAAACAATTTATTTCCCAGCACCGAGCCTGTCTTCTCTTCAGGAGGTGGGGAGCGGCCTTTGATTTAAGGCCTGAGCAATTTCCTCTAACGCCGTCCTTCAAGCGCTTTTAGGAGGACAAATCCAGCCCTTGCTGCTCAGTGACCTCCCGATGTGACGTCAGCATCCCAGCGGGATGGATCTGGATGGGCAAGGGATAAAGGCAGCGCCCTGGCAAATCTTGACGTTGGCTGCTCTGCCTTCTTTAAATGAGCACCAAAGCTACTGTCCGTCTTGTCATGGAAGCCGAGGAGCATCTCTAGCCATGACATGAAAAAAGAAGGTGCTGTGCTCAGTCAGGAGGTGCAGGATATCCCCCCTCTCCCACCCACATCAGCCTCCAGCCATTAACCTCTGTCAGCTGCCAGTTCACGGCGACCGGCTGAAAGGCTTGTGACAGGCGGGGAGAGAAGCAGCTGCCGCTAAATGCCGTGAAGACAGGCCCATTTGAGGAGCATTAGTGCAACCAGACGGGAGGTGGGAATGCTCCTTTGGCAGCCTGACCTGCTTTCTGCTGCCAATGCAGGAGTAACGTGTTTAAATGAAGTCTTTCCTTCTCTGCTGGGAGCTGCCTTCCCCTCCGCCCGTGGGCAAAGGCAGAGAAACGGCGGTTTTCCACATGGTACCTGATGTCCTCTAATTTATTCTTATTAAACTTTGCCACTTTGACCTCTGTGTCAGGCAGCATGGGCTGTGGTGGAGCACCACGACCCCCAGCCTCTCTCTTAGGAACCTCACTGCTAACAAATCTTTAAAGCTAACGAAGCTCCTGCTGTTAATGAAGGACGGGGAGAGCATCCCTGTGGTTTGCCCTGACTGTGTGCAAGGGTGTGATCGCTCAAGGACTGGAAAATCATAATTTCTGTGCAGCAATTGATGCTTTAAAGCTACAGGTGTAGCCAGAGGGTGTTGTATGTGCGAAACAGCACAGGATCCTTGCGGGTTGCTACTGGACACCCCGTTTCCCACCATCCAGGTTATTCCCCGACATGAAAAGCAATTGAGAAGGGCACAAGCAGCGAACCTCTGTGGCTGACCCTCTCTAGCAGCCCCCAGCCCCTTTGGTGATGTCTAGGAAGAGCTGGGTCCCTATTTCGGCTGAGCAGGAGGACTGGAGGGGAGAGGGTGGGGGTGGATCTGAGGACACTGCGCACTCCCCACCCTGTGTCAGGCCTTTGGGGCTTTCCTCCGCAAGCTGGGTTATAGATAGCAGGCAGTTGACGCCACTGATTAATGCCATGGTGCCCGCAGCGCCCGCCTCGCATGTCGTTAGGAGATCAGCATTAACGAAGGGGGCTCCTCTGGGGCCCCAGGAAGAGCCTGGGGAAGAGCAGGGACATGGCAGAGCAAATCTGGTGCTGCGGACGCAGAGAAGGGACACTGGCTGACGTTGGGGGATCTGGAGCACGGATTTGGGTAGCCCCAAAGCAACAGGAAGGTGCTGGATGCAGGTTGGGGGTCCTAGAATCACCCCAGAGCCATGGCTGGGTACCAGTGAGTACCACTGCCCAGGCAAGGATGCTCCCAGCTGGATCTGCCCAGCCCCATGAAACCCTGTCATCCCAAGATCGCTTCCCCCATGACTCATCCCAGGTGACCCAAATATTTTCATCCCCCAAACCCCCTTTTTATGTTTGCTACACACTTTTTGCCTCCCCCATCTCCTCCTTCCCACCTCATCCTCCCCTTGATTCCTGTAAGTGATTCTGTGTTGTGGCTGAGGAGCCTCTGCAACTTGGAAAAACATTTTATTAACCTTCCTTGACTTTAAAGAGCATAATTACATTTTAATCTCATATTCCCGCGTTATCATTCCAGACACAGAGTCATTTGAATGCAGATCATTCCCAGCTAATGTAATTTTACGATACAGTAATGAAGAGACGGAGCAGGAGCGTGTAACACCCAATTTAGAGCTGACATTTGGGTTTCTTTTAAAGAAAAGTTTTCCCAGCCGACGGCTTTTGCGTCCTCCTCAGTCCTACAACGCAAGTGGGTTTCGGCTCCCACTGTGAAGGGATGGGTTTGGATGGGGAAACGTGGCCGGTGCTAATAATATTGGTCATTAAAGCTGCCTACGGCTGCCCCACGTGGGTGATTCACTGTCTCTAGTGGTGGGTACAGGGCAAATCTGGGAACTCGATGATCCCTTGGTCCCAGGGGGACCTAAGTCAGGGGCTGCAGTTACCTCCACCCTTCTCAGAGGGAGAATCACCCCCATTTTACAAAAAACCCAAGAGCTCCCCAGAACCCAGGACCATCAATCCCCAGGTTGATGCATCCCTCCAAAAGCACAGGGCAGGAGACAGGCACAGGCTGGGCCCCCCACCATGGCAAGCATTGCCCCCAAAGTAGATGCTTCTCCTTACCCCTTCGTACCTCAGTTTCCCCTGGGCAGCGAAGTGATGCTCTCAGGTTCATCCCCCTCCAACATCCCTTGCTGGTGCCCCCAAAGCCCAGTAACGTTCACTTTGATTTTAAAAGCATTTTGATTTTACCAGGGTGGATTTCAGCAGGACCACGGCTCCCCCAAGGGATGCCTGAGCAGAGGAGCAGCCCCTTCCCCACCCAAGGTGCCACCATCCCCCTCGCTCCAACCTGGGCTGAGTCGGTTTGGGTTGCTGATCTGGCAGAAAAGGGATGCTATGCTAACGAGGGTGAGAAAATGAGGGATGTTAATGAGGGTGGGGAAAAGCCATGCTCCAATCACCCCAAGTAAACACCAGGCTGATTGTTATGGTTTTCTGCCTCAGTTCCCCATCTTTGAGGAAGATGAGTTCAGGATGGGCTGAAGAGTAGAAAATCACCCCAGAGGTTTGACCACAGCTGGTGGCACCACCACCCTCTCCATTGCCCACTCCCATCCCTCCCAGCACCCCCAAATGAGATACTCCTAATCACTGTGAGCCAGCCCCAGCATTTTGGGGTGGCAATGGATGCTCATTAGGCACCTGATTGCCCTCTACATATTAATGTCATGTTGCCGAGGTCACCCTCAGCATTGCTGGAAAGGGGATCTGGGACTGGGAGGAATATTCATGGCTGGATGGTGTGGGAAGGGATTTTTATTTGCTGCCATTTGCATCATACTGGTATTTCCAACAGCCCATCAGTGATATGAGCGTGATGGGTCTCAGAGCAGGTGGGACCCACTGGGTGCCAAAAGAAGGATCAATGCATTTTCCTTTTCTCTTCTCCCTCTGCCGCTGGTTTCTCCGCAGCCTTGTTTCTTGGAGAAAAATAGGTGGAGCAGGTGAGTGGTGGGTGGTAATGATGGGTCCCTCTGGGGCCAGGTTGTGGCAGGGTCCTGCTCTACACCCCAGCACTCTGTGGTCCAGCACTGCAGGTGAGTCCCTTGTTTTTGTGCGCCCCAGAGTCCTCCCCTCCAAGCCCTGACCCCATTGCTCACCTCCAGCATCCTGCATCGCTCCCAGACCAGCACCCCTCCCAAGCTGGTATCCCTCCCCAAACCAGCATCTTATGAATGAGTTTCCCTCCTCAGACCATCATCACTCATAGACTAGCATCCCTCTAAAACCAGCATCCCCCGCAAAAATGGTATCCCTCCCAAAGCAGCACCCCTCCCCAAACCACCAGCCTCCAATCCAGGATCCCTCTCACACCAGTACCATTCCAAACCAACAACCTTCTTTGAAGCAGCGTCTTCTGAACGAGCCCCCCTCCTCTAACCAGCATCCCACCCAGACCACCATCTTCTATACCAACATCTTTCCCAAACTATCTCCCCTCCCCGCACCAGCGTCCCTCCTGAACCTGCACCCCTCCCCAGAAAGCATCCTCCAAACGAGCCCTCTCTGAAATGCCATCTTCTGAATGTGCATCTCTTCCCAAACCCACATCCCTCCCCAGCCAGCACCCTCCCATACCAGCACGTTCTGACTGAGCACCCCTCCCCAAACCCGCAACCCCCTGCCCTATCCAGAACCACTCCCCAGGAGCTGGCTGTCCCTGGGGTGGCCCGTGCCCCTCAGAGCAGCCACAGCTCGGTGGGCAGGGGGATTCACCAGCCCTGAGAGCTGTCGCTTGTGCTCCTGCACTGAATCACCTCAATTACAGATTCACTTGAATGTGATTTAAGGAAAAAAAAAAATAAAAGACAGAAAAAAAAAAACCAAACCAACAAAAAAACCACCAACCCAGCCCTCTTCTTCTTCTTCCTCCTCCTCCTCCCCCCCTGGGAAGGGGTGACAGCAGCATAAATAGCGGCTGGCGCAGCACGGGGCCAGATGCAAAGCGAGCGGCAGGGTGGCACGTGTGGCACAGCTGCGGGCACTCTCCACCATGGCAGAGCCTTCGCTGCCCCTCTCCTTCCTCTGCCTCCTCGCCTTGTCCTCCGCCTGCTACATCCAGAACTGCCCCCGGGGCGGCAAGCGGGCCCTGGCCGACACAGCCCTCCGACAGGTATGGATGGGATGGGGACTTGTGGGGACGGGATGAGCTTTGAGGGGGATGTAGGAGCTCTGTGGGGTGCAGAGGCTCCCTGTCACCTCTGGACAGCCGTGGAGCCTTGGCCACGTCAAGGTCCCCTGAGCAGCACAGAGCACCCGGTTTCTTGGGGAAGGCTGGGGGACATGCCCAAGGGCATGTGGTAGGGTAGTAGCAGAGGAATGAGTGACCTTCCCCCTCCCCCCAGAATGCTGTTGTCACCTCAAGGAGGGGACTGGGCTCACCCATAGCATCCGAGGAGGGGAACAGGGCACCCCTATGGAGTAGGGGTGGGGAAGACAGAGGGGGCAGCAGGGAGCCCCCAAAATGGGGCCAGTGCCACAGCAGGAGGCCACGCTGCTGGTGGCAGGGTCGAGACGGGTCACTCCGAGGGCCGGCAAAGCAGGGAAGGGGGGGTGGCTGTTTTCAAATACAAGAGGGTGCAAGCAGGGTGTACCCCCACTTTGTTGTTCGGCTACGGGGACTCAAGTGGCTCCTTCCCCCAGTGCATGCCCTGCGGCCCCGGGAACAGAGGCAACTGCTTTGGCCCCAGCATCTGCTGCGGCACCGAGCTGGGCTGTTACCTGGGCACAGCTGAGACGCGGCGCTGCGCCGAGGAAGACTACCTGCCTTCACCCTGCCAGGCTGGCGGGCAGCCCTGCGGCTCCAGCGGCCGCTGCGCAGCACCCGGCATCTGCTGCACCGCCGGTAATATGGGGGCGTTGGGGGTCAGCAGGACGGGGATCCGGAGGAGAGTTTGGGGTGGCTTGGACCCATGGGGGGATTGTAATGGCAATGGTCAGTCCTCCAGTTAGACCTCACCTTCCAAAGGGTAAACTGAGGCACAGTGTGTCCACAGTGTTGTCCCAAATAATTTTTGGAATAATTTGGGGGTAGTTGGATTCAGATTAGAGAGAAGGAAGAAATTTTTTACAATGAGGGTGGTGAAACGCTGGAGCAGGTTGCCCAGAGAGGTGGTAGATGCCCCATCTCTGGACACATTCAAGGTCAGGTTGGACAGAGCTCTGAGCAACCTGTTACAGTTGAAGATGTCCCTGCTCATTGCAGATGACCTTTAAAGGTCCCTCCCAACCCAAACCATTCTATAGGGAGTCTGGAATGGGTTCAGAGCTCCTTCTCCAGCCACCACCATGAGGTATTTCCCAGGCAGGCACATGCAGCTTCCCTGATATGCCAGAAAAAAACCCCAGCCAGCCCCGCTCCCCGGGAAATGGGAGGGATGCAGCTGGAACACAAACCGTGCTGGCATCCCTGGCTGTCACCAATCCCTTTCCCACATGAAAGTAAAACACTCGTGGTCCTAAATAACCCGTCCCCATCATGGTGTTTTGCTTTCTGTTGAAGAAACCTGTGCCATGGACGCCAGCTGCCTGGAGGAGGGCAGCGACGGGGCTCAGGAGGTGGCAGAGAAGAACCTGACAGTGCTGGACGGCTCGGCTGGAGACCTGCTCCTCAAGCTGATGCACTTGGCAAACCGGCAGCAGCAGCAGGGCAAGCATTCCCTCCTCTGAGCTGGGGCACCGGGTGTCCCCTGCACCATCACCGATCCCCTCACCCCAGCCTTGTAAATACGAGACCCAATAAAAGTCCTCGTGCACTGTGGTGGCTTCGTCCAGGGTGCTGGGGACAGGTTATGGGAAGCTCCGGGGGACCCATCTGGGGATTAGTGGGGGGGGGAGGGAGTCTGGAAGTTGTTGGGTCTTCATCCCCCATTTTCCCTCCAAACCCCCATCCAGCCTCACGTGGTCCAGCTCCCATCCACAGTGGTTTTGCCGGGTGGGTGCAGGATTTGGTCCCTTCCGTGCAGCTCTAAGGGAAAGAAGCCCAGGCTGAGCCAGCCTTTGGCATCTGGCCGTTGGGTCCCACCCCGGGAGCCCCAGCAGCACCTTAGGGGTGCCAAACCTCCTAGCACCCTCAGCCCCTGCAGTTTGGGGCATCACACCCCAGGAGGTGCCACCATCATGTTACCTCTTGGCTGAGACCCCTCTTTGAGGCAGATTTGGGGCCCCATTGCCTTCAGAAACAGGACTGCAGGCAGCTTCAAGACACACCTACTAAAAATGATAAAAAAGTAAGGAAAACCACCCCAAAGTGGAAAGGTTTGGATTCCCAACTTCATACAACACCTCGGTTGGTCTTGACTTTCCCCACCATCACTCACCAAATTGGTCCCCACCAGACACCGACGGCCAGGATCAACCCTCCACTTATTCCCCACCCCCACCCCAAATTTGGGGTACCATTATCCCAACCCTCTTACCCCTTCCCAGCTCTCGTACCCTGGCAGGGTCTCTGCTCCAGGCTGTCTCTGGGATGGGATCTGGCCACAGCACAGGGGACAGCTCATCCTTTATAATGTCCCTGAGGGAGGTGGCTTCTCCAGGGAGGTGGAGCTCCTCTACGCCAGTGGGCCCCATCCTGACCACATCAGGTCCCCGCACCTCAAGGGGGTGCAGGATTAAATCAGAGCCCAATTCATGCGACGAGCATCTTATCCCAGCCCTGGGGAGGTGGGAGACCTAAAATCACCCCAAAATAATTGGGACAATGCAGAGGGGTGACCCCTGATTGCGAGACAGAGAAATTGGGCTGTTGAAGCCCAGCCTTGGCACTCAGCCTGTCCTGGGGTGCAGGATGCGAACCCCGACATCTCCTGCAGCAACAGGGATGCATCGCTGAGCTGGGATGATGCTCCAGGCTGACTGGAGCCTCAGCGTCGGGGCGTCACGGTCCCCAAAAGCACCAAGAGCTGATAAGTGACGTGTTTTTTTCCACACTTGTCTGCCCAAGACTCATCCCAACACTGCCCACGGGGGTCTGGGCACCCCCAGACCAGCTGTGGGGGCTCTGGGATAGCCATTTCCCACACCCCCCCCCCCGCCCTGGTGCTGCAGCAGGATGGCAGCCGGGGCAGAGCTGCTGAGCCCCATTTCCAACCGATTAACACAGACCCCAGTGCCCAACTTGTCCCCAGTGCCCAGGACGCATCAGCTGCCTGACCCTGGGCATATGACAAGGACCTGTCTGCCCTTGCCACCAGCTACCATGGTCACACTAAGTGGCAGATTTCAAAGCAAGCCAGAGGGGACAAGAAGAGGTCACGGATCCCAGGCTTTGGGCTGCGTAATTCCCAATTAAGCAGGTGTGGGGAGGGACCAGGTTAATGGTCTTGATAGATGTAAGATTTGTCCGAAGCCAAGGAATTTATTCAAGGCAGGAAGCTCTTAATTGCAGTAACGAAGGCGAGGGACTGGGGTGAGCAGGACCTTGTGCGATTGCATCAGCCTTTGGCCCCACCCTCGCTGCTGCTTCTCCTGGGGGTCCTTCGTCTGCTGCTGATGTGCTCCAGAGCATCACGTTCAAGCCCCATGTGCAGCTCCAGGGCAGAAACAACAGGGAAATTTGAGGTTTTAGGCCTTTGCTGATGAGGTTTGATGATTGCAGGCTGCCTTGGGGCTGTTAGATGAAAGCAGGCAGGGATGGGCTCAGTGTCATCAACATCCCAGAGCAGGACAAACCCAGCACTGAGCATTCCTCCAGCACCAGGCAGAGATGGGTGAAACGGACCAACACCACATTTCCCGTGCCAGATACCACACACAATCCCACAGGAGGATACGTGTTTGGTTTCTCCATACCCTAAGGCATTTGAAGCCAAGGGAAACAGAATGTCCCTCTCACTCCACTCTGCATCCCACCAGGTTATGGAGATACCTTCCTTCATCCCTACCCAATCCATGCCAGAGGGGTCCCAAACAGGACATGGAGTGACAAGCCACAGCTCAGCAGCTCTGAGGGGTTGGCAGGGAAGGGGCCCAAGCCCCAAACAGCATCCACAGTCTCGGCTCATTTCCCCCGCCACGGTTGGAGTCATCACCAAGGAGAAAACCAACACCTTGGCCTTGACCTCACGTCCTCGACCTCCAGCTATTAGCAGAGCCCTCCGGTGTGGAAAGCAATGCCTTGTGGTTTTTAAAGGGAAATAGGTGACGCCGGTGACAGAATCTCTAAGCAGGAGTCAGCACTATATATACACCACCGCTCCTTGGGATGAGAAGCCAAAACCCTTCCCAACCCAGCAGCCATGCCCTGCAAGGCGCTCGCCATCTGCCTCCTGGGGCTCCTGGCTCTCTCCTCTGCTTGCTACATCCAGAACTGCCCCATCGGGGGCAAACGTGCCGTCCTGGACATGGAGATCAGGAAGGTAAGTCTCGGCAGGCTGGAAACCTCCTAACCTTCCCCTTTCGTTCTCCCTACCTTCCCAGGGCTCCCACGGGTCAGGTGCCGGCAGGAGGGAGGAAAGAACCAGGGGAAAAGGCTCAACCTGCCCCCAGGTGCTTTCACCTCTCCCCCACCTTTCTTTCCCCACGCAGTGCATGCCCTGCGGTCCCAGGAACAAGGGCCGCTGCTTCGGCCCGAACATCTGCTGTGGAGAAGAGCTGGGTTGTTACATCGGCACCTCGGAAACCCTGCGGTGCCAGGAGGAAAACTTCTTGCCGACGCCCTGCGAGCCGGGACACAAACCCTGCGGCGGCAGCGGAGGCAGCTGTGCGGCCCCTGGCATCTGCTGCAGCAGCGGTGAGGGCAGCACCGGGCCCACGTCCCCTCTGGGACCCGCATCACGGGGCGGGGGGGGCCTCACACACGAGCGGTTACGATACAGAAGTGGGAAAGGGGATGTTAACCAAACAATCAGTCTTTGTCCTGTCCGTCTGTCCATCCATCTCCCCAACAGCCAGGGCCACCCCACTCAGGGCAGGCTTGATCCTGACCCCAGGGAAGGTGGTAACAGACCATGAGGTTTTGGGGACAGGGGAAAGCTGACAGCAACCACCTTCAGGAGGCTGAGCGAGCAGCAGGAGTGCTGTGGTGCATGGCAGCTTGTGCCCCCTCCTTGCTTTCATTTCCCAAAAATCCCTGCCTGCTCCCCAAGTGAGATGCTGAGATCCTGCTACAAATCCTGGAGAGCTACAGGACACGAGATCTTGCTCAATGTTACCAAAAACCAGTGCCAGGGGTTCTCTGTGGGCTGGTTTGTGCCATTGCATTTTATCCTGTGCTCTCCCCTTTCTCTTCCCGTGCAGAGGGCTGTGTGCTTGATTCATCCTGCGACCAAGAGATGCTGATTGCATAGACCACCCCGGAGAGAAGAACCTCTGGGATCCCTTACCTACCGAGCCGTACCAGCGTCGCATCAGGCTGAGAACAGATGAGCCAAGGTCTGTGACTCAGATTCCAGTGATGAACTTAATTAGAAATAAAACTTGTACAGAAGAAAAAAAAAAAATAACTGTGTTTTTCGTGTGCTTGCCTGGTTTAGGCACAGATTGGGGAGGGCTGGCTGGCGAGGAAAAAGCTGTTTTTAGGACAGCATACATAAAAAGCAAGGATTTAGGATCGATTTCTGCAGCTGGTGGTTCATCCGAGTGAGGGAGGGCAGAGGGACCTTCTGCCTGGGCTTGGCTGCACTGCAGCAAACTCCAGGCTGGTGTCAGGCAGCCCAAAACCAGCGGTTTCGGAGCAAAATTGAGAGTGCAGCTCAGTCTGCAAGACCACAATAAGGCAGAACGACCAAAGGGGACAGAGTAATGCAGGATTATCTACAACTTAAGCCCCAGGATACGAGTAAAATAAGGCTGAAGGGGGGAGAAAAGGAGACACACAGAAGC
Source organism: Nycticryphes semicollaris (assembly GCA_013400055.1). Lineage (NCBI taxonomy): Eukaryota > Metazoa > Chordata > Aves > Charadriiformes > Rostratulidae > Nycticryphes > Nycticryphes semicollaris. Next base: position 273,434 of record VXBJ01006154.1, read on the forward strand.
TGCTATCATTTAGCCATCCTCTGTACACTTTTCTCATTTAGCCACACCAACAGAAGCACAGAGGAAGGTTTAAAGGATGAGCAGGTCCTTCCACCACAGCAGAAGCCAGAGAAACAATCAATTCTTTTCCCCAAAAACAAAGAGCTAGGGGTTGGTGCTTCCTACAAAGCCATTCCGATCTCGTTTTCTGTCAAAAGCATCTGAGGGGGTCAACATAACAGCACCGGGGCTACACAGGGGAGCTCAGAGCCAGGATCCGCCTCAGGACTGTTCCTGTTCTTCCCCCCCTACACGCTTCGTGCGAACGTGGGAAGGATCCAAACACGCAGGAGGTGGAATCACAAAGAATCAGTGACAGGAATATGAACACCAGCAGGTTCTCAGACAGCTTCTCTGCCGCCTCGCAGGGCTAACACAGACTGCTGCTGCCTCTGCTGCTTGTTGTGAGCCCAAGTCTCCCCCTCACCCTCCCTCCTGCAGGCGTTAACCTTCCAGAAGAACCACAAGCCAGACCTTAGGCTTTCTTCAACAATTCCATGGTCATTTATACATTAAAAGGAAGAAACAGGCTCATAAGTGGAGCCTCTGTACAGAAGCCAGGCCAGCAACCCCTGTCCCAGGCTGGGACCACTAAGACAACACCGTCCGTTTGACGATCCGCCCCTCCTTGTCAATGGCAAAGTTGTAGTTGCGAGGGTTGTCCAGGCACTCCTCAATCCGCGCGTCCAGGTTCTCGGGGGTGATGAATGTTTTGGCTTCCTCCTGAACGAAGGACAAGTACTGGCTCTTAACACACGTTACCAGATGGGATACGACAGGCAGCACACAAGCTGCCCGTGCCTGCAGAGCTCGTGGATCTCTGAGAGACTCCAAGATGCCATCAGCATCACCAGGATCTCAACAGGAGCCAAGTTCAGAATGAGGAAACCTTTATTCTCTCACTTAGAATTATTCCGCCCTGTTTGCAGAGCTCTCACTCCGTATCTATCCCATCCACACACTGTCAACACTCCTGGAAAGTGCCAACACTTGTGTTCCCAGCTACTGACATAAAAATCTCTGGAAAATAAGCCCATGGCATCCATATTGCTCCCCCGGGCTGCTGTCAAACCCCTCACAGGAACTGTTGGCAGCACTCTCCCCAGCAGGCACCAGATGCTCTTACCTGCAGCTGGAGAACCTCCTTCTCCTTCTCCTTCAGGAAAGCCTCCATCATCCGGGCTCTGCTCTCTGCAGCCTGTAATTTCTGCCTCTTCCGTTCTTCCTCTTCTTTCCTAATTCTTTCCTCTCTGCCATAAAGGAGAGAAAAGTAAACAAGGCTTTGGCGAATGCTCACGCCCTGCATGGTGCCACTTTGCTGAGACACACTGATCCCTCAGGATGCAAAGACACCAAGTTTGACTCTGCCAGAACAACGGTGAAGGAGCGCAGCAGCCATGCCGGGGAAAAGAGCTTGTGCTGTCCCCAGTGTGGGGAGGGAGAATTCCCCTCCTCCTGTGAGAAAAAAAAATAAAATTAAAGCAAAACCTTAATGCAAAAGCTTTCAAACAGACTGGTGCTGACACAGGTGACATGGACCTAAGCAGAGTCAGCCTCCGGAAGCTCCAAATCAGAGCACTTAATTCTTCCAACAGGACCTGCAGGGGGAAGCTCAAGTGCTTTGTGACGGACTAAGGAACAGCCAGCGGGGACAGAACTGTAGCCTTCTCCTGCTTTTGAGAGTCAGCAGATGCTGACTTTCTCGGAAGCATCAGCACACCTCCTGCGCCTGACCAGAGGATGGCTCCCTGGGAGCAGTGCAGGAGGGAACACAGAGAAACATGTCCTCCCAGTGACATCCACCTCCCCAGAAGAGTGGGAGGCTGTCCAGAGCTCAGTAACTTACCCCTCAGCAATGAGAGGTGCTGGAAACATGACCACTGCATATACAGATTTATTTTGAAAGGGTGCAAATTTATGTCAACTGTCTTTGTAAAAATCAAGCCTCACCTTAACCAGCCCAGGTGTCAAATTCAGTTCTGCAAAAGCAAAAGTCAAACCCATGAGGTGAAGTGACCCCCTAGCTTCACATGGGGCCGGGCTGACCTGCGAGCCTGCTGCCGGGCGTTCTCCGCATCGTTCCAGGCCATGAGGCGCCGGTGCTCCTCCATTAGTTCTGCCCGGTCCTCCTGGGACAGCTGCGCCTCCCGCTTCTTCTGCAACACCTCAGCCCTGAACTCGGCTCTGCCGGGAGGAGAGGCTGCTGAGCTGCTGCCCAAGGCTCAGCGCCCAGGGAGGTGGTCCCAAGACTGCCCCACAGCAGCCAACCCCACCACCCCAACCTTCCCATAGCCCCAGAGCCATCCCAGCTCCACCACCCTGGCTTTTCCCTACCGCCTAAGTAACCTGGAGTCTAGCTGCCTCTGTTCCAAAGTGATCCCAGAACCCCCAGCCCTTCCCTGCCCCACAGCAGCCCTCTCCCTCACAGCGCCACCAGAGCCCCACAACCTACCTCTGGACCACAGCAGCCCTAAACGGCCACAAGCCCAACCCTCCCCTGCTCCGGAGCAGCCCCACAGCCCTATACCCAGCTCCTTGCCCCATACCCAGCCCCCTGGCCCGCAGCAGTCCCACACACAGCCTCCTGCCTAACAACAGCCCCATAACCAGAACCACAGAGAGGCCCCCAACCTTCCCCTGACCCACAGTAACCCCAGACTCGCGCCCCACAGCAGCCCCAAGGCCCCGACTCGTAATCCTCCCTTCGCCCCGCCCACCCCCCAGACAGGTACCGGAGAGCGCCGAGAACCAGCCGGTGCTGCCGGTACCGCTCGGTGATCACCAGTAGTTCCTCAGGGTCGACGGGCGGCGGCACCTTCAGCCGCGACGCCTTGGACTTGGCGGGGGGGTCATGCCGCGTCTTGCGGCCCCGCGCCGGGACCAGCTGCAGCCCCCAAGCGGGGAAGAGACCGGGGCCGCGTTCCGGCCGGGCGGCGGGGCCCACCGCGGCCGCCAGGGCCCGCCCGGGACAGCAGCGCCTCAGCGCCGGCAGCATGGCTGCCCGCGGGACCGGACGTGACGCGCCAGCACGGCCCGCCCGCGAGGCAGCATGGGAAAGGGCGCGCGGAGCCGGGGCTGACGGGAAATGTAGTGCGGGACACAGCACCCCGCGGGACACGGCACACCCCAAGGGAACACAGCCGTGGGACACGGCCACCCATGGGAGACGGCACCCCCCACAGGACACGGCACTCCGTGGGACACAATCCCCCCGCGGGACAAAGCCACTCACGGGACGCACAGTACCCCCACGAGGGACACAGACACCCTAGAACACGGCACTCCACTAGAAATGGCCCCACAGAACACAGGCTCCCCACAGGAAACTCGCCTTTCCTTTCGCACCCCAGGACAGAGAGCCCCATGCAACACAGCTCCCCACGGCCCCCTCCCCACGCAAGACACAGCCCCCCAGGGGACATGAGTTCCCCGCTTGGGACACAGCTGTGGAGGACACGACACCTCTCAGGGACACAGCACACACCCCCCACAGGACACGCTACCCCCTTAACACAGAACCCTGCTCAAGACATCCCCCACAGGACACGGCAATCTCCCACGGGACTTAGTCCCCCAAGGGACACATCCCCCTTCGCCATCGGACACCCCCCACCACGAGACACAGCCCTCCCTCAGCACACAGCCCCCTATCCCCTCCGCCCCGGACACGCCACCCTCCACTACACACCCACCACCCACGCGAGACACCCTCCAGGCGGGACGCCCCGGCAGCCGCCACCACTCAGAATAGGGTCCTCCCTGAGCCCCTTTATTGCCCGCGGGAACCTGCCGGTCGGTCGCGAGTGGGCTCGGTCGGTTCCGGTCCCGCGTGGGGTTGGTGGGGTCCGCTCACCGGCGGCGCGGTGAAGCCCCCTGCGGGAGCGGGCCAG
>VXBJ01006154.1:277383-365554 GCA_013400055.1 Nycticryphes semicollaris
GTGGCAGCCGGGGCCAGTACCGCCCCCTCCCGTGTCCCCTCGCCGGTGTGTCCCCTCCAGTGCCCCCCACCCGTGTCCTCCCTGTCCCCCCTCTCACCAGCAGCGGCTCCTCCCGCCGCAGGGTTGGCGGTTGCCGGGGAGGGCACGGCGGGAGGTGGCAGCGCCAGAGCCGGGCCGGGACCTGCGGGAAAGCGGCCGCCGTGGCGGAGGTGGGACCCGAGGGGGACGACAACCCCGGGATGGGGAGCGGGGGGGAAGAAATAAACACGGGGCGGAGGGGGTTAATCCGCGGGGGATGTTGTAAAGACTAGGGCACGAGGGTAGCCCCACGGCAGGAGGACAGGACACAAGCGGGCATCACCCCGGGGGGAGGATGGAGCATCTTCCCCCGGGGGGGTGCGGGGCCCTACCTGCAGGGCCGGAGGAGGAGCAAGGTCCCTCTTGCCCCCCGGGTACCAGCCATGGGACCAGTGCTGGCCGGGGCAGCGGGGGACGGCAGAGGCCAGCAGCAGCAGTGCCAGCAGCAGCAGGGACCCACGGGGTGCCATGCCTGGAAGAAGCTGTGGGGGGAAAATGGGTTCCTGTCCCACCAGCAGCCACTCCAGTGGATTCCCCCGGGGGGTTCTGGGGGCTTGGGAGTGGAGGTCCTGAAGGGTGAGCACCCGTGGGTGCTGCCTGGGGTGGCTTGGGTCCAGCAAAGATGGGCACCTCAGGGTCCCATTTTGGGATGGAGATGCTGGAGGGGATGAACACCCTGGGGTGCTGCATGGGGTGGGGTTGGAGATGTTGGAGGGAATGAGCACCCATGGGGTGGGTTGGGGATGGAGATGAGCACCTCGGCATGCTGCTGGGCTTTGGGTCCAGCAAGGATGCACACCTCAGGGTGCCATTAGGGTCTGATTTGGGGTGAGCAGAACCACCCGCTCTGGGATCCCCGTGTGATGCCAGCACCTACCCACCCACCACCCGCCACTGGGGCAGCCTCACCTGGACGTGTGGAGTCGGTGGTGGTGGTGGCCGACTGGTGTGCTGCCCATCCAGGCTGGGCACTGCTATTTGTAGGGCTGGGCAATGGTGACGTCGGCCCCGCTGCCGCTCCCACCGGGGACTGTGACCTTGCTGATGGCATCAGCCTCCTCTTGCCAGTGCCTGTTGCTTCCTTCCCCCAGCAAATCCCCTTGGCACTGCAGGACAACACCCTGACACCTCTTTTATGGTGAGGCGTCTGTCCCGCTGACCCCTCTCTGGCTCAGATGGTCCCCAGCCCCGTGGCCAACACAGCCAGGAGTTGCTTTGCAGCCCCCATGGATGCTGTTGGTGAAGGGGTGGGGGCTGAGCAAACTCTCAGTGCCTCAGTTTCCCCACCCAGCACCAGCCCCTGTTTCACCATTTCTCCCCCCATTTCAGCTTCATCACACCCACACCGGAGCCAGATGCTGGCAACAGCCACGCAGCCCAAAGCTCAGGCTCAGAGGATGCAACGGAGCCTGGGAAAGGGATTTTGGGAAGATCCATCCCCGGATTATCTCCAGCAGCTGCTCATGTCCCTGCTATTTGCAGTGGGATGCGGCAGCAGGATAGGGCAGATGCTGTGGCAAAAGGTCAGGGCAGCTCCTCGGGCCCCAAAATTCCTCTGTCCTCATAATGATCCCGGGAAGGAAGGAAAAAAGGGGAAAAAAACATCGGGGATGCAGCCAGTGCCCAGTGGGTGGAGGGATGGAGCTGCTTGGGGTGGTCTGTGTCCCCAGGGAGAGCATCTGCACGGCTTCCTCCCACCCCCGCCATCCCAAGAGGGTCCCTGTTTCTTTTGGGGTCAGGGCGTTTATTTCTGAGATCGACTTACAGCTTTGGTCAAAAGTCCCCCAAATTCAGGAGTCAAAGTTCGTTACCGAAGTGATGATGTTGGAGTTCATGATGGGGCACCAAGTGAAGCAGCGGGTACAACAGCAGCAGCAAGGTCAGTTTTTGGGGGTGTTTTGGGTTTGGGGGGGCATCCCTTTGCCTGTGTGCCCCCCGGATGGCAAGGCTATGCTGGAAAACGCACATCCCGTGACTCAGGGGGTGGCTTTTCACTTAATTTCTTAGACTTCAACCCCATGTCCTCTGAGTCTTCCTTTGGCTGGGCAGGGATGTCACTGTCCCTGAGCCCTGCTCCTGCCCCCCGCCCTCCCGCTCCTGATCACTGCCTGGGCTCCCTGGCTAAATCCTTGGGGTTCAACCTCTGCTCCGACCCCAGTTCTCCCAGTGCCTGCAGTGTGGGGAGGGAGTTCCTCCAGTTAACCAGGGCATGGTCCTCCTGACTGCAGGAGGATCAAGGAAGGTATTTCATCAGACACCTCTTTGTAACAACCACAACAAAAAATTATAATCAACCTTATTAACCTATTATTTTTAATATGGAAGTGCTGCACCCTTGGGTCCTCAGGACATTTCTTTACCCTTAGGACTTTTCTTGGCCCTAAGGACTCTTCTTGTGCTCTGGCCCATCAGCAGCATTAGGGGTTTCCTTAGATTTTTCTTCTTCTGGGCAAGGAACGATAAATATCAGCATTGTTTTGCCTCTTTCTCTGACAACACAAATTCACCTCCATGATGGAGCCTCCATTGAAAAAAAAAAAAAAGAAAAAAAAATAGTGGAAAACCCCCTAAACTTGTCTGGAGGAGCATCCCCCAGGCTGCAGAAGGGTCTCACTCAACTTTAAGAACCTGTGAACGCTTCAGCAGTGACCAACTGAAGACCTTCCTGAGGTTTTAAACTGCATGAGGGTAGATTGAGATTGGACATAAGGAAGAAATTCTTTATGACAAGGGTGTTGAGACAGTGGAAGAGGTTCTCCAGAAAAGTTGTGGATGTCCCATCATTGGAAGTGTTCAAGGTCAGCTTGAATGGGGCTTCAAGCAACCTGATCTAGTTGAGGATGTCCCTGTCCATGGCAGGGAGGTGGGAACTACAGGATCTTTGAAGGTCCCTTCCATCCCAAACCATGCCATGGTTCTGTGATTCGCATTTGGAGCTGTTCTGGTGGAGCCTCATCCAGCCAAGAGCGAGAAGTCACCTTGATTACCTTTAATTTCCAGCAGGAGGTCAGACTGCCTTGCACCACTGATGGGCACATTATTGAAGCTCTGTTCCTACCCTTCCCAGGTTTAGGACCATGCACACACTTTCCTGAGAAGCAAAAACACAGAAACATTGTTGGCAGAGATGACTGTTGGCAGTCCAACCTCCTGCACGGAGCAGGACCAGTGTCAGTTAGATTGGGCTGCTTGGAGCAACCAGATGAGTTTTGAACATGTCCATGTTCTATCTTCAGTCGTCTCCTGGGCTGCATCAAAAGAACCACGGCCAGCGAGTTGAGGGAAGTGATTCTTTCCCTCTACTCTACTCTGGTGAGACCCTGTGTACAGTACTGTGTCCAGCTCTGAGGCCCCCAGCATAAGAAAGTCATGGACCTGTTGGAGCAGGTCCAGAGGAGGCCTGGAAGATGGTCAGGAGGCTGGAGCATCAACTCTGTGAAGACACTGGTAAATGGGGTTGTTAAGAGAAGACAGAAGAGAGGAGAGGAAAGAAGAGGAGAGAGGAAAAGAGGAGGGGAGAGGTAAGGAGAGGAGAGGAGAAAAGGGTTCAGGGACACCTTTCAGTAGTTAAAGAGGGCCTACAGGAGAGATGGGGAAAGACTCTATGAGGAACTGTAGTGACAGGACGAGGGGTAATGGTTTTAAACTGGAAGAGCGGAGATTGCAATGAGATATGAAGAAGAATTTCTTTACTGTGAGGGTGGTGAGACACTTGGAACAGGTTGCCCAGAGAAGCTGGGGATGCCCCATCCCTGGAGGTAGGTGTTCAAGGCCAGGTTGGATGGGGTTTTGAGCAACCTGGTCTAGTGAGAGGTGTCCCTGCCCATGGCAGGGAGGTTGAACTAGGTGATCTTTAAGGTCCTTTCCAACCCAAACCATTCTATGATTCTATGATCTCTTCAGATGCTAGGAGAAATGATCTCCTCCAGCATCTAGGGATGGCGGTCCCCTGGTCCAAGGATGGAGGCAAAAACCTGCAGCACACTTTCAATTTGAGATGGCTCCAAAATTTCTCTTTTGCTGCTGTTAAAGACCAGGAAGAGGGAAGGGTGCAGATGGCACTTGGGAGGAGACACAACAGGTGAGAACACGGACAGTGTGGAGCCTCTTTCTTCTCCAGCCAGAGCCCCCAAACCCCATGCAGCAGCATCCCTCTGCCGCTGGGAGCCCGTGGGTACCACTCCCTCCTGGAAGGGAGGGACAAGTGGAGACTGCAGGACCATCAGGAGCATCTGTTGTAGTAACTCCTGTGACAGGTCTAAAATCTGGCACCAAACTCACGGGTTTTTCCTTCAGGGAGCAAAAACTCTTTTGTTTTTCTGGCTTTTTTTTTTTCTTCCTTTTTCTTTTTTTTTCTGGGGTTGAAATCCCAGTGGTCGCTGCTCTGGGCATTATGGTTTCCAAACCAGCAGCATGTGGTGGTCTGACCCTGAAGGAGGAACCTTTTATGTTCTTTATACAAAAATTAGGATATTTATATATATACACACACACAGAATAAGCTTTTTTTTTTTTTTCCCTCTCCTTTTGTTTTTTTTTTAAGAGCTGACCCACAGGAAAATGTGAAACCATTTCCCTGCAGGTTCGGAAAAGCTTGTGCTTGTGGGGTTGTGGTTTCGGGGGGTGGTTTTGTATTTTTTTTTTTTTTCAGATGAGATTCAGGATTTTTTTTTTTTTAAAAAGGCTTTACTCCCTCAAGAAAAGAAAAAAAAAAAGATTTACAAACAAAATAACAGCCTGTGTCAACTCTCCAGAAGAGAGATGATATGACAATATTAATCCAAACATTACGCTATTTAATTCCCCAATAAAACATTGGAAAAAAAGGAGCCAACAGTATCTGCACTAACACTTTGCTACATATAAAATCTCCAGCTAATATGAAGCTTATGGTACCAACCTCTAAAACAGTTAAGATATATACACATATTTTTTTTGGGAGGGTATATTAACAAACAGAATATTACAAAATATTAAAGAAGGCAACTCTTCTGTCATTTGTTTTGGGGTGTGGATTTTCTTTTTTTTTTTCTTTTTTTCTTCACTTGAAGTTGGCGTAGTCTGAGAAGGCGTCGATATACTCCTGCACCACCTTGTAGCAGAATTCGTACTGTTCCTGCGGGATTCGGGAAGAGCACGGAGTTAGAGCAAGAAAATACAGACTTGCAACAGAATTTGATGTTTCATGGTCTGTGGCGAATTGGGACCAAGCATAGTCAGGTGTCCTGAGCACAGACCGAGGGCAGGAAGTGGACCCCACCCGTCAGTAGGTCCCACCTCCTTTGTGCTCCCAAACACTGGGCTCTTCACCCTCCTTGCTGGGGTGCCACTAGCAAAAGAATTTCTGCTCTCCCCTTCCTCTCTGAGGTCCTATTTTGACCCCTAAAAGCCTTTTCTTTTTAAATCCCTGAGCATCCTTGCAAACCTCTCTTGCAAGACCTCATCTAATCCTGCCCACTCCTCCCCTCCCTGCCCTGCTGCCTGTCCGAGCCCAAGTCACAGCCGCTCCAGGACAGCTTTCCAGGCTCTTGGAGCCCATAAATAGGTGGGCTGTGGCTGAGGATGTCTCCAAGGAGGCTCTCACACCTTGTGTCAGTGCTTGAAAGGTGCCTTCAGCCAGCCAAGCTCCACTCCTCAGATGTCCTAACAGGAGGAAGGGACAATACCTCCTGACTCATCTCCATCCCTTAGTGTTTCATGGAGAGAGAAACCCTTCAACTGAATAAGTTTTTGCTCAACACTGAGTCCCCAGCCCACTCCTGCTGAGGTCTGGGGTGGCAGAAGGAACGCAGGGTGGGCTCAGTTGTGCTTACCAGTGTCTGCACCATATGCGGCCTCTGTAGTCTTAAACTCTTCACCGTTTGAAAGACATCAAGAATCCCTTCTGCCTTCACCCTTTCCAGGACAGTGCTCAGCGCACAGAAGGTGCCTGTTCTTCCTGCTCCAGCACTGGCAAAGAGAAACCAGAAAGTAAAGGAAGTCATCCCGTCCTTGTTGGCTTTGCTCAGGGGACAATTCGTAGGGGAACTAATGGAGAACTGGAGGAGCTGGTGGTGCTGGCCCAGCCTCTCTTAGTTTAGCTAGGACATGCTCTACAAAACTGAATACTTGTTGCTTAGCCAAGCAGGAAAACACCATACCACATCTGCCCAGGCAGCTTCTGCTCAGCCCAAGTTTTCTGATGGACCTTTGACCACCTCCAAAACTTCTTGCAGAGCAGGTCCCCTTGGAAGGGTGGCCAACCCCTGTTCCACATGGGCTTTACCTGCAGTGCACAGTGATTGGGTGGTTGCCAGACTGCTGCTGCTGCTTCTGCACAGCCGCGATGATGTTGATCATTCCCTTCCCATCCCCAGGGATCCCAACTTCTGGCCAGCCGTGGAAATGAAACTGCCGAATCTGTCGGCTCTTGTTTTCCTGGTGGAAGAGCACAGCTTGAAGTCAGTAAGTTGGTGGGAGACCTGTACCAAGAAACCCACCAGCTCAAGGCTTTGAGAAAACCATCTCCTTAGGAAAGCCGTCCGCTTATGGAGGGTAGGCATTCCCGAGGCATGGAGCAGGGCAGGATGTGGGGAACGGTGCAGTAGGGATGCTGGGTGGTGGGCACAGGGACAAGGCAGAAGGAGGAGAGGGGCTGCTGGGTGGCAGCAGGGCAGAGGGGCTGGATGAGAAGCAACCAGCAGGACAGGAGCCCCCACAGGTGGCAGGTAAGCATAGGGAACTAGCTGGAATTGCAGGGGATGGATGCTACTTTGGGATGACAGGGAGATAGATGATGGAGCTGAAGATGCCAGAGGGAAGGTCCAGCACTTGCAAGAGGAATTGCAAAGTGCCATAAACATCAGTGAGGGTTAATGACAGCCAACTCCAGGGTGCCCAGAGCTTCCCGCAGGGAGAAGGCCAGACTCTTACCCTGGTGTTTGTTACCAGCAGGTCCCGGACTGTATAGCTCTCACACTCCTCCTCTTTTTTCAGCTCCACAGTGATGTCACCATAGGACACGGAGCCGTCAGATGGCCAGTACTGGGCACACTTCTCCTGTGAAAGCATTAGAGGAAGGCACAGGATTAAGACCCTGATTTTTTCCCCACAGGCTTGAATGGAGGAAGTCTTCTCCTGGGTCTGGCAGCTACCCAAAGCCAGGTGGGATGCCATGAGCTCACTTTGGAGAGAAACTGTCTGCTGCACCCAAAGGTGCTTTGAGAACTGAGGGTCCAGAGTTGGTCTACACACAACTGGATTCTTTGCATTAGAAGTAGAGGCAGAAATGTATTTCCTGACAGGGAAGGGGGGAAATAGCACCCAACGTGTGCAGTGCTGGCAGTGCGGGGGCCATGGGGAGATTTTAAGGGGCTGCACTGATTTATTTTGCTGGTGCTCAAACGCAGCTGTCCCCAGGCACTTACCTGACCTCTCTCCTCCAGCTCCGTTAGCATCACAATGGAGCAGGATTTCCACTCCCAGATCATCCTCCAGAAGTCCTCTATCGTGTGCTGCAGCGGTCCTTGGCTGGCAATATAGGAGTCCTTCTGGCGATAACCCTGCAATGTGAAAGCAGGGTTAGCAGTGAATCGGCAGTGCCTGGGTAACGAGGTGCTGAGGGTCAGCAGCAGGAGGAACACTCTTGGACACGGTCAGGCTACCAAGCTCAGTTATGTTTTGGGACCACTGAGACTGCCGGTGTGAATAACGACAGCCTGGGCAGAGAAACCTGCTCTCACTATGTCCTTGTGCATGGGCTTGTGCATTATCACACCACCACTTGGAGCTCACGTGCCACCAGCCAGTGCTTTACTGTAGTAAGACCTTTGATTTTAAAGAAACGCAGCAGGAGGGGGATCATACTCCCTACACGTACATGGCCTTATGCATTTGGTGAAGAAAGACATGGGTTTCTAGCACTCCTAAGTGATGTTGCAAAGTTTAAGCGTTGTAGTAGAGCCTTGCCCAAGCTCCAAGTGCCTCAGGTATGAGTTTTTACTGGCATGATTTTTGGAAGAAGTACGCAAAACTAGATGGAACAGAAACAAGATGATCTTTAATGTCCCTTCCAACCCAACCCATTCTATGATCTATGAAAACCAGTAGTAAGTCTGGCTGCCTTTGGCTCTTCCACAACCACAAATTGCTTCTGTTTCCAAAACCCCTCTGATGTTCCCCTGTGCCCTTCCTGCAGACTGTGACTAAAGATGCTTCGTCATTTGGAGCTTGTCATTTAAGCAAAGTTCAGCAGAGGCAGGAAATTGAATCCTCAACAAAGATTGCTTATGTGACATTTAAGCTTTCTGATCTCGATGCAGAACAAGGCAGCTGCTCCCGGCTGCGTTCTGTCAGATGCTCACACAGCCAGAGCAACCCACAGGGACCCAGCAAAGGAGATTTCAGGGAGCAATTAATTTGGGATGTTGTAACTGGGAACATGCTGGTTTTGCTGGTTCAACCCATGGGAGTAATCATCCTTTGGGGGAAAAAATAACCCTTGCCATGAGGAGATGAAAATAGAAATTGGGCTAGAAAAGAGCAGGACTTTGTTACTTAGCTAGCACAGGCATCACTGCCTGAAGATAAATACTCATATGAGATGTCCCCCTGAAGTCAACACTATTACTCACAAGAAAAGGATGTGCAATCACATCCTCCTTGAAGGGAGGAAAGCACTTAACCTCTCTGCCTCACCTCCTCCCATCACCCAGACAGGTGTAATGGGATTGACCCGGTTTTTCTTAAGGGTTTTGGGATTTGTGTATTGCTCCATTACCTAATTTAGTGGATGTTTTCTGACCAAATGAACAGTGCTGCCTAGCAATCATTTCCATGGCTACGTACATCCATTTATCCAAAGCCATCATCAGAGCCCAGAGTTGCAGAAGTGAGACCAAGATCTGGGGGTTCTGCTCAAGCTTCAGCTCTCCTCTCCCACCATCCGTGGGTTACATGGAAACTATATACAGAGGGGTTTTTGGAGAAAGAAACTAGCACCATCTGGTGACATAGAGCAAAGTCAAGTGGAAGGAGCCTTATGAAACCCAGAGAAGGAATCCTTTTCCATAGGAAGTAGTGTGAGGTAAAGTTTCCACTGGGAGAAGACAGAAAGAAGATTAAAGAAGACTCACATCAATGAAGGAAGCGTTTACATAGTCTGTGTTCTCTTCACCTCTCTTCACTGGAATGATTACTCGGTTGAACTCATCTGAAACAGAAGCGAAATTATCTGAATTTTGGGGAACACCTTCAAAGCGTGATTCCTTGATAACCATGCGTGGCCTTTAGCTGTGAAGTCACCAAGCCCTAAGTAAAATGACAGAGATATAGGAAGGGGAGCCCTGTGTGTACAGCACCCGACTGGGACAGGAGACTCAGTTCTGCCCTCTGCCATGCTCTGGTTTGGGAAAGGAGAAGAAGATGCTGAGGACTCCAGGAGCAGGATGTGTTGAATATAGGGACTCACATCCCGCTTGAGGCTGAAAGCCTCGGCAGCATAAACCTGCTGAGAAGAAAGTCATGGCAGAGACAAGGCAGAACGAAAGCAAGAAAGGCCCAGGGGCAATGTTATATTTGGCCATGAAAAGACATCTGCCATTGACTCTGCCCCATCCCTTCACGTTTCCCCTGCTATCCCAAACTATCCTCAGCCAGTCTGTGAGGACTGCAGGCACAAATTGCTCTGTCTGGACAGCTCCTGAGCACTTACTGAATCACAAAGTGGTTGAGATTGGAAGGGACCTCTGAAGGTCATCTGGCCCAGCCCCTACTCTACTAGGACCACCCAGAGCTGGTTGTCCAGGACCATGTCCAGATGGCTTTTGAGGATCTCCAAGGATGGAGACTCCACAGTTTCCCTGGGCAAGCTGTCCCAGTGCTCGGTCACCCTTGCAGTGAAAAAGTGTTTCCTAATGTTCAGGGACACCCTCCTGTGTCTCACTTTGTGACCATTGCCTCTGGTCCTGTCATTGGGCACCAGCCAGAAAGAGCCTCTGCTGTAAGGGCACATTGCTGACTCACAGTCAACTAGGTGTCCACCAGAACCTTCAGTTCCTTTCCTGCCAAGCTGCTTTCCAGCTGGGTGGCCCCAGCACATACTGGTGCCCGTGGCTGTTCCTCTCCAGGGGCAGGCCTTTGCATTTCTTGTTGAGGTTTTCCCCAAGCAAACAAATAAGTCTTACATGGAATTATCTGAAGCACTCTGTTCTTCTTCATGTTTGCTGGCAAGTTGCCTGTTCTCATCTTGTCATTCTGAATTTTGATTGAAGTGAGCTTCTGCAGAAAAAGGAATGAAAACAGAGGCAGCTTTCAGAGCTGCTCCATGCCAGACAAGTGCATGGTCGTCCCCACAGCTCAGCACCACCTCAGCAGATCCACCAGGACAAGAATCATGCTCACCTTGAACTCTTCTTCTAGCCCATTGCTGCTGGTCCCTGGCACTTTGTTGTAAATCTTCTGAAGGTGGATTTCTAATGAGGTCACCTCCAGCTCTGTGTCACCATAGAGATAGTGCTCCAGAAGTGCTTGGTATATAAACACATACTGCATCTGCAAGGGTTGCAGAGAGAAGCCATCAGCCTCTGCTCCATGCTCAGCGAGTATGTCCAGGTGGCTGCACGCATGCTGGGAGTAAACCACTCACTCCCCACCCATGCTTTCTGAGCACTTGGTACCCCTCTGAGACCCCAGGGAAGTGTGTAACAGCCTTTCTGTTGCTGTACAGGGACTGGGACCTTATTTGCTACATGACACAAAGTTGACATGACAAAAAACTTTCTCCAGAGAAAAGGAGGGTGAGGGGAGACCTTATCGTTCTCTACAACTACCTGAAAGGAGGTTGTAGCAAGGTGAAGGTTGGTGTCTTCTCCCAGCTAACTAGCGACAGAATGAGAGGAAACGACCTCAAGTTGTGCCAGGGGAGGTTTAGATGGGATACTAGGAAAAATTTCTTCACCAGAAGTGTTATCAAACATTGGAACAGGCTGCCCGGGGAAGTGACTGAATCACTATCCCTGGAGGTATTTAAAGGACATGTGAATGTGGTGCTCAGGACATGGTTTAGTAGTGGACTTTGCAGTGTTAGGTTAATGTTTGGAGTAGGTTAATGTTTGGAGTCGATGATTAGGTCTCTTCCAACCTAAATGATTCTATGAAGGGCATTAAGAAGAGCAGGATCCAGTGAAGGGCTCACTTGATCCAGCATCCTTCAAAATGAGGGATGATGCTCAACCTGCGCGTAGACTTCACTGCAGGCTGGGTACCGAAATCCAACTGCAGCCCAGAGGAGAAGGCAGCAGCACACTTACATCTGTCTGTACCATCTGGCAGCGCTGAGCCCGGATCCGGCTCACGAAGCCATAAACGTCCACCTTCCTCTCTGCATGCATCATGTCCAGCATGGCATCGATGACGATAAAAGTGCCCGTGCGTCCTACCCCAGCGCTGAAAAGACAGAGGGGACAAGTGGCCAGTGCACCAGTGTTGGTGTTAGGATCCCTCATACAGTGCCTGAGAATGTGCCAGACACTTTCCAGCAGTGAGTAAAGAGTAAAATCTGTTTTGGAGATGACAGAGTTCCCCAGCCTGGTGTTCAGTGTCACCTGGGTTTTGCAGAGACTCACATACAGTATCTCCAGCAGCCACTGTGACCGGAATGCATGAAGGCACAGAGCAGGGTGAGTCAAAGCAAAACCAGAGCCAGTTACAGCTTCCAGAGTCCTATGGGCTGCCTGTTCCTACCAGCTGCCTGCTGGTCCTTCCAGTCAACCTCCATCAGGTGAAGGTGAGCCTATGGGGAAGCCTTGTTTCTGTGCTGGTAACTCAACTATTGAGGAGAATACGGAAGATAGGCCATGCAGCTGCTACAGAAAGACAAAGCTCTTTTGTCAGCTGCCCCCTAAAAAGAAAGCTGGAAAAATGCACTTGGGAAGTTGCAAATGTGGTCATCTCTGCCTGTAACCATGGGGCTTTCCCTTATTGAAATGTGGAAAGTCTCTGTGGCTTCCCCAGGCTTGATGAGTACTGCCTTCTTGCAATGAGGGATGTTGCCTTTTGTGTCCAGGGCAGTGGAGAGGCAAGGGAGATGCCACCAATGCCCAGTAATGGTGCTTAGCTTGGCTCACTCGGCCAACTCACTCCAGCTAACCAAATGAAGACCACTAAACACCATCACATCGCTGATTCCCAAGAAGTTCCTTCATTTCGTATGCATTTCTATGAATGTTCCCATGTGGTATGTTCCTGTTTAACACAGGAAAGTTAAATAAAAATAATAAAAAAGGCCTGAAAAAATCCTCCACCTTTTAGTATTAAATATGAGATAAGTTCCAAGCCACTCAGGATACGTTCCTGAGAAATATGAGATACGTTCTGCCTATCAGAGAGAGGCAGAGATCAGCCATGACCAGGATTTACCTGCAGTGCACTACTATTGCTCCTGCATATTGGGGATTACACGTCTTCACCTTCTTCAGGAACTTCAGCATCCCGATGGGGGTGAAGGGGACCCCAAAGTCGGGCCAGCTGGTGAAGTGGAACTGAGTCACCAGGCGCTGAGGCTTCTTGTTCGTGACATCACCAACCTGAAGGGGAAATGTGTAATTAAGGTTAGTGATAAATACTTGTTTTTCCCTTCTTTCCCCAAAAGCAAGGGCAGAGAGGGAGCTACAGACCCAAGACTGAGCTGGACGGCTTAAGATGCAGTAGCATCTACAAGCCGAGAGGGCACGGACCCGGGCTCCGGGGCCAAATTAGTCCCTAAAAGCATGACATTTTATTATCCCAACATCATATCCCGCATCCAAGGGGTGAGAGATGCCAACCTGGCTTCAGCTGTGACTCTGAGCTAGCAGAAGCTGCTGTATGTCATCCCCAGCAGGCTCAAGCAGAAGCCACCACTCTGTCCTTTCCCTCACTTCTGCCCACAGCATCCTTAATTAAAGGCAAGGGAGGAAAAAAGGCAAGGGAGGAAAACACCCATGACCAGGCTGTTGGGGTGAAGGATAAGTCTCAGGAGAACCCTGCTCAGGATCTAGACAGCTTTTAAATTGCCAGCTTTCTCCTGTCTGCCTCGGAGAGGAGCAGGAAAACAAACAGAGTGACTAAAGCATCCAGAGCCTCCTCTGGAGAAAACGTAGCGACAGATGGAAAAGCAATCACAACCAACACATATGGTCCTGGATTTTGTCTCAGCTCTTGGGATAAATCTTATTATTTGCAGGCATTAAGTATCTGTGGGTGAGAGCAGGAACCAGTACTGGTAACAGCAAGTAGACAGAATTTCAGCCCTGGCATCCATCAGCTTCCCTGCTCTTCATACAGCCATGCTGGGAATGAGCTCCCAGGTAAATTCTTAATAGTTCTGGTTAAAATTGGATGCTGGGGGTCATTTAATCCACACTCTGCTCTCATGGCACCTCAGTGGAGTCAAGGAGCACACTAGCATTGGATGACCAGCATGGAGAGAGGAGAGATGGGAGATGCGAGCCCTGGCACCTGCTGGATGCAGAACTTTCGCACAGTGTAATCCACCAGGACAGTCACGTCTTCCACGGACACTCGGATGTTCCCGTACGTCCAGCAGCCCTGATCCGGCCAGTACTGAGCACACTTACACTGCAGGAGAGAAAACAGGTGCAGGTGAGCTCTAGTGCCTCACAAGCCTGAGACCAGCTCCACGACATGGCCATGAGCATGAGATATGCCAGACTCAGACAAAATTCGGTTAGACAGCAGCCCATGAAGCCTCCTGGCACCTACCTCTTTCCTCTCTTTCAGGTTGGTCACCATGACAATTGTTGCTGTGTTTTGCTCCCAAATCATCCTCCAAAAATCATTCACGGTTTCTTCCTTTGGTCCTAAGGGGAAGGTAAAAAGAAATGTGGTCTTTGGGATCAGCCCCTCAAGCACTGAGACCGAAAACCAGTGTGTGAAGTCACACATTGTGGATGCTGCAACACATTTTTTGACAATAGATGTCAGCACAGGAGCTCTTTTGGTGTCTGGGAATGTCAGCTAACCCTAGGAACAACCCTATCACACAAGAGCTGGGGCTTTTTGGATATGTTTTATGATGAAGAATTCCATTTTTAGCTCAAGACGGGGAAATTGGACAAATGGAGCACGGAAATGACTTGTCCAAGGTCACACAGGGATACTGTGGCCATCACAAATAGCTCGCAGAAGTCCTGTCCAAACCTCCTTTTGACCAGGGGACATCTGCAAGGCACTGTGCTGTGGTTGGAGTGGCACAGCTTTGCAGAGCAGAAGGGCCCCAGTTCAATTGCCACCCTACAGAGTTACAGGAATAACCGAGCATTTACCTTGTGCAGCAATGAATTTGTTTTTCTCTTGGTACCCCTATAGAGAAAAAAAGAAAAAGGACGAGTAATGAAAGACAAGTATTTGTCTAACACAAGAGCCATGAAATGCACCTACATCATTAATAAATAGAGACATCACCTGCTCTGTTGCTCACTCTCCCTATGCAGAGAAGGTGCTGCAGTCTCTGAGGGGAGAAACAGCACTGACAGCAGGGCAGAAATAATGGAAAATCCCTATGCAAAGGTTCCTGACATGGAGCAACACTTCCCATGCTCAAGTAATGTGGGAATGACCTCACTTGCTGGCACAGAGCACTAATGAAGTGGTACCTGACAGCCCTCCTGCTGCAATCAGACCCTGCATCCAGAGCATCATGTGAAAATTGGCATTAATCTTTGGGAGATCGGGCTGTTGAACTCATGGGAATTGATTTTGTGTATTTCTTAATGGATATTTATTTATTGCTCAAGATATTTATTTATTGCTCAAGTAAAAAGCTCTTTTGGGTCTTGCTTTTCTTCACACATGCCTCCATCTCTCTTAAAGTCTACTTCTTCATATTGCTCTTCCAATTTATTTGAGCTATATGGTGATAATCATACAGGACTCATCTACTCTTAGAAGCAGAGTGGTGCAATGTTGCTTCTATTTCAGCTGGGTTCCTTGGTTTCTTTTTCATCCCCTTCCTGCATCCAGCCCTGCAAACTGGGACGTATCGATGATTAACCAGCTGCACCATTCATCAGCTGTTACTCAGAAATCACCAATTCCTGCAGAAGTTGTTCCCAGTGCCCTTCCAAACCAGCCAGCTCGGCTTTGTAGCACCCTAAAGAGTGCAAGTGCTTCTCCTTATGTTAGAAGTGGGGAAGAAAGGTGGGAAAAGATGAGACTATGGCAAAGTATCTGAGCAAGGGCACAGCTACAGTTAGAATCTGAGTTCCAGCTCTCAGCCTCTTACTCCAACCATGCTTGGCTGTGCTCAACACGCAGGGTGAAGCACAGTGAGCTCTATCATGTCCACACAAAGGTTACGAGATCAAAACCCAGTGTAATTCATTGTACCAGAGGAGCTGGTGAGATGTTAACGTAGTGGATAGTCTCTTAACCACCCTCTCCCAGGCACAAGTCACACCTCATAGAGACCCCATGCTCCTGGTGGAACCAGGCACCATTGGCCAGGGAGCAGCTGGTGGGGATTTCCCCTTCAAATCACAAAACTCACATTAATGAAGGAGGCATTGATGTAGTCGGAGTCAGGAACTCCTTCAACAGGAGTCAGGTGAACCCTGGAATGATCATCTGGAGGAAAATTAAAACTTTGCATTAAAAACAAGTCCCTCCACATAGCTGACAACTGGCATAGTGAGAAAGCTGGGCATTGGAGCGGAGCCCAGGCTCACTGGCTCCCCGACACAAGTAAACACCTTTATGCCCCCAAATTCTTCTTGCTTAGGCCTGCAGAGGTGCTAAGACCTCACCTTTTGTAGAGTGTGCACACTTGAGGAAGCCCCGGAGGCAGTCCACACACACACCTACCCCATGCCACCAGGCAAGAGCTGGCCGTTTTGGCATTTCCAATCCGTTAATATTCAATGGCCTTCTGGCCACTGATGGCTTCAGAGAATTCCTCCTAGTAGGTACCTAAAGCTAAAGCAGATGCAGCCACCCATCTGGGAGGTGAAATGAGCCAAACCATGCCCTTGCCCATCCCAAAAATCAGGAACAGCGAGCCCTGGTAGCAGCACTGGCTGCGTCCCCCTCACCCAACAGGCTCCGATACCTACAGGGTAAAATGTTCACATATCTGTTCTTCTCCTTGTTCTCCTCCTTGGAAGCAGCTTCACATGTGGCCTGTATGGGACACGCTGGGAGAGCCTGCAGTGGCAGAAAATGGGGTTTTCCATTATGATGTTCTTACTCATGGCACAGCAGTAAACACAATGCAACTGGCAGATTGGTGCATGTTGCATCTGAGCATCCCATCTGGGGGTGGTCACCCTTTGCTGGCCTCCAGGAGGTAGGTGAGCAGCAATCCCTTGCCCATTTTCCCCTTTGGACATGTCCCCACCACCCACACCCCTCAGCTTCACCACAGCACCAACTTCTTGTCCCCACTGAGCTTAAGGTGACCATTTAAATAGCCTGGGCTGGACCAGAGAGATAATTACTTCCAAAATGTGCTCATCTGGAATCTCATGACCCACGAACACGAGGTGGCAGCAAAGTCTCTGACACCAAACACACCAGCCCAGTGATCAAGGAGTTCATTTCTGCCCACAGAGGCTCCTGCTGAGATTTCCTGTTAACAGTGATGCTAATGGTGACCCGATTAAAGCTTCCATCCCTGAGCACACTCAGTGATGAGAAGGATCACCCATGCAGGAAGTTGTTTGTCATCAAGCAGCACCAGGGACCTTTGGACTGGGGGGTGCTTTCCCAGCACCATTATTCCACATCCTCTTTGAAGAGCAAGGAGGATGAGAACGTATTGGAGGTATTCACTATGCCTTTCTCCAGCTGGCAGGACAGACGTGCTTCAGGAACAGAAGCCTTCAGGGCAAATGAGTATTTATAACCTGAAAAATTCCCCTCCCTGGGCATTCACTGCACCTATTTAGTTTCACCGGAGCACAGACAGGAAGGGTATCAAGTTGTGCAACAGCTGGAGAAAGTTGAGTGGCTTTTGATTTTTCTTCTCACCATCTTCATATTGCCATATCACACCCTGGACCTAAGACTTAACATATTTACAGATGTCACCTTTGCAGTGTGGACAATCAGATCAACAGTAGGTTTTCTTTTGTTAATTAGGCTAATGGAAAATCCAGGTAGTTGAGCAGCTCCTACATTACATGCTGTGATACTCCAGCCAGTTATTTAAATTTGTCTTCTACCTCATTACTGCTTTGCCTATTTTTGTATTACCACGATGAAAAAAGTTTATCATCACAAGAATGTGCAGAGCTCAGCAATATCAGGAAGAGGTAGGCATCTCAGAACAGATGCTTTGGCATCATGGAATAAGAACAAAACTGGAATTATTACTTGCAGCTGAAGGCCAACTGGTGTCCTATAAACTGCCATCGTTCTGTTTCAGGGTAAACAACTCATTGAAATAGATGGGGTCATTTCTATTTGTCTGTAAGAACTCTTGTTTTGGCTGTTTGTGGATTTAAGGCAAGGACATGTCACACCTTGACATGTCATTCATTTTGGCAATGTTTCCCTGGTAGCCATGAGGATCAGGAAGAGGGATGCAGTGCCTGGAAAGAAAGCAGCAGGCCACTAGACTCTGAAGACCCCAAGGCATTCAGAACACCTCCTGAACCCAGAAAAACAGAACCCTGTAGTGCTGCTTGCTAACAAACCTCTGCTTTCTGTAGTGAGTGTGAAGGGTAATGGCTTGCCCACCATCACAGCAGATTTAGGACCCGAATCAGTCCTCCCACCTTTCATTCCTTTGAGAAACCCATGAGGACTGGGCAGACCATCATTCCCTCTGCGAAGCTCTCAGATAAGGTCTTGACTCAATTACTCCCTGGATTGATGTGCCATCCCTAAGCTGGGTACCACTGCCACTGCAGCTCCTCTCTGACTTATCAGCCGTTTTATCCCTGCTCTACAAAGTGAGACCAGATTTTTCCCCATTGTGCATTGTAAGCCAGGACGCCAAGAGCAGCCTGTGGGATTTAAGGGCAAGAAGCAAAGTGACTCACATTGAACTCCTCCCGAAAGAGCTTGTTGTCATCTGCCATCCGGCGGTTGATCTCCTCTTCCAGCTTATCAACAGGTAGAGGTGGGTATTTACGGTTGGTGCTGGGGGAGCGGGCAAGCAGCGGCATGCTCTGAGGCTCTGCAACGATACCCATGCATCAGAAGTGCCCACTCAGACGCTCCTTGTGCCCAACATCCATCCAAGCCCAGGTGGGCATAAGGACCTCGCACACCCTGGGCTTTTAGGGCCACCTTGCAACCTCGCTATCCCATATTTTCACAGATAGAATCATAGAATGGTTTGGGCTGGAAGCAGCCTTAAAGATCACCTAGTTCCAACCCCCTTGCCATGGGTAGGGACATCTTCCACTAGACCAGGTTGCTCAAAGTCCCATCCAACCTGGCCTTGAACACTGTCTGGCCTTTTGCTCTTCCTATGGAGAGCGCACAGAAATTTCAGGATGCTGTGATAACATGAAACTCTTTCAGCACCCTGCAGAGGGTTACTCTTGTAGAGGCAGGACTGGACAACAAGGACCAAGTCTAACAGCCCTATGCAATGCTAAAGGCTTGAGGAAGAGTGGCTGGAAAGCTGCACAGCAGGAAAGGACCTGGGGATGTTGGTCAATAGCTGGCTGAGTATGAGCTGGCAGTGTGCCCAGCTGGCCAAGAAGGCCAATAGCATCCTGGCTTGTATCAGAAATAGCATGGCCAGATGGACTAGGGAAGTGATTGTCCCCCTATACTCAGCACTGGTGAGGCCACATTTTGAGCACTGTGTTCACTTTTGGGCTCCTCACTACAAGAAAGACACTGAGGTGCTGGAGTGTGTCCAGAGAAAGGCAACAAAGGTGGTAAAGGGTCTAGAGCACAAGTCTTATGAGGAGCGGTTGAGGGAATTGGGATTGTTTAATCTGGAGAAAAGGAGGCTGAGGGGAGACCTTATTGCTCTCTACAACTACGTGGAATGAGATTGTAGAAAGATGGGGGTCAGTCTCTTTTCCCAACTAAACGGTGATAGGATGAGAGGATATGGCCCTACATTGTGCCAGGCGAGGTTTAGGTTGGATATTAGGATACAATTCTTATAAAGCATTGGAACGGGCTGCCCTGGGAAGTGGTTGAGTCACCATCCCTGGAATTATTTAAAAGATGTGTAGATGTGGTGCTTAGGGTCATGGTTTAGTAGTGGACTTGGCAGTGTTACGTTAATGGTTGGACTAAATGATCTTAAGGGTTTTTCCCAAGCTAAATGATTCTATGATTTTAAGCCATCAATACTGGGGGATGAAGACCACCTCACTTTGAATTTGTACTTCAGCCTCACTCACATGGAAAGTTTGGCACCATGACCATGACATAACTCCTAGGTGGAACCAGCAAAGGTAGCTGCTGCTTGTGGTTCCTCAGTGAAGCCAAGAAAGGCCACACAAGGGTTATACCAACACAACTGACAGTTTATGAAGTTCACACCTTCACTTACAGCAGTGTAAAACTCGGGTAGGGTAGGTATTAGCTGCCAATGTTAAAAAAAAAAGGGTTCTGATTTTCAGTTAGTGCTCTCTCCAAAGGTGTTTGGTTTATGTGCAGGGAGCTCAAAAAAGGGATCTGAACTTAGTTTAAGAGGTGGTGGTTCCTCTTCAACTCTTACTTTGGTGCCTACATATGGACAGAGATGCCAACTTCAGACCCTCAGTGGGCAGTTCTCGCTTAAAGCCAGAAAATGAGACAAGCTCAGGGACAGAAAAGTTTACATATTTCAGCAGGTTTGCACAAGACTTTAAAATTGCATTTATGCATCTGTAAGAGATCCAGAAAGGTTTTTATAAAGAAAAAACAGTGTATTCCCTGCCTTCTCTCAGAAATGTTAGTTCAGTGCCTACAGTTAGCATGAAGATTTGAATGAGAGTTTTAATCAGCCATCATCCTAATTTGAAAAGGTAAAAGGATATTAAAATATTCCCTAAAGATATCTTTTTTTTTTTTTTAAAAAAAAAAGGTTCTTATTTGAGTCAAAGAGTTATTGTGAAAATTTAAGAGGATCATGAGCAGTTTGGTCATAGAAGTGATCGCATATTTTAATATTAACCACTTGAGGGCAAGCATTTTGTCACTGGAATGAAAGTTGGGAAATAAAATTTCATTGTATGCCAAAATCAAGGAAAATAGAGAAAGTTCAGAACAAGAAACAAATAAAAATGTAGGAGAAAAAATACTTTGTATTAAAAAAATATGAGGTGGGATAACAGAGCTGTGGCATCCAGCCCACTGAGTCCTCGGGTACCATCATTGCATTGGGCTCCAGCTGGGACAGAGCTGCATCCACAGGCTTCCCTGGACTTTTACAGAGGTCTGTCTTCTGATGTATAATATTTATATTATTCCTATCAGGAATAATAATAAATATACACTCAGGACCACCTTCATATGCCCTTCCAAGACATATTTAAAGAGAACACAATCTTCATGTTCCTTGTTACACATTTTCAGCACGCCATCTCTACAAACCAGCATTCGGCGTGCTTGTTCCCATTTCCATTCAAGCTGGCCAGTGAAAGATGTCATTGGGTGTGATGCTGGCCACATGCCCAACAAGCTGCACGTGTCTCATTGCCGTGTTAAAAGTGATGGGACAGGCAGAATGGTTAGCAGACAAACCTGGGTAGCTCTGCACTTCCCAGTGAGTCACCCTGAAGGGCAGAAACCAAACCCGCTTTTGCCACTTCAAAGGTTTTAAGACATTTTTTACAATTTTTAGCACAATTGCTGGTTATTTCACTTTGGCTGATTGCACGTGATGGAAAAAGAAACCCAATTAAAATATTCTGTTGTTATTCTGAAAGTTTGTATTGACCCATTTTGAGCTGAACAAAGCTTATTCCTTCTGTGAGATGCATTTTTTGCTCCACATGTCGCACTGACATAGGCCTCACCTGCATCATCCGTCCGGCCGTTGGACAATCGAAAGGAGTTGGAGTGACTCCCTGCTTGCTTGTATTTCTTGAACCTACCAAAGACAAAGGAGTGGAGAACATCAGTAGGTACCCACCAAGAAGCCCCGGTTACCTTCTGGATGAGAGATGGTGCCACAAAGGGCTTTCCTCACTTTCGTGTGGCTTGATGAGCTACCTGATGGGTCCAAGAGGCTATGGGATCTGTAAACTCCTGACCATGGGTGTAACTTTTAACTGACCACATCTGGAAAGGCTGCAGGAGACCAGAGCAAGTTGAAAGCCAGGAGGAGAAGCTTTAAGGCTGCTTTTACAAAGGACAGCCCAAGTAATTCCTGCTCCACAGGCTGATTCAGCAAAGCAAATAAACCCCAGGTTGATCCGTCCTTCTGCAGCAAAGCCCTTCTCCATGTGCTTTTAACTTGAAGCAGATGCTTGTGCTCTGTTCGCTTGGAGTTAAGGGTTTTGCTGAATCACTGGGCAGGCGGTGGCGAACAGAAACCCTTTTTTTAAGGGCTGGAAGCCAGGTGGGGAGGACTCAAACTCTGCTGCTGAACTCCTGAGCTGAAATTGTCCATCAGGTTCACTGCTGCGAGGGCAGGCCTGGAGCCAGGAGACGAAGGGTATTTTTCCACTGGTAAGGAGAGAGCTTTTTCTTTTCTTTTTTCTTACTTATTCACCAAATTGTTGAGTAAATTAAAATGTTTACTGCAGGTGGATAAACACACTCTTCTAACTGAGCAGATATGTGCTCAGGAGCTAGGAATGCTAAGGCCAGATGCTTGGGTTTTTTTAAAAAATGGACCTAAAAAGGCTTTGTTATGTTATATTTCCAGCTGCAGAACCACCTAACGCTCCTAACAAGATCCGGTTGTATGCCACCTTGCAGCACAAGATGCACCTGCCCATGTGGGTTTGGTACCCAAGGCTGAGCTTGGCTCCAGATGCTGGATCACATTTGATATCAAGATGGGAATCCAGGAATGATGTCCCTGTGGTTATACACACAAAGGACTTTCCAGCTCAAAAGCTGCGTTCAGCTTCCCTGGATTACTCAATCCAACATCCTCCTTGCAAGTAAACCTTACCTGCTTTTTAACTGCACTAACAGGACTTCAGTTTAATCTATCCCACTAAATATGCCTCTTTCAGTAGCAGAACAGGCATTATCTCACATGAGGATCAGCTTTATAAGAAAGGAATAAGCATCGTTTACTAGAAAACTGCAAACATAATTTTCATTATCCTTACAGGTTTCTTTTAAAAACACTGTCTGTGTCAGCCTTAAGGTTAAATAACAGCACAAAAGGCTCATTCTTGTTCATTCAGTAATTAATTTCTGTCAAACAAGGGAAGTCAGCATTAAAGCATCTCTTACCTTAACATATACAGCACAATAATAATAAATACTATGACTAGAAGGGAAGACAGGGCCACCATCACAGCTATAATTGGAGTCTCATCTGCAAGAGAAAAAGAAAGATGTGGTTATCAACACTGAAAGACATCCAGTGCCACCCCTTAGCAGGACAGAACTCTAAAATTCCTGCTTGCAAAATACTACTACTACTGCTAATAATAATAATAATCTTAGTAATAATAATAATAATAGAAATAATCACCACCACCACACAATAAGGTTACGTTTATCCAATCTGAGAGTGTAGATACGTGACCCGAGCGAGCACCTATCTCAGATACTCTGAGGACAGATTAAAACCTGTTACCACTGTTCAAAGCACTTCAGTCTTCTCTATGAGTTGTTCACTGAGAAATTACGACCTTGCAGATGAAAACAGCGATTGAGAAAGTTGTGAGCGGGCTGCTTTAGAGGGTCCTTCTGCACAACTGAACATGCCCACCGTGGCTCACCACCCACTGGTAGAAGTTTGCTCTGACACCTGGGGATCCACAAAGTCTTCTGCCTGAGATGTAAGGATCCATATGAGAAGTTTTGAACAGGTCCATGAGTGTGTTATAACGTGATAAGGAATCTTATATTAAAATAGGTGAAAACTGTGGCCTTTGTAAGATCCCACAGATACTGTATTTGTAAAAACATCATGATTTTGCCTCCATTTCCTTGCCAAATAGGACAAAAGGGCAATGCTTCATGCTGCACCTGGGCTCTGAATGCCTTAAGGCTGAGGTCTGCTGGAGAGGTTCAGAGCTGCATATCGTCTGCCAGGATCATCACAGAGAGGTGGTTCCTGATGGGACTTCTTTCATGGAATCATAGAATAGTTTGGATGGGAAAGGACTGCCAAAGGTTCTTTCTCCACTCTTTCCTCTCAGGAAATACTGAGTTTGGAGAGGAGGTGCTGTTAGACAACCCATCATGCACACTCTGCACCCCAAGGCCACCGAGTATGAACTAATTTTGCTTGCTTCATTTCTCGCTCACTTGCAGATGCTTCTCAAGGGCAGGCACTGCACAATTCCCTTACAAACATACTTAGATTAGCCATGTCTGAAATGTTCCCATCCTCTGGGACCCACAACAGTTTTTTTTTCTTTTTTAAATAAGCTGTTTGTAACTTGGCCTGGAGGTCAGTGAAACAGTGGTCGGCACAAGCAAATAACTCAGTTGGGGTTGGAAGCCAAGCAACACTAACCAGATAGGAAAATGGCCCTGAAGGGCAATTTTTCAGATAAATGTGGATGCCAGCAATGCCAGCTGGGGATATTTTCATTTTCCATCAGCTTTCTCAATCTGCACGGGCCACTGCACCATGTCTACAGGCCTCAGTCCCCAGAGACTACAGGGCATAACCCCCCTTTCCACCTTCTGTGTATCCATTTCCCTGCCAGGGCAGACTCCTGCTCCACGTCTCAGCAATTTTCTCATGTGGGATTTATTTTTTCTGTCTCTGACTACTGAGCTACCAAGGGGCACATTTCTGCATTTGTTCCTCTGTGGTTGTAAGGTCTACAAATGGTATTCTGACCAGAAGATATGATTTCTGTGTAATGATTTTATGTCAATGACTTGGTATGGCAAATAAAAGCACAAAATCCTCCCAGTCTTGCATGTCTTTGTTCTTCCCATCTACTGTCCTCATGTGTTGGCATCTCACCCAGCCAAGCAGCAAAAAGCCAAGGAATTTATTGGGAGATATTTCTGCCTCCTGCATGCTCAGTAGCTGCTTAAGCCTTTAGCATTACCCACCGTGAGGCTTTCCAAAAGCAACACCAGGAAGGCAAAGCGATCATGGAGCATCTTAGTCCAACCACAGCCATCTCTTGCCTTTCCTCCAACATGCTTCTCATTGAGACCTCCGACTGTAACCGTCATCACCATCCTGGCTGAAGGAGCGGAAAGTGACAAAGCCTGCAGCTCTGTGTCCTCATTATACATTGTTGGACCATTTCTCCTGCCTTGGCTAGAGCCAGGCAGGGGCCACTAAGCCACACAGGGGCCACTGCGGCAGCGCTGGTTGGCAGGAAATGTGATTTATGGGCAGGGGTTTCAGCAGGGGTGCCTCTGGCAGCAGGATGCAGGCAGCTTGGGAGGTTGTTTTCTTTTTTTTTTTGGCCATTTTTTTCGACACATCTGACTGGATGAGTTAGAGCTTTTCCACTGTGGCCGCTAACTGCCGGTGTGCTGCCTGGCCCACCCGGCAAAGCCCAGGCAGGAAACAAGATGGAGGGTCCCCAAACGGTCCCTCCTTCCTCAGACTGCCCTGGTGAGTGGTGCCAACTCCCCCCCGTGCCAGCTCCCATCCCACTCGAGCCTCGGCCTTGGGGGCTTCACATTTACATTTCAACTTGGAGATGGGAAAAGGACTCAACCCTCTGCTTCCAAACACCTGCAGTGCCGAAGCACACACCTCAGTCTATAGCATGGAAGGCACTGGGGTGCTTAAATCTTGTCCTAGCACCTCTGATGAACCAGCAAATCATCTTCTGATGCTCAAAGTCATGTCTCCAGCTGGAGGTAGAGATGCTATACAGTGGTCTATAAGCTGTCCCTTAGATAACACACAGACCTGGGTGCAGCCACCCAGCAAAGAGAGACAGGGCTAAGCAGCCCTCCTTGCTCATTGCTGTCAACATCTACCCACAAAACTTGAGTCAAATAAAGCAGACAAGAAACTAAAGAAACTATGGGATCATAAGCTAAAACAGGAAAAAAAAAAAGGGAGTAAAAGAAATGGAAGCAAAGCCATGGGGTCAATATTCCTTAAATAAAACCCCCAGCACACAAGATGTGGAGCTCCTTGAAAAGCAAGTCCCGCACAGTGGTTGCAGAGGAGGAGCAGAGCAGAAGTAAGAGTTTAAATCCTCTCTAGTAGACCCCAAGAATAGTTTAAATCACAGGACAGCTACATTCCCTGCAAACACAGCAAAGAGCCTGCAGGAGCAGATCTGTGATACAAGCTCTGTTTCTTTTTCCTGTACTGTTTCGTTTGTAGTACTATTTGGGAGGTGGAAGAAGCAGCCACTCCAGATATTGCATCTCAGGATAAACCAGTGAGTGTATTCACAAACCACCTTAATTTACTCCTTCAGGACCATGTTGCACACATGCACATGCTTTTCTTGGGACAAGGCTGGACTGTCATTGTATGTCACTTGGCAGAGGGTCCTGTGGCCCTATCTCCTACATGGTGCTACTATGGTAGTGAGGAGTTTTGGGAGAGGTATGCAATGGGCAGAGCAATGCTTCAAAGCCAAAGGATCCTCCTGAGCTCCAGTTCTCTCTGCTGCTTTCTGTCCATCTGGTGGGATATGGATGCATTATTTCAACCTCTCTATAGGGAGACAGAAGAAGATTTGCTGCCTTCTTTCTTCCAGATGCCTAGATGCCTTTCTGGAAGGCATGGCCCTTTCTGTGCCCATGTGAACCTTATGAAGCTCATCAAGGCCAAGTGCAAGGTCCTGCACCTTGGGTTGGGGGAATCCCCAGTACTAGTACAGACCAGGGGATGAAGGGATTGAGAGCAGCCCTGCTGAGAAGGACTTGGGATCCTTGTGGGTGAAAAATTGGACATGAGTCAGCAACATGCACTGGCAGCCCAAAAAGCCAACCATAACCTGGGCTGCATCAAAGGAAGCATGGACAGCAGGTTGAGGGAGGTGATTCTGCCCCTCTGCTCTGCTCTGCTCTGGTGGGACCCCACCTGGAGTACTGCATCCAGCTCCAGAGTCCTCAACACAGGAAGTACATGGACCTGTTGGAGCAGATCCAGAGGAGGGCCACAAAAATAATCAGAGGGATGGAGCACCTCTCCTGTGAAGACAGGCTGAGAGAGTTGGGATTGTTCAGCTTGGAGTAGACAAGGCTCCAGGAGATCTTACTGAGGTCTTTCAGTAATTAAAGGGGGGCTATAAGAAAGATGGGGACAAGCTTTTTAGCAAGGCCTGTTGAGATAGAACAAGGGGGTAGATTCAGACTGGACATAAGGAAGAATTTTTTACAATGAGGGTGAGGTGCAGGTTGTCCGGAGAGGCTGTAGATGCCCCGTTCCTGGAAATACCCAAGGTCAGGTTGGTCAGGGCTTGGAGTAACTTATCTAGCAGAAGATGTTCTTGCCCATGGCAGGAAGGTTGGACGAGATATCTTTGAAGGTGCCTTCCAACCCAAACCATTCTGTGATTCTATGGTGCAATCAGCGGGCGAGCCCTTCAGGAGGCATCACACCAGGAGGCATCAGTGTCTCTCCAGCCAAGGATCAGGGATTTCTGCTTACTGAAATGACTGCTTTATCCATCATACCAACTCTAGGCATGGAGCAGAAGGTAGGGCATTTCTCATCCACACTGTCCCTCCGAGAAGTGAACTGTCTTGCTGATACATCTCCACAGCTGTCTCAGATGTGGAGCTTGAGCCTGGAGCATGGAATCACCCCTCAAACAGGTAAAGTCATAAATATTTGTGCAGCTTTACTCCCTCTTCCCCCTGGGGAAAGCAGGCAAGACTTTTCAGTGAGCCTGCCAAGGACGCCTGAGTTAGCCTCTCCCTTCCAGGCTTGTGAAGAATTAAACTGTCTTGTTAGCAGCTATACCACAAAAAGAGCTTACAGATGCCCTAAAAGTCCACAGTTGCCAAAAGGGGATGAGGGAGGACTTGCAGATGCTGTGAGACCTGGGTGCTGCTGGGAAAGGCAAACCACTAATTTCCACCAGTCTGACTTCAGGAAAAATACCCTTCTGATGCCAAATCAGAAGATCAGGGCAAGCAGAGCCACCCAGAAACATCCTTCCACGTGGCCCTGTTCAGAATCAACACTCCACCACGGGCAGCTCCATCACCCAACAGCCCCAAAGCCTGCAGAGATATCTTCTACCAATGCCAATTTGGGAAGGAGATGGAAATAAAAGGGCTACTTGTTTTCTGCTAGAGTCATAAATAATCACTTGTCAAAGTTGTTGAGATACACCATGGTGGGTGGTTTCATGTGGTAGTATGAATGCCAGCAATAAGAGGCAGAGGATTTTCACTAATTTGGATAAAAAGCAGTTTTCTGCTCCTCATCTTCAAAATAACCCTCAACAAACATTTTGTTAGGAAAGCTTTTAATTTTGCAGTATCATTGCAAATTGTTTGAGTCACAGGACTTGGAAAATACTAATTACTTTATTAACATTTTAATTGTTTAATTGTTAACATATAACTGTTTAATACTAAAGGTAATGTTAATAATATTACTTGGAAATCAGATTTGCCCCCATATTTTGTTTCTGTGCTCTCAGGAACAGGGACGGACAATGGCAGAAATATCACAAAACAACAGCAAAGTCATTCCAGATTCAAGGGAATTATGCAGAATATTTCTACAACACCTTAACCATTATTTTAAATTAATTGCCTTGGACTTGCATCCCTTTTATTTCCTCTGTGCAAATGTGTACTGACAGTAACTATCACAGAGCATCTGTCTTTTCCTCTGTAGCAGGACGGTGTGGGTTTGGCACACCAAGCAGTGCAAAGCAGATTGCCATGGAGTTTACAAAGCTGAAACACCCATCAGAGCAATGATGAAAACAGACATAGGAAGCGTGTTTCTATAGGTAGCAACCAGACCAGCTGCACCTCCACCCTACCCACTCCTATACTGCTAAAGCAATGAGTAATTCCAAATATTCTGGTAGTGATGCCAGTTCTCAGAACTAAGAGATGGAAAAACGCTCCTAAGTGCTATTATATTACAAGAAATGGATTTGTGCTACTGCCTGCCAACAGAATTAAGGAGACTAATAATTATTCTTATCATTTGCAGAATGGGTCCGGATCAAGTAGGGTAAGTCACAGTCAATAAAGACAATTCATAAGCAAAAAAGAAAGAAATTTCCTGAATGGCTTCTTAGACTTTGGTCATCCAACTCTAGGGGCTCTAATATTTTCAGAGCGCTCAGCAGGAACTCTTTGTACCTAATAGGACATGTACAAATTGGTACAGGATTGTTTATTTCTAAAAAGAGGAGCTGAACACAAATTAAGATATCAGTGTGTCACCAGCTCTTCTAAAAAGCTTGATAAGCTTTGTAAAAGCAATTTTAGATGTGCTTTATAAGGAGAGCTTCCTAATAGCAGAATACTTTTGGAAACGTTTCTAGTGAGTGCTTGACTAAAGAGCAATGAAATATTTAATTCTTACCTTTTCTGTCAGAGTTACCTGCAGAAAAAGAAAATAAAAGTCTCTTAGCAACAAAGAAATATACATTTTAATAAGTCAGGAAGGATCAAAGACAGTAATAAATTTAGTAACTTACACCATCTTCTTGTAAATGTTTCCTTTAGAACACCAGCTACAAAGGCAGCACAGATGTTTAGCAAAGATTTAGCAAAGATGCTAAAACAAAGTTCAGCCTTCACTTAGTAGCAAGGAAAAAGGAAACAAACCCCAAGTTTTCAACAGCAGAGCAAGCAGCTGAATCCGAGCTATAACACTGATAAACACGCCTTACTGCTCTTAATCAATACAGTCTGTTTAACCCTATAACCAGCAAGTCACTGGTGTAATTCATTAGCACAGTCATGCATAATTTTAAGAGTGGCTGAGCCAAGAGTTCATTTAAGAGCAGTTGGACTCAGGGATGGGGGCGATGAGCACCCAAGGAAAGCCTCTACACACTGTTTTGGATGTCTCCTCTAGAGGAAACCAGAACAAACCTACACTGCTGAGAGCACAGACCAGCTCTCCTGCTGGAATGCCACTGCCGTAGGCACCCCACATCCCTGTTTTATGAGCTGCATCGTGGGGCTGAGGACAATCTCGGTAGGTTTAGAGAAGCGGGAATTGCCTGTACAACATATAATTCATGTGGCACCTTCTGCTGCTGTCCCTCTCCTGAGCACCACTTAATTCTTTCATGACTGATATTCAAATTTCCTATTAAGTTTAATGGCAAGGGCAGCCCTAAAACTAATTTTGCTCCTTGACAAATTACTTGAAATAAAGAAAGAATTGGGTTTGGTCATTTTTTCTTGTGACTTGCATCAAATGAGAAGCCACATCTGGCCTTGATGGTGCAATGGCAAAAGTGTCATAGAGTACACCAAGAGAGTTCACCAAAAACAGTAAACCAAGTCATAAAAAAAGTGGCAAAGACACAAAAAAATTATAAATTCAGTCCTCTGCTGTGAGACACTGTATTACAAAATCCTGATCTTAACCGTACTTAAAGCTTTTGCCTCCGTGACTCCCATTTGAAGGGTATATTTATTCTAAAATTGCACCGTGCATGCATGTAAAGTTACTCTTGACCTCTTCACTCTCCAAAAAGCATTGAGGTTTTGTGTTTGAAAAGAAGCTGGATGAGCTCAAAGGTGGCAGGACACTAAGAAAGTTGGGTTGCACACTTCCTTTAGCCACATCCTTTTCTGTGCTGGAAGCAAAGACAACTTCACAGGCTGCAGGTTCCAAAGATGCTTAGAGGATGAGGGCATACACATCTCGCTGACAAGAAAAGGGGTTTAGATACCCAACATCCAATATCCATAGAGAAATCTGTTCTTAAGAAACGTACACTTGACATCTCCCTGCATTAGGTCCAGTATTACCTTCTTTCAGTCTTTTCTATGCCACACCATGTTATCCATCCTGTTTTTCCACTAAATCCCACACTGCCAAGGCTTTCACTGTGACATTTACCAGGCACTGCTATGTAACCATTACAGCCCAAGAGGCACATAGTATCAAAGCTGGGTCTCAAATGATGTAGCAATGGGCAAACCATGGCTGAAGAATCACAGATCAGCTACAACTTCTGCTCACCTCAGCCTCTTTTTTCCTGATTTTTGCTCTTAACCTACATTGAGCAGTCAAACTGCATTCTTAGGGGCCACTTTGATGATATGCCAAGAGGGGAATGACAGCAGCAGGATGGCAACAGAGACAACTCTTGCTGATCCAGACCTATCAAAGATTAAAATAGGCCAAGTAATGGGGAAAAAACCTGATCATGTAAGCATAGAATCACAGAATGGGATGAGTTGGAAGGGATTTCAAAGATTGTCTAGTCCAACATCCCTTCTGCAGGCAGGGGTATCTTTCACTAGATCAGGTCGCTCAAAGCCCCCTCCAGCCTTCTAGAAATGGGGCATCTACCCCATCAACGGATGTGCCAGCAAATGCAAGACTGAGAAATCCAGTGCATGGAATATTCTGCTCAATAATATCTCACCATGTTGCTCCTGGTGCTTGTGACAGTGGAGAGAGTATATTCAGATGGTATATCAGTTCATGTATGGCTTGTGTCTGTAAGCAGTTTAGCAACCATTGGGTGGAGCACAGAAATTACCCTACCAGTTGGGTCAGCACCATCCTACCATAATATCCTTCCTCCCTAGCTTGGCTAATTTTGGATAATGAGCCAACTTAACAGCTTTTCCCAGGGAGCTAGATCTCACCTCTGGTTGGCCACCTCTAGTCTAAGCCTTAAATCCTTTGGGACAGGGACTGCCTTGTTGTGTGTGCTTGTACAGTGCCAAAAAGCATGGCTTGAGCTCACAGTGGCTACCAAAATACAGATAAATGCAGGAACACTCTGGATAACCGAAGCTCTGCAGCTGAGGGGCAATCCAGAGTGATTTATTGCTGTTGCCTACACAGACCCGTTACGGATCAGCTTTTCAGCCCGCACCTGGGAGCTGTGCAGCACGAGCCTCATTTCACACTCCGGAAACCACAAGAAGTTATGAAATTCATTTGTGACAAAAGTGGAATGAGGTCCTAGGTTTTCTGGTGCCCCAGCATCTTGGCAAGAAACCCAAACCTTCGGTAGGATAAATCTCTTCTGATCTAGTCACTTCAGGGACTTATATTATTTCATATCACTGTGGAATTTGCCCTGAAGTGTCTTCTCATTCCCTTTTGTTCAGCAAAACAAAAGAAGAGAAAAGAAACGAACCCCGAGGCAGGGTGGCCCCGAGGAGAAGAGGTGAAGCAGATGCCTACCGTTGTGAGCAGCGGAAGAGGTTTCTTGCGTTGTCATCGTCGCGCTGAAATTCCTCTCCGTTGTCTCTGCTTCTGTGGTAGGGAGAGCGGTGCGTGGAGCAGACGGCGTCACGCTGGGTAGCAGGGAGGTGGCTGGAGGCACGGGAGCAGTTGTCCCCAGAGTGGAGGTATTGAGGCTGACAGCGGTGGTGTTGGGGGAGATCCTGGTGGCTGTGGTTGTAGGTGGCTTTGACGCCACGGTAGTAACAGTCACTGGAGTGCTAATGGTGAGGCTGTTTGCGCTCGTTGTAGTCCCATCCTCAGGACGTGCTGTAGGAGCTTTGGTGGGACTCCTGGGGGAGGTGGGCAATGTTATGGGTGGCTCTGTCAGAGGATAAAGCACAAGGGGAACCTCCATGAGATACCTTCCTGCAACACTTGAGGGTTTAGGTGCTGAAGGTTCATGCAACCGTAACTACAAGGATAAGAGTCAAAAAACCCCAGTCCAGAACAGAAAATGCTTTGCACAGCACAGTGATGCACACCCTATAAAAGTAGGTAACTTGAATACGTATTATGACTTTGAGGAGGTAGAAAGGTTAGAGCCCCTGTAAAAGAGGATCAATATGTGCTAGAGGTAAAACCATTTATGAGCACCTGCAGCCTCTTTTTGACACTTAATATTACAGTTAATTGGAGGGCAGAAGGGGTAAGTCACTGAGCACTCACATGAAAGGGTAAGCATGTGAGCACTTACTCCTCTGATCCTAAAGATGGTTTAGGGACAAAAGAGAGGAGAATATGAGTGTAATTTACCTGTCGTAATGTTGTTAGCACCTACACTTATCAGGCCACTTCCAAGCAAAAGGAGAAAGAACCACGAATCCATGTTGACCTGGGGAAGAGAGTAAAGTTATTTAAATTATCATTAAAGTCGCCCCAAAGTAATTCTAACTGTGGATGCCGCTGTGCATCTTGCATGTGTAGAGCTGGAAGGGAGGAGAGAACGTGTAGCTGAAGTCCCTGAAGGCATGTGGATGGGAAGGATTTATCAATATGTTCATATGTTCCCAACAGGAGGGTGCATGCAGAAATCCCAGTCTGGTGAGTGAGCAAAGGTCGACAGAGATGAAGCATTGAATGGGTGAACTGTGGAAGAGCATGAGAGGAGCAAGCTGAGAAGCTAAGCACCAAAGGTAAGTACCTGGTCTTATATTCATATAACAGTCTGCAAATGAGCACACTTTGAGCAAGCCAAAATGCAATACATGTGAGGAAAGGATCAAGGCAAGGAGCCTTGACTGAAAATGTCCAGGAACCAGAGGCAGAGGAAGAAGGAAAGGTTAGCTCCTCCTGTGGGCAGTGCCCAGCAGATCCCTGGTGGCTCACTGAAGCCCCTGCCTATTACTGGGTGTGGGCAGAACACCCGCACAAGGCCAGGCTCAGCTCCATTCAAACCCCATCAGATTCCCTGCACGTGTGGATGAAACAAATACTCATAAATAATAATCTAAGATCATCTGCAAGCACAGGCTGCGCATTCGCTGTACTGTGAGTTTCTTCCCAGGGAACGTCCTGCAAAATTACAGGACGATGACATCAGTAGAGTTGTTTCCCCCAGGCTTTCTCCCTCAACCCTTTTAAATACAAGACTTTTATGGAGATTTCTTTCCTCATTAGATCTCAAAAAGCTCCTGAGAAATGGGTAAAGTTATCTCCTCCCGAACAGATACAGGTCCGAGGCAAATGACAGTGAGCTGTGAGACGTCATTGTCCTGGCCACAGGAGAGCCCAAAGCTGCCAAGCCCCAAAGCCTGGGGCCTCCCAAGGTAGGGCCAGCATCTCACATCTGCTATGAGCCCAGAGAGGGCTTGGAGATGGCTCTGCTACATGCCATCAACAAGCAGCTGCTGTACGACTCTCTCCTGTCCTTCAGGCTTTTGTCATGTGTCCAGTTGGATCTTCAGCATCTCCTAGGAGAAGGCTGTGAGATCTCACTGCCAAGTTAACTCGACACACTGCCAAGAAAGGGTTTTATTCCTGATATGCAGTCTAAGCCTCCCCCTC
The DNA here is from genome assembly GCA_013400055.1 of Nycticryphes semicollaris. Classification (NCBI taxonomy): domain Eukaryota; kingdom Metazoa; phylum Chordata; class Aves; order Charadriiformes; family Rostratulidae; genus Nycticryphes; species Nycticryphes semicollaris. The sequence continues at coordinate 310,880 of VXBJ01006154.1, forward strand.
TTAAATACATCTTGTGTTGCTTGTTCTTATTCTATTTATTTAAAACTGCTTCAATCTAGACCCATCCCAAACTCTGGGCATAAGGACAACACTGAAGTCATCAACGTGCTGGAAACGATATCAGAAATACAAGATCCTCCCCACCCGAGAGTATCCTCCCACCAGCACCACCCACTTGCATTTTTTTCCTCCCCCCCAAAAAAAAACCTGGCAAAAATCGAACTTACTCAGTGACCAAAAGGTCAGACAAACCCTGAACCAGAAGGAAACCAAGCTCCAGAGATAAGAGCTTTCCTCTGGCTCTCTCCACGGCCAGCCCTGCTTCTGTGAGCGGGATGGGGCTTTCTCCAAGGGGTCCCACTAGTGTGAGCAGCCAACTTTCCAGTGGATTTCATTACTGGTTAAAATATCTGTCTGGATGAATTTGAACTGACTCGCACTCCCATCGCTGGTGAGAGCAGGGTTGCTCCTGCAATGTCTCCCTGAGGGTTGGGATGTCTGGAAAACTTGCAACCAGTAGAGTTTTGATGGCATGCTCCACTCTTCGTGCTTGTTGAGGCCACTCAAACAGTAATCACAATCTGGAGCTGAGATGCCAAAGAGGTTTTCCATCCCCACAGTGTGTTGGCCCCAAGGACTTTGTGTGTCCCCCGTGTTTAATTGCAACTGGGAAGAATGCAAAGCTGCTCCCCCAGCAAGAACAAAAGCAACTCTCTGCAGGAGACAGTTCCTTTGAGCATCACACTGTGGGAACCCATACAAACAGGGTGCTCATCGCAATCAGACAAGTGTGCAAAGGCAAAAATACCCTAAGGCCATGCTGAATCTCCAAATGAATATAACAGAGGCACTGAGATGCCTCTGACACCTTGCAAGGTCTGACAAAGGCACCAAAGTCTCACCATTGCAACTGCTTCCCTCACCAGCAACTCATCACTGCCACAAGAAAGAAATAACAAGGTAAAGGGAAAGACCTTCTGCAAACGTTGCTAGGAAAAAAAGTGACGGTTCATTGTGTTTTGATGAGTATTTGTATCGACATGCCAGTCTCACAGGTGGATGTGGCTCCTTTCCTCTTCCTCCCCACCCCGTTTCTGAAAAGAGGAGATCCTGCTCATTTGGGATTCCCATTTATTTGGGATTCCTATTCATTTAGGATCCCATTCATTTGGGATTTCCGCAGCCATACCAGCACTGGCTCCACAGCAGAAGTTTGCCCCAAGAGCAAACAAACCAGTTGCCAATGGGGACAGTCCCACTGCTCAACATCCTACTGGCCCCTCACACTGAGATCTTGCTCCTCATGGCATGGCCCATAATTAACTGATCATTGGAAAAACATACAGATCTTAGTCCCTTCCAAGTCTTTCTTAATGTCTTCAAGAATCTTTTGAGCTGGCTGCTCCAACTATTGCAGCACACCTTGGATACCAGGAGAAAGACAATTTGTTCATGGTCACTCAGCAAAGGGGTGGTAGAGCTGAGACTGGACCTCAGGTGACTTGGTTCCTCTCCCACCTGTGTTCCCCGGAGTCCTTTAGAGGAAATTAAGGAGGGAAAGGCTGATGGGTTACCCCATAACGACCACACACTCCCTCCCTAAAACCAACAGCCAAATGTCCTCTGGGCCCCATCCTCTACATATTTTCCCTTGATATTGAAAGCAGAACATGGAGGGTAGGTGAAAATAAGTAGAAGTTGTGAATCTTCTCTTTTTTCTGCCCTCCATTATGGGGAAGTAACCCATATACAATAAAAGAAGTTGGTCTTATTTCCATGACTGTGATTGCCACATGGATGAGAACTAAAGGCGACTCCTGGACCAGCCATGGGTACTGGCTGCAAAACCCCTTTGGGATGAGGCAGGTCCCTCCTTCACTGAGCCAGCACTGCAGCTCTGATGCCCCGGGATAACATCAGTGGCCAGGCATCTGCCTGTTTTTAACCTCCCCCTCTTGATATTATGTTTAATAAGTTCATGGATCACACTAAGAAGAAAGGGTTGGCAAGGAGATAATGCCAAATTTCCCCACGCCTTACCCCACCTTCATGAAGAAAGCTGGATGTAGGCAGCCCATGTGGATCCTGAGTTTTTATGGCTTTATAAGTGTGAATGTCAAAAGAAACAGGACGCTGGGCAGCCCCAAGAACATCGTGGCTTTTTGTGCAGGTCATCACACAAAAATCCCGGGAGCTGCTCCTGTGACCGGCAATCAGCTGCCAGAGCTGCTTTATCACCTTAAAACCGGATCCAGAGCAGAGAGCAAGCGAAAGAGCCCTGCGCAAAGGGAGAGCTGTGCCAGCCCTGCTCCCGGCTCCCAGCCCCTGCTATTAAACACTCCCTATTCCCAAATGCAGTATAAATAAATGCCAGCGGTACGCCGTTACCCGCTTCTTAACATAAAAGGCCTCGAGAGTCCTACCCCAAAGCTGAAGAAACCCGAGTCTCCCTTCCCCCTCGGCTCCCTCCCTGCTGGTTTCGGAAAGGGAGAGGAAATACTTGTAATGTTATCAACATAAACACAGCTCTTGGCTGGCTGCAACATCCTGCGAGCTCTGCAGAAAAACACCCTGACGTCACGGCGCCGGCTCCGCTGAGGAGAAAGGAGCCGGCTCCGGCACCGCTGACCCGACGGGTTGGGATGCTCAACACCACAACTTCATTTTAAAACCTTCTTTTTCATAAATCGGGGTTAGAAACCTCAATAATTGCTACCGGTGTCTCCAGCAATATCTTTTATACATATATANATTACTCTCTCCCATACACTGTTCAGGAGTTTCTTATAGGAAAGGCTGAAGGACCTATGTTTTAAAATAAGCTCATCTTGTCAAAATGATTGATGCAGGGGGGCGGGGGGGAAAGGAAATAATCTCTTTATAAAGTAATAAGTGGCTTATAAATGGTCCTTGTGCGTGCTGCTGCTGTAAGGGGGTTTGGCTGCAGAAACACCTCCCTGTGCTTCCAGAAAGCAAAGAATTAGCATTTAGAGCTGCAGAAACTGCCCAGATCCTACCCGGATACAGCCGTCCACAATCAAAGGCAGGATTTATCCCCACCTCTGACATATTCCTAATTCCTGGAAAATGAGGCAATCTTTTTCTGTGTGCAAGGAGAAGATACAACTTGAATTCCACCCAGCTTTCCAGGACCCCAGAACCCAGTGCTGCTATCAGTAAAATGCTAAAATGTAGTGGATCAATCAAGACCACCCAACTGCCTTGTGCTGGCCCCAACCACAGAGAAAAATGAAAAAAATGTTCAGTTTTCTTCCTTTTTTTGGCAGGGAAGAGGGCAAAACTAGGAGCAAGGTTAGCATTTACACCAGTTAGCTCTTTGAAGCAGTTCACAGGAGGAAAAGAGCAAGCATGAGCATAAAGAAAGGGGAAAAAGGTCTTTTTTTTTTTCCTTTTCTTTTTGGTGGCAGCAAGCCATCAGCATGGCTCAGCCGCCCTGGAAAACAAACCTGACATTCCCTCTCCCCCTCCCTGCTGCTTTTAAATCCCGATTGTGGTTTTCCAGCCTCTTGCTGGAGCTGTGATCTGTGGCAGAGGAGAGCTGCCCATGGACTCATCCGATGGCAGAGTGATTTTGCCAGCACCAGTTTCCCTCTTCCTGTAGCCCCAAACCTCTTGCGTTGGATGAGATGCAAAAGATGTAAAAATAATGATCAGGATGAGCCCCACTGCCGGGAGCTCTGCACTGAAAAGCAAAACCCAGTCCCCTACAGAAATCATCAGGGGACAAGTGTCTTGCAGGGGAGCTCCTTGCACCATGAGTTGATTTCTTCTCTTAACATCATGCAAGAAGCTGCTCTGGCTCCAAATCGTGTTGGGTGGCTAATGCAGGGTTGTCTCCCGCACCAGGGCTGCAGCGAGTTGGCCATTAAAATACAGGAGCCGTTGAGGAAGGAAAAAGGATTTTGTAGCACTAAGACACAGTGACTAATTCCTCGCATGTGTCTCCAAAGCTGAAACGAGGCTTTTGATGTGTCACTGAACATTATTCCCCCACCCCACCCTCTACTTTTCCACTCTTCAACAGAAAAGATGAATCACAGCAACCATTCACCCTTTCTGAAAATCCACTTAATTTTTTTTTCTTTTAAATAAACAGGCAACTTCCATAAGAGTGACAGCCGCTGTAACAAATGGTGCATGAGGAGGAGGACAAGCCTGTGGTAAGGACTTGGGGTTTTGCTTTCTCCACCCGCCCAACCTTCAAGAAAACACTGCTTTCCTGCACCTCGATATTTACTCATGGCATGGTTTGGGTTGGAAGAGATGTTAAAGATAATCTAGTCCAATTGCCCTGCCATGGGCAGGGATATCTTTCACCAGAGCAGGTTGCTCAAAGCCCCATCCAACCTAGCCTTGAACACTTGCAGGGATGGGGCATCCACAATTCCTCTGGGCAACTTGGTCCAATGTCTCACCACCCTCATCATAAACCATGTCTTCCTTACGTCCAATCTCAATCTACCCTCTTTCGGTCTAAACCCATTACACTTTGTCCAATCAGTACAGGTCCTGGTAAAAAGTCTTTCTCCATCTTTCTTATAAGCTTCCTTTATTTACTGAAAGGCCATAATAATGTCTCCCTGGAGCTTTTTGTACTCCAGGCTGAACAGCCCCAAAAGCCTTTCCTCATAGCAGAGGGGTTCCAGCCCCCTGGCCTTTTTTGTGGCCCTCAGTCTAACAGAGGAACACTCTGTCATCTTTCAAAGAGCAAGATCCAGGGAACCTGATCCTATTCCCACCTGGCGTTCTGGGTGTCCAAAAATAGCTCGCACTGTCAGGATGAAGTTGAAAACTGCTAGCCTGAACCAGGATCAGTATTTCTCATGGAGATTATCTTTAGAGAGATGTTAGTCTATCCCATGCCAATCACAAGTCTCTCAAAGCACGCTCTGGGAGCAGCAATGTGTGTGAAACCATCGTGGGTGGATATAGAGAGGATCAGGTGTTCATCATCCAGACCCTGGAAAAGGTTCCCCATACTCCTTTCCTGCCTCTGCTGATGAAAACTGGAAATCCCTGTGCTTCAGCCTGAAGTTTCCCAAATTGGCTGGTTTACTCCCTAAGTGAATGACAGATTTAATTCATTCAGAAGTATTTGCAAGGACCTTTGAGACCACAGTTAAGAGTAATTTACTGGATCCACTATTGTTTCACATCTTCATTCAACAATCTGGATGATGGGGCTGAGTGCACTGCCAGCAAGCTTGCTGATGACACCAAGCTGGAAACAGTTGTTCAGATGCCAGATGGTCATGCTGCCATCCTTAGGGACCTCACCAGGCTGGAGAAATGGGCCAACAAGGACCTCATGGTGTTCAACAAGGAGAAGTGCCAAGTCCTGCCCCTGGGGAGGAAGAAGTCCAGGCACCAACATGTGCTGGGGCCACCCAGGGGGAAAGCAACTTGGCAGAAAAGGACCTGGGAGTCCTGGCAGACACCAAGTTGACCAATGAGCCAGCAAAGTGCCCTTGAGGCAAAGAAGGTTAATGGTGTCCCGGGCTGTGTTAGACTAAGTATTGCCAGCAGGTTGAGGGAAGTGATCCTGGCTCTCTACTCAGCACTGGTGAGATAACACCTGGTGCACCGTGTCCAGCACTGGGCTCCCCAGTACAGAAGAGACAGTGGAGAGAGTCCAGCGAAGGGCCACAAAGACGATGAAGGGACTGGAGCACCTCTGCTATGAGGAAAGGCTGAGAGAGCTGGGACTGTTCAGGCTGGAGAAGAGAAGGCTCAAGGCGGGGTCTCATCAATGTCTATACATACCTGAATGGAGGGTGCAACGAGGACGGAGCCAGGCTCTTTCCAGACAGGACTAGAGGCTATGGGATCAAGCTGAGACACAGGAAGGTCCCCCTGAATGTCAGGATTTAAGGTCATAGTGGAATAAGATAACATCTAGCACTGAGAATGAGACCCCTACACTGTTCAGGATGTATCTTGGGATCCCACCAGTGTCCCTCCAACTCTACGCTGTTGTTCAGTGAACAAGCACCAGTTGCTGCACACCATGACAGCCCTTTGTAATGTATGAGACATCTCCTAGCAGCCACTAACAGAGAGTTAAAAGCTGCTCCGAGGAAACAAACTCATTATAATAGCCTCTTCTGAAGAAGCTTGGAGCATCTCAAGACTGACAATTGAGCTTTCTAGAAGAGCCCTGAGACTAGGGAATTATTGTCCCAGTGAGGAGATAAGGAAACTAAACTGATGAGGTTTTAAGCAAAAACACAGAGAAAAATACCAATGAATGTGGATGCTTAAATAATCCAGGCATAAAATAGTTCAGGCTCCTAAAGAGATGCAGAAATGCTGACTGTGGATATCTGTCCTCTCTAACTGTGGCATACCAGAATCATAGTTTTCTGTACTGCCTTGCTTTTAGGAAGGAAATCTCTCTCTGTACTGCAAATACTGACATAGAGCCTAGAGATTTGATGGTCTCGTGCTAAAAATACAGAAGTAAAAATGAAGACATATAGGTTCCATCCCAAGCTATGCCTGGGGCAGATCGGTGGCATGGCTAAGAGCAAGGCACTTGATGATCTCCAGTCCTTGCTCATTGAGCTCCATGGATGGATGCTCCTAGCCTCACTCTGCACAGCAAGCAGAGCCACTGTCTGGAAGCTGCCCCAAATGCCTCAGAGGAGAAGAGCTACAAATATACCCAATTATTTCCTAATAATTTTCTGAACAACCCTCATAATTAAGACGGGTTCAATTTTCCCTCAGCCACTCTTTTCTGCCAGCGCTGCTGCTGTCTGATTGGGGGAATGCATGCTGGTTGCTCTTGCACCTCTTGAAGAATAAACCAGGATGGGTTGGGGAATAAATTGTGGAGTGAGGCAAAGAGAATGAAGAGCTTCTTGGATTTGTAGCAATGGAGAATGACCACCTAAAGGACACAGTATCAAGGAGCATCAAGATGGGACAGGTGCAAAGCTGAGAGAAGGGGAAGTCCTAAGAAAAAGGGGAGCAGTGAGCGAAGCCCAAAGGAGCTGTCAGGTCAGGGAAGATGAAGATCAAGGACTGACTCTGAGTGGAGAGCAGAAGGAAGGGGCTGGTCACGCACTGTTTTGCTGCAGGTCAGGCTGGTGAGGGTTGGTGGGATGGCAGAAGCTGCGTTGCAAAGAAGAGCGTGAGGCGAGATCTCCTTCTGGGGGTAATTAAAATGTATCTGCCAAAGCAACGTGCCCAGAGCTTGTAAAAACCCCTGGCTGGTACGAACAAAAACTATGAACAAAAACTATGGTCTCCTGGTGTGCCTTCCCCCACTCTGCAGCTGCAATGTGGTGCTGGGAAGCAGAAAGTGACTGTCCAAAAGGCTCGAGTGAGGGCAGTTCATGCCATTATGCAAAACAATTAACAAATATATATATTTTTTAAAAGTCAAGTCATACAGGAATATATCTCTTTAAGGCTGCACTTTAGAGTGTCCCTTTCTTTGTCCTAGGCATTGTTTGTAACGTGTACAAAGAAAACATGAGTGCAGTTCACATACCAGCCATGAAAAAGACTGGTTGCATTTGACTGAGGAGTCAGGATGAAGCATGGCCATTATTTAGCATAACATCCCTATCTAGCAAAATGCCTTTCAGAGAGAGGAGAAACAAGGCTTAAAAAAACCCCCAACAAACCACACAAAAAATAAAGCCCAGCTTTTGGGCTCAGCCCTTTCTGCAGGACCAAGATGAACTCCCAGCTCCCGGCGAGACCAAACCGGGGAGCTGGAGCGTTCGGGTGGCGAGCGGTCAGAGCATCCTACTTAAAACAAAGGTGTCGGAGGGGATCATTCGCATGACAGCCTTAAAATCTCATTACAGAGGCTAAGCTCCAATTAAAACGCATGCGTTCGGTCATGCAGCTTAATCGCTGGTTGTGCTTACCATGAAATCTGCCCGGGACACCTGTAGGGTGCGGAGAGCAGCCAGCCCGTCCCACGGAGCAGCCCTTGGGCTAAGAAAGTGCCGTGGATCTGTAAAATCACCAATTTACCTGCGGTAATTCTGCACCGCTGCTCAGTTCAGCCCTGTTGCCACAGTAACACTTCTGGTGTAGCCAAGATCACTGATTATGAAACTAGAAAAAAAATCAGAGGCTGCTAATTAGGATATACTCCAGTTCTCAAAAAGCTCCATATTAATGACATTATGATTGCGAGCGCAGGGAAAATAAAGATGCCAGAAAGCAATGCCTCGGTCAGCATCAGTGGCCGCTGCCAGCCACTTTTTGGGTCTTTTTCTGTACGGGTCTTAAAATTCAGCTTGCAAATTCCCTGTAAATTCAGCTTGTTTTTCTTCTTTCTAAACAAATGTGCAAGACTTGGTGGAACAGTCTTTACTCTTTACATATATTTGCATGCATTAGACTGGAAAAAACAGGTCGAGGATGATGTACAAATGACGATAGCCAGAGTGGGGACAGAGAGGCATCCCCTGCATCTCACATTAACTGTGTTTCTGTTGCAGTTTGCTAGAGAAAAAAACCAAAAGCATAATTTTACCAGTGGCCATGAGGGTCTTTAAACAAGGTTTGCAAACAAGGGGAACCAGAGTTGTAATCATTTTTCTCTCTGACTTCCATTTAAGTGCCAAAAGCATTTTGAGGCATGCCTTCTGCTGAAGGTTTCAAGCTGAAAAATGTGACTGGGAGCATTTGCGCTGCCAGACACAAGCGTTTTTTCAACAAAGCCTACAAATAAGATAGCAGAGTGCACTTTCAGGTGAAAGGAAAATGGCCTGACAGGTATTTCCGGAGCCACAATCCCAGAAAGATGCTGCTTTAAAAAGTCGGCTCATCAAAATGCCTTAATTTTTCCATTCTCACTGGCTGGTGAATCTCGTGAGAGGATGAAAAGGTGACAAACAAGCAGGATCAGGGGCCAAAACCATGTTAATAGCTAATAATATTCTTTACATTAATAGTAGACTCTGTGTTTCTCCATCATCCAGGGCCATCTCATGATGCACAGCCCAGCTGCTTGGCTGCAGCCAGCACTGCTGACAAGGACCAAGAGCCACCACCTCCGAAGTGGATGCAGAGGCTGAAAAACAAATCACTGGCAAAAGCTGTGCCCTGAGCTCAGGCACAGCCTCAGGTTTGTCCCGGGGAAGGGCAGGAGTCGAGTGGTGCCAACATCTTCCACTGCAAGACCTGTGATGCACTGAAACCAGACATGCTTCTGGGCTGTAACTTTATATCCTTCCACACCAGCATACGGGATTCCAGAAGGTTGAGCTAAAACTTTTGGTCCAAGAAAGAGGGAGAGAAAAGCTCTCACCTGAAAACAACAAGGGAGCTTTAGGCAAGTAAAATGTAAATGTCCAAAGCGGGAAACACAGAATAATCAGTTGGGGGTGACCTAGAGAGTTCAGTTACCACCTGGCTGACAGCAAGGATGCTGTTTTTATGAGTATCGTTTGCCCAGCTGAAGGCCAGCTTTAAAACAAGCTGCTGCTTAAATGCAAATGGCTGCTGAAGCTCTCATCTAGGTTGCAGGTGAAATTTGGGTCAAAATGCAACACTACGAGCTCTGAGGCAGTTGCTAGGGGTATGAAAAGCTGGAGCGATAATAGATGATAGGCAATGCACCAGAAAATAAAAAAAAAAGTAAAAAACCCTCTTTGGCCACACCAATTCATATACAGTATCCCAGCTCCTACTTCTTAAATTAGTAGAAATAACTGGAGGAAAAAGCAACCAACCCTAAATATATATAAATATAAATATATAAAACCTCTGAATGCTTCAGGGCTGTGCTCTTCTTGTAGCACAGACAACTGGGACTTCACATCCACAGCAAGAGCCAATGACACCAGCCAGCAAAGGACAACCCAAGAGCATCAAGGAGCTTTCCAGAACGCAATGCTACCCCAACCACTGAGTGAAGCTCCTAGCGATTACCCTCCCACAGCCTAATTACACCTCATCAGCCCCTGGTTCAAGTAGTGCAGGGGGGATTAACGCTGGCAATTAAGCTGACAACTTGAGTAAGGGCTCTTCCCCAGGCTGCCCCAGCATCGGTGCCACACCACTGTCTATAACCCCTTCCCTGTGAAGGGTGAAAAGCAAAGCACACTTGAAGAAGAACAGAGGAGCCACTTTATTTTCCCCCTTTGAGGCTGGCAAATAAGTAAGAGTAATTTTTTTCTTTAGCAGCATCACCTAGAGCCTTGAAACCACATTTCCCCCACTTGCAATTGTGTCAACTGGTCTCTTCTCATGTTCACTAGTAATACTGGGGATATGTTAAGTGTAGTGTTAATTACCTATAAATGCAATTTATTACCTGGAAACAATGCAAAGGGCTGATCCCATATGCTAAGACAAGCACCATCCACAACAGAAGATCAACTGGCCAAGCACAAGGGCATCGCAGTCCCGAGCAGACAAGGCTTGCCATGTTACAAATAACAAATTAATAAAACCAGTGGCGTCCAGCTGGCATTGATGGTTTAGTCGGCAGCATCATTTCTAGCCTTTTAATAGGCTTATTTACAGGAATTAGTCCTTTAATGCTGTGTGCTCATGTATATAGTACAGTATAAGCCGTTTTGATGCAACCACAGAGAAAACATCTGCTTTTGTGAGCAATTAGGGAAATTATTGCCAATTATAGGGACTGCAGGTAAGAGCAGCTGGGGAGAAAGGCTGTCTATGAGAAGGGATGTGAAGCTTTTCAGGATGCTCATTTGAGTGGGACATTTACTGGGAAAAAATAACCTGGCAGAAAGGAGCCTGTGCCCAGAGAGCAGCCAAAATATCCTCAGCAGGGAAAGGATTTGGAGGCCAGCAGAATTTTGGGGCGATCCCCCTTATCATTCATGCTGCTGGCATTTCGAGCAGATCAGTCTCCCAAACGTTTCTTCTCATCAGCTCCTGAAAAAGGACCAAACTCTACCTCCNCTTTTTTTTCATCTATTTTCCTTGCCATCTTCCATGTCCAAGAGGGGTGTCCTTGCTCAAGACAAAGCAATGCTGTAGGAACAGGTCTTCGGGCACCAAGAAACCAGGCATATTCTATCATTGCTATTGCTATAAACCTACTATATATGTTTATATACATTTTTATATATAAAGATATAAACCTATTATCACAAACCAATTATATATTATATATATTGCTATAAACTTATCATAAGCCTAAGATCATTCCTATACACCTATTTCCTGCAAACTGAAATGATCCTAGTCTTAAACAACTGGGTGGGTACAAGCCCCTGTAGCCCCCAGAGATATCAATACAAAACCTAATGCTCAGTAGTTCTGAAAATAATTAAAATGCAGTTTCATACCCTTAAAGTGATTAAACAACAGCCTGGGACGACTAAATTTCAGCCCTCCCATGTTATTCACAATTCATTCTCTATTTTAATCTCCTCAACAAAAGGCTGAACTCAACCATACTATTGTCAGCAAGGGCTTTTATCATTAGCCTTCGAAACGGTCAAGGCATGGGAGAGAACAATGGCTCTCACAGGAGAATAAATACAATCTAAACAAAAATACCCTGTTGCTAAGGTTTAAATCAGCCTTCTTTTGGGGCACAGCTGGGTAGCTGGGAATCCCGGTGCTGCCCGATAGAAAAGAACAGGGGAGAATTAGGACTTGGATAGGGGAAAATAACCTGACACTCATCCTCGTGGTGTTTTAAATGGATGGCATTTGAAATATGAATATCCTGTAGCAGACTTTAAAACAAAGTCAATGGTTTGGGCACGCTGCTCTTTGCAAGAGGCGATGCTCTACCTAAGCCCATGCCTTGCTCCAACCTCTGCAGTCCTGCACTTCATGTCTTGTTCCAGCAAGGGCAGGAGGTAAACCACGACTGAAGACCTCCATGGTAAAACCTTGAGGTTATTGCAGTGCTGATGGCTAAGATGATCCAGCTCAGCTGATGGCTGCTGGAAATGGTCTGTGCCATGGGACTGGACAGTGACATTGTCAGCACGGCAAGAGGAAATATGAAGTTGAAGGAGGAAGTTCTAATGGAGCAAATAGGTTCATGGAGATGGTGGCCACCTTGCCCACACAGCCACAGTGCAGTTGTTGGGAATGTCCAGCTGGGATGTCCTCTCAAAGAAAGCCCCAGCCCAAACCACAACGATTTCTCTTGTGAAACCAACCGTAAAGCACTTTGTGGTTTCTACATCCTTAGCCAAGGGAGTGGCATCTGCTTTTGGTGTTCAGTAGAGAAATCCCCATCCCCATCTGTGTTAAGGAAAGGAACTGGGTTTGGCTGTGGTGTCCTCCCTGCTAAACACAGCTTCGGACTCTGCAGCAAGGGTGAGTAAAGTACTCCAGCAGTAAAGTAGCTCCAGGGTCACAAGTGACCACAGGGACAGGAAAGCCACAGCTGACAGCCCTGGCAAGATGCCACAGGGTAGAAGATTGGGTAAGGTGACACCACAATCATGGTGATCCTGAGGCCACCAGCCTCCACGACCAGCCCATTGTCCTCCCCTCTAGATGGAGCTCCAGAAGAAGCATGAGGTCCCTCTCCAAAGTGAAGGCAGACGCATCCCATCATTTCCAACATCATTTCCTGACCCTCAGCTTAGTGCTAGAAAAGACAAGTTTGCAAAGGCAATTTCAAGAAAACCAACAAATCATGGGATTAATGATTCTCTCCTGCAATATGGCAGTAAAACACCCATCATGGCAAACTGCAAACAAAGTACAAAGCCCCGCAACATATTTAACCCCTCCTTCAGTGGGAAATTCTCAGCCCAAAAACTGCTCGAGAGCCTGGAAGGGCTGCTGTGATCAGGCACAACAGGGCTCTGCACCAGCGGCAGCTGCTGGAAGGAATGACTTCTCTGAAATGTTTGGAGATTTTATTTGCACTGGGACCATAAATAATTTGCAAGCACCTAAGTAGCGATTAAGTGATGTATCTTGGCCATTTTGCATGCAAAAAACCCATCCATCCAACCAAAAAAAAACCCCTCAAAAAGTCAAACAACCAAAACAAAAAAACCCCAAACCTGAGAAAAACCGAATTTTGTGTTTCATTGACGACAGCAGCCTGGATGCGTATGAAAGAGAAAACAGATTCAAGGTAATGCCAGAGTTCAGTTTTTTATGTCCCATTCTGTTTTTTTGCCCCTAAACAAGGTCTTCCCAGAAGGCATTAAATATCGCCTTGTGTCACTTAGATTTTAGTGATATTCAAATAAACATTAAGAGGCTAGGACAGAGCTCAAATTCCCCTGCATTAGGCACCTAGGCCAAACAGCCACAAAAATTATGTTAAATTAAATTAATTTCAAACCTATCCGGAAGGATGGAGCACTGCACTCAGGGTAAATGTTTTAATTTCTATAGCAATGCAGCGGATAGCAACCGAGACATCCCCATCTTTGAAAGTCTTTGCTGTCCCAGCCTTTTCAAAAGGCTTTGAAAAGCAGCTTTCCTACAAAAACACCCATTTCCATCACGCCCTGTCTAGGAGCATAATACACAGAAGGCTTCTCAGTATAGTTGTTAAATAAGAGACCCCCCTAACCAGGCATTAAATGGTACAGGAGCTCACACACAACAACAGAGAGCGCTTTCTGTAGCAGCTTGTCGCTGCACAAATACAAGACAAAGTCTGCTGATGGTGACCAAAACTGTATTTGGGGGTGCCATGGCCCAGCCTAACAAACTCATCTTGTTTTCACAGCACCATGGCATAGTTCAAAGATCATCTAGTTCAACCCCCTGGCATGGGCAGGGACATCTTCTACTGGATCAGGTTGCTCAGAGCCCTGTCCAACCTGACCTTGAACACTTCCAATGATGGGCCATCCACAGCTTCTCTGTGCAACCTGTTCCAGCGTCCCACCACCCTCATCTCAAAAATTTTTCTTCCTTATGTCCAACCTTTCAGTTTAAAACCATTACTCTTTGTCCTTTCACTACAGGCCCTGGCAAAAAGTCTCTCTCCATCTTTCTCATAAGCTCCCTGTAACTATTGAAAGACTGCAATAAGGTCTCCCCAGAGCCTTCTCTTCTCCAGTTTGAACAACCCAAACTCTCTCAGCCCGTCCTCAAAGGAGATGTGCTCTATCCCTCCCATCATCTTTGTGGCCCTCTGAAAATGCTCCAACAGGTCCATGTCCTCCGTGTGTTGGGGGCTCCAGAGCACTCCAGGTGGGGGCTGAATCACCTTCCATGACCTGCTGGCCATACTTCTCTGGATGCAGCCCAGGGTATGACTGGCTTTCTGGGCTGTGAGTGAAGATTGCCAGCTCATTTTTCATCCATCAGTACCCTCAAGTCCATCTCTGCAGGGCTGCTCTCAACCCCTTCATGCCCTGGTCTGTACTGATACTAGGTATTCGGCCAACCCACGTGCAGGACCTTGCACTTGGCCTTGTTGAACCTCTTGTGAGTTCAGAAGAGCCCATTTCTCAAGCCTGTCAAGGCTCAAGTTGGCGTCATCCATGAAATTCAGCGTGATGAAGACCAGGAGCCAACCTGACTCATATTCCCCCTATTCCCCTTAATCCAAACCAAATCCAGTCCAATCAAGTCCAATCTTTCAGTGACAAACATCCATTTTTAAGTTGTACCCTACCCAAAATCAGACACTTTTAGCATTTCAAGATGATTTATCTATGGGTTTGGCTTATCTCAAGCAAGCAATGTTGTATCCCAAGACATCCCATGCTTGTACAACAGTTGGGTGAGGGGAAGAGAGTGTTCAGTTGAAGACCCCCCCCCCCCAACCAATATTGCTGCAACCGAATGCAAGGATGCACCAAAGAGAAGGGAGAAGATCAGGAGATTACGTTTTAGGAGTTGCACAAGGGTTGAAAACAGATTCCTTCAGATGGAAAATGGGCATCTAACGTACACAAAGCAAGAGGGATGTTACAAGTAGTCAGCTGATTACATAGTTGTTTTGGGTAATTTTTTCCTTAGTAATATCTTCATGTTAGGGCACCAGGCTCAAAACCAGTCTCTACTCCCCTTCCTTCACAGGTTCACAGGCATCCTATGGGTTCTGAGTGTGATTTAGCTGGCTTTAAAAAGTGAGTCCTTTGGATCTTATTGTGACCTCTTTATAACCTTTTTATATCCCTCGTGTTCTGATAAATGGATGCTTGCATGGTTATAAGGTTGGATGCTGACTCCTCCCCATCTTAAGCTCTGGTGTAGGGTGTGAGCTCTAGGAAAGGCAGACTTGGAGGCTTTGGAAAATGTGGTGGCATCTTCATTTTCAATGAATTATGTCATGAGCAGCACAAGAAAGGGTTTAGCTCTGAAGTGCTTGATGGTTGCTTTGCTGAAGGAAAGTCCCTGTATCTCAAGCACCACTTTGCAGAGGCTGCCAGCATGTTAGTGAGTGCAATTTTGACCACGTCCCAGCTTCAGTGCTGGTGGTGAAGACAACAGGTACAGCTCGACCTCTAAAGCAGATTTCGTACCATCTGAGAAAATGTGCTGTGGAAAGGGAGGGTGCAGACAAAAGCAGAGCAGTCCTTCCTCTTCCCAGGTGGCCTGTCTTAGGAGCAGAAGGGCATTTCGGGTGTGGGATGCTCTTAAGCCACCTGGAGGAACCAGTTATAAATGGCAGATGCTGAAATACTTATTAGAAGTCAAGCAAGGAACAGCAGCAGTGGGGTTACTTGTAATCCTTGCTGGTGTGGACTGGAATTAAAATTAATGAGTTAGAAATAAATGGTTAGCCATCCCGACTTGCACACCAACATGCCTCTGACTATGATATTTATGTATAGACAGAATTAATCCAATACCATTTTCCCCCTGACCGACTTGGGCATGAAGACCCATGAAAACCATTTCCCAAGATCTGACACAGTGTCTGGTTTACATTCCCACCACTGCTTCTCTCCCTGCCCCAGAGGACGCTTTGAGGGACAGAAGCATTTCCATCTCTGAAAAGTGTTTTAGTACAAAGGAAAAGAACCCTTCACCTGAAGGGAAGAGAAGGAAAGTTACGGGTGACCCATTTCAATGATGTAGCTATTGCTGAGCAGCTTTAACTCCTCTTATCCCAGATTAGCTCCTCTGAACTCACCAGCGGCAAAGCTGTTTCACTTGCTGGAAAGATACCATGTTTGTGTGTCAGACTAAACATCTGTGCTTTTAAACCCTGGATTTTGAGATCAGATCTATGTGTTTGGAAGGGAAAAAACCAAAACAAACTGTTAGGAGAGTTTCATTGAACAGAGACACCACTATTCCTTCCTCCCCATCCCCCATATCACCCCTCCTCTTCTCCCTCTACAGGCAAAGTGGTTCAACAGATTTCAGGAAAATGCAGACAAAAAAAAAATTACACATTTTCTGCAGTCAGTGTTTTCCTATTAAGTCAGAGAGCAGCTACCAGAAGCACAGTGTGCAGTTGGCATCTCCCCCTCCTGCCTCACTGCTGCAGGGAAGTACCCAACTTTGTATCTCAGGTTTGAGGACCAGGTGGATGGTCCCACTCCCATGCTGCAGGGATAAGTACCTGTGCAGCCAGCCCTGGGACCAAATGACATCCTTAAACCACATCAAACATGGTGCCAAAAGCAATCAAACCCAGTTGGACCTTTACTGCCAATTGAGGATGCACTCAGCTATAAAAACATTAGTCAACTTGTCAAGAGTGATTTGAAAGATTTTCTACCCAAAAAAGGCATTCACCAAGGAGTGATCCCCAGCCCATCGAAGTAACCCTGCTGTTCAGGATCAGCCCACCTGGAGTAGGCTCTGTCCTTGCTGCCCAGAACCATGCCTGGCTTGTGTTTGACTCTCACAAGGTCCTCATGCCATCCTGTGGGGCATTTTGGGCTTCTTTTCCATTTCAAAAGACATGAGATATTATAAGTTGTGATGCAGAACACCAAAATTGGGAGTTCAACAGCTTGGCAAGTAAAAAGATGAGTCACACGAGTACAGGAGCACACGGGGCCATTTAATTGCACAATCCCTGCAGCAGAGAACTTGGAGGAGGAGGAGAAGGGAAATCTGGCGCCTCTTGGTCACACCAAGTGGGTCCCTGGAGCAAAGTGCTCCCCAAACCACACCTATGGTATGAGGAACTGCTCACTCTTCATGACGGGGAGCCAGGGAGCCCGGCTGGGAAGCAGGTGAAAAGCTGGGAAGCCAAGGACAACGAGGCGTCCCCAGTCCCAGCCTTTGGTCTTTACCATCATCTACATCCTTCCTTGCTGAACAGAAGCTTTGGATTCAAGGAGCCAGCTATTGTTTCCACTTTTTTTTGTGTCTTGCTGTGTAACCACCTTCCCTCTACTGGCCCAAGGGAGTTGCCATTGAACCTCTTTCTACCCACTTTATAGAGGAAATCAGTGCAAGGATCAAAGGAGGCTCCTGGAGGGAGCGGCATGTGTCTGATGAGAAAGGGCAGTCACTGGAGAGGTGGCAGCAAGGAGACACGTTAATGTGGAAGGAGGCTGAGCAAACTGAGGGGTCACTCCTTTGTGCTGGAGCCTCTGGCCATGTAACCTGAGTGCCAGTGCAGAAGATGCCAAGAAGCAGAGGAAGAAGAGAAAAAAAACCCTAGGCCTAATGAGCTCCTTCTTCTGCTTCTATTTAGCGGCATTGCACTGGGCCATCCTCAAATAACCCTCATGTTTTACTGGAAGAGGAAAATTTGATTTAAAGTCTTACTCTGGAAGTCCTTTGGTTGTGCTAGATGAAAGAGGCTCAACTTGGGAAGTGAAGCAACCACAACGAGGAGCTGAGCCACAGCGATCCCGCAAAATGGACTAACAGAAGTGGCCTTTTTTTCCTTCCTTTTCCCCAGAAAGACTGCAAAATGAAAAGCATCTCTGGCATTTGGCTATCCCATGCCAACCAGCAACGTCTGTGGTTTGGGTGGAAGAAGAACTAAAGGTTTCCAATTCAACTTGTTACCCTCCCCACATGTCCATCTATCTCCTGTGTGGTCTTTGGAGAAAAATCCACATTAATGCAGACAGAAGTGGACTATTATTTTCTTTTTTATGGATCCTTTGTAGTGTCCTGATCCTAAGCACTCTTTAGCAGCTCTGGGAGGACAGGTCCCAGCCTCCTGCTTGCTCCTGTATGGAGGGAGAGAAGAATGCTCCCAGGGTTTTACATTGCCTTGCTTGTGGATGTTCAAAGCTGTCTGTTAACCTCAGGCCGTATCATCCCAGCTGTTTTCAAGCAGGACTCCTCGTATAATCGTGATGGCCTTGAGTTGGTTAAAGGCAAGGCCCAGGCTGTATTTACCTTGGCATCTGATTGCCAACTTTTTGCCTTCCAGAGTCCTCCTGTTTCCTCCTTTAGTAATTAGTAGCCTGTTGGCGGGAAGAGGAGGAATAAGGAACTTCACCCCATTGTTGCTGAGCCCTTTGCCACTGTAGCCAAGCTCTTGACCATGCCCAAAAGCCGTAATTTGTTGCTGTATCAGAAAATAGAGAAGTTAGCAAAGAAATCTGAGATTCTTCTTTTCCGATGCCACGGGGATTAAGCTGCTTCCAAAGATGAGATCCAAGGTCAACCAGAAGTGCTGAAGCCAATAAACAACCGTAGAATTGGTTTATAAACCATGCCAAGTTATCTCAGTATATTGGAATAATGTTCAAAAGGTGAAACACCTGCTATACATTATTTCAGAAGAAGTTCCTATTGGGGGGGGGGAAAGACACCACTCCTTGCTGCTGCTGAAGAAAGCATTAATCTCAGGCTCTGTGATCCTTCCCATCCCAAATGCAGCACTGAAACATGCTGCTGGCACAAGCTGTTGTCCAACTGACCCAGTTTTTTTTTTAAAGGCTGGGTGAATAAGGACAAAACCATCTTAGTTTCTTTGAGAAAAAATAATTCACATTAAGGAAGGTAGGATTCTGGCATCGCTCTCCACACCATACGACACACTGTCCTCTCCTGACCTATTTACAGAAGCGCTGCAGTGTGTGCTCCTGCAGGGAGGACGGTGTTATCCGCTGTGTAAAAGCCTAAAATTACACTGCCCTACAAAGAGCTGGGATAAATTGACCCCTCTAAGCAAATGGGTTGCCAAGCTT
Source organism: Nycticryphes semicollaris (assembly GCA_013400055.1). Classification (NCBI taxonomy): domain Eukaryota; kingdom Metazoa; phylum Chordata; class Aves; order Charadriiformes; family Rostratulidae; genus Nycticryphes; species Nycticryphes semicollaris. The sequence goes on from VXBJ01006154.1 coordinate 329,908, forward strand.
TTATCTTTTCTTCATTGTTAACTTACACTGAAGCGGAATAATTAGACGATACGGGGCTATACAAGGCACTATTGGAAAGCCCTGCCTTAGCAACTCAATTGTATCTGTAATGCCTGCATGGGCTATTATACATACCTACTGATTTGGAAAGCTGCTTTTGACTTCAGACACACTCAGTCTAGGTACATTTATGATTTTTGCCCAATTTCCGTTTCCTAATAACATGGCAAAAGGAATTTGTTGTGAATTTTGGACTAGGAAGGCAAAGTGACTCTAAAAAAGGCTGGTGGGTGGTTGCTTTGGCTGCGTTATCTTGTCCTTCATCCAGTCTAGACGCAAAAGTCTCAGGACACAGATGATTTCCGCTTCTCTGCAGAAGTTTTGCCATGGTATTAAAAAAGCGCAGTGAATGGAACAATAAGCATCAAGATGTGTCTAAAATTAGCGGTTTAGAAAACAATCTAAGTTTATAATATCCCAAGTACAATAAAAGCAAAAAGCCAATGGACCAATTATTTAAAAGTTGCAGGATAAAAGGAAACCTTGGTCAAAACTCTTATCAGGAAAAAAAAATCTGTCTTTATTGTGCTGCAGTTTAGATACTAGCTGAAAGAACTTTAATTATGCTGCTAAGAATTGGCTAAATTGAAGCAACACACCAAAATCACACTGCCTTGCCCAGGCAATCAATGTGAGAGCAGCCCACAGTTCCTTCATTATTTTCTGCCAAGTCTGAAATTCCAGTACATTTGCCAATGGTTTTCCCTCTGTACACCTTCACTCCTCACACAGGAGACCAAGAAATGGTTGGGTTGATTTCCACGTGATCTTCAGTTATATTTACATTTTGGGTCTCAAGTGGTAGCAAAGCTGCAGCTCAAGGACTATAAGTGAACAGGCAATTTCAAAAGAAAAACACCAAAGGTGCATTTCCATTGGTGCTATTATTATTTTTAATATAAATCTTAAACAAGGAGCAAAATTTGATACAATAATAGTCCCAGAAAAATACTCCTCCTCCTGCCAGGGAGGATGAAAATGTCCTTTAAGCTACTAGGGGGGGGTGAATAAAAAATAAAAAAAAAATCAACGCTGAGAGGAGGAATGCAAAACTGGCAGGGGATTGGAGATTACACAGCATCCAACTTCTGCTGTTCCTCACAACTGGGAGAATTCAGAAGGAATTAAAGTTGCCAGGGGAATAAAATCGCTGTCAAGGAGAACGGACTTATCCCCCTGAAAAGCCATCTCCTCTTCCAAGAGGAAAAAACAGATCCATCAGAAACCTGACCTTGCACTTGTGTTAAGGGGATGAATGTGTTCTTAGCACGTCCTGCTCATGAGCGTGGATCTGGGGGAGGTCTCTGCAGGCTTTTGCTTAGGAGAGGACACCAGAGATAGTCATATGAGTCCAATAGCTGTGGTTCAACTTCTCAGACTTGAAACAAGGAAATATGAGCCTCATAGAACAGAACCAAATAAAGATGGACATTATAGTTTACATGGCTTCAAATTTAGAAGATGCATGTAAACTATGTTTACGTGCATTGGTGTTTCAAGGACAAATATAACCATGCAGTCAGGAACTGCAGCAAGCTAGTGCTACTCTTCAGAGAAGTAATGAATAATCTTTCTTCCACTGAGCATAAAATACAAGGTTTTCTTGCACAAGATTTCCATATGAGCCCTGCTGGGCCTTAGGTCGAACTCCCAAACCCAGCATCCTACTGCTTGACTGCACTTTAGACCAAAGCTGCTTTAAGTTGCTCCTCTATCTGACGCTCTGCATTCCTCATCTTCCCTACTCCAACCTTCACATTTAGCATCAAATCAAATTTTAATCTATCTTCTTCCTAAATGCTGGGTACAGCCCACTCTTCCGTCTTTTCTGTCCTCCCAGGTCCTACAGACATTTCCTCCACCACAAAATTCCTAGCTTGACTGCAAAGCCACCATTCCTAGGTAAGAAATTAAACTCAGATCTCTCCATTCCTCCTCAGAAATCTGCACACAGTCATATATCCTTGCTTTTCTTCCCATAAATAGAAACAGCAACCACTTTGGTAGATAAATAAGGCTGGTGGTAGACCACTTGAGAGCATGATTCAGCCACAACATATCAAGAGCCATTAGCCGCATAATTTAGCGTTATGAGCAGGTCAAATACAAACATGCTTCTAAAGGTTTTCTCAACACCAACCTGCATGACGTTGGTCACAACGTCAGAAGAGAGAAGAAATAAACCTTTCATATCCAGCTCCAATCTGACCCATTCTCAGAGCTCTGCACTGTGAATCAAATATGATACAGGATTTCTTATGGGTGAAAGCAAAGAAAAAGCCATTCAAATCTTGCTGAAACAGTATTCAGCTATTAAGCTCCGGAGCTGACACCCTACTGACACAAGACAGTTTTGGGAGATGTCCCAACTGTGGGATCAGTAAAGCTGAAGAGCAGTAATTGCTAAGATGGTTACACCCTTCTACATTGAGAAATAGTCAGAGCAAGGCCTAAAAAGTCCTTTTTGATTTGAAAGATTTTGGAGTAGCAGAATCACAGCCCAGAAAAATATTAACCCTGTAACAAATGATCCATCCCTTAATACCACCAGACTCCTCACCAGTCCACCTCCCTTCCCCACCTCTCAGCAGAAGGAAATGAAAACCATATGAACTGGACAGGGAAGAGGTCGATTAGATCATCTTGTCCTACCCACCACGCAGCAAAAGACTGTTCCCTACAAGAAACTTCACAAATTACTCCATCCAGTCTCACTTATAAAAGTCCAAAGCGATAGTTTCCACCTCTTCTCTTGGGATATTATTTCTCCCTGCAGCCTAAAACATCTCACTGCCAGGAAGCCTTTCCTATCAAGACTTTCCTTTTGAAAATTTCTTCATTTCAATTTGCAGTCCCTTCCTCTCCCCTGCATATGTGCATTTATGAACTACACTAATTAAACTGATTAATACCAAAAAGGAATTACAATTTAGGAATAAATTAGTTTGTTTTCCTTTTATCCTCTATGAAAAAGCCCAACATGTCAAAGAAAGTCCAAGTTTCTCTGAAATCTTCCGTTTTTAAATTGGTCCCACTGCTCATAATTACACCTCCCCTCTATCCATACAAGCTACTTTGCTTTCCTTTCCCCCTTCCTTTTTTAGGGAGGAGGGAAGGAGGCAGAGAAAAATAAAGGAGAAAGGTTGGGATAAAGGGAGAGAGGAGAGGGACCCATCCCATCAGACCAGTCTAATTGCTGGCAACACTCCCCAGGCATATGAAAATGCAGGCTACGATACCGGCTTTGCCTGATGAATATTCCTAATTTAATTTCAGATGCAGGATCTGGGTTTATCCAACCACTGGCTTTTGTGCAGTGGGCAATAGCTTCCACTTCACATAAATACACTGAATAGGCACTGAGGAAGAGACAGGCTGCCTTCTGTCCAGATTGCAGGCAGCAGCTTGGGAAAAGTAGGACCAAAGTCTGAAATGTTGCTCAAAAATATATTATTTTTCACAAAAATTGGAACAGCTGCAAGAGACAAACGAACCCCCAAATATCTAATGGGCTGGTGGTTATGGCACATACAAGTAAAGAGCCCCACAAATGGCTTTGACTGAAAACATCCTAGAGAAAGCTTTGATTGGAAAAGTCAACTCCAATTGCTGCTTTCCCAGCAATTTTCAATAGAGATTTTTATACCCAGAACCACTTATTTGATGGCCTGCAGTTGGTGCTAACTGTTCTAAGTTATTCAAATAGATGGTTATTTTGGGCTTAATCATAATGGAAATTCTGAAACTTTAACAAAATAATTACCTATTTGATCTAAGAGCCCTCCTGCTACTTCAGGATCCGGCCTCTCAGTCGTCCAACTAACACAAAAAGGAAAGTAAATGACAATTAAGGCGGAATACCTTCTCAGCCTACACTTTTAAGGATCCTTTTCATTATCAAATTAAACTTAAATGCAAGTTCTCCATTTTCAGGTAAGTCTGGAAAACACATTAAAAAAGAAGTTATGCGGAAAGATTATGGCAAATGGTTGAAACTGTCCTCTTGGGTTTGCTGTGCTCACATTTGGATGTTAACAGGCACCATCCCCTCTTTTAGAGATTATTCATTCAGCTTGGTCATATTACAAGTAATTGAAGGCTGTTCCTATCATCTGAGTGTTCCTACTGCCTCCATGTTCATTACCCCTGGTGTCCAGCTCAGCTCAACTTCCAAGTTTCAAAGGTCTACACTCATGTTCAGGAGTGTTGCTGGCTGGCTATTTAAATTTCTTCCTGTTTAAAACATTTAAGCATGCGCCTAAGTCCTTTTAGTGCTTTGCCAAATAAATGTTGTGCTATACAAGGGTCTGAAAGCTAAAGGGAAAATTTTTGGTGGGAGGGCTTCTCCAGGAAGGAATTCCCTGTCAAAAGGGATGGGAGGGAAGCTTGCACTGCAGAGGGACTATCTGCTTGCATTAGCAGCAAAGTTTATTTCCCACCCGTGCACAGCATGGTCTAATATTTAAAAGTATTCGTCTGACTTCAGCACGTCCACGTCTCCTGTCCCCTTTATTTTTCTGATGGCTTCTCCTGGATGGGAAGTACGGGAACAACCAAATTGCCCTGACAGAGCAAAGAGCGAGGAACCACTGCAGTCGCTGGCCTGGGGCCAACTTTGGGGTTTTTGTTTAAAATGCAACTTATAGAGACCTATAAGAATAAATATGCAGTTTAAATGCTCTAACACTTATTAGAGGTCTAAAAAGAAAGCAATCTTGGAAATAGGAAATGCAAATCCAAAGGGAAAGCCGGAGCACAAGCAGGCAGCCTGTCCTTTCTTAGCTCCACATCTCCCTTTCTTGGCTGCGAGGTGCAGCAAGGAAGTGATTATAAAGCATTTATTTGCAAAATCACAGCCAATAAATCCAATAGCAACAATACCCTCCCTTGCATTGCTTGTTCCTTGGTGGTGGGAATGAAGGAGAGGTGTAGGTCCAAGAAGCAGGCAGGTACATGGCAGCAGACCTCCTTTCTGAAGCTTTTGGTGAAGCATTCAAGCCCATCAGGTGCAATTTCAGCCAGGTTATCCCCTAGCTCTGCGCATGCCATTTGGAAGCCCTAAAAATTAAAACATCCTAGAAAGGCTACAAAGGTTGTAATATGAAAAGGTTAAAAAAATAGGACTGGGCTGTCAAATGAGGAAATGAGTAAGGGTGAGCTTTAGAGAAAATGTTACAGAAAAAGCCATCTAAATTCTCCTCCCCTTTCCTGGATACAAGTACCATCACAAGAAAACCATAGGAAGCAAATCTGACTGCTTTGAAAATCACCGAGGTCAAAAGCATGACAGAAGAAAGGAAAAAGGATTAAACAAAGGGATGATATAATCTACACAGCTATAATTCAAACCTTCGAGGTATAAATAGCTACACTACAGTGCTCAAGTAAACCACTAATTTACAGCGCAATCAGGAGGGGGAGGCAGATACCCATCCCCACAAGCAGATTAAACCTTAATTGCTCATTTTTGCATTTCTGACACCTTTCTTTGAAGTACTAAAGCTGGTACCATCTCACAAAAGGCACTGGTGAGCATGAAAATTGCAGAGATGGGCCTTGCTGCTGCTTGTTCAGGGCTGCGACAGCCTGTGCACAGTCCCAGTTGTTTTGGTAGATCCTCCGTGCAAAGGAAAAAGGAGATGGCTCTAATCCACAGGGACAAGAGACAATCAAAGCCTGGTATTTGCCAGTTTGACAGATAGGGAAGCAGGACTCAGAGGATGGCTCATGTTTCACAGTGTTTTCACCAGACCTTAATTGCAGATAAATACTTACTGGGATATTCAAATACTTCTGAGCATTTACATCACTTCAGCAGCTTTGTAAATCCCTCTAGAAATACTTGTAAGGACAGTGTGTACAATGCGGAGATAAGAGGAGCAGGATCGTCAAGATCATCAGCTGGTGGAGACGGCGACTTTCACAACAGTTCACCCAGCCACTCACCCAGTTTTCTGCCCTTCCCTTCTCAACTCTCTTGAATCACATGAGGAAGGCAATGACAGGGATAGAAATCCTAGAATCATAGAATCATTCAGGTTGGAAGAGACCCTTGGGATCATCGAGTCTAACCATCAGCCCTACTCTACAAATTCCTCCCCTACACCGTATCTCCCAACACCCCGTCTAAACGACGCTTAAACACATTCAGGGATGGGGACTCAACCACCTCCCTGGGCAGCCTATTCCAGTGTCTGACCACTCTTTCTGGGAAAAATTCTTTACTAATGTTCAGCCTAAACCTACCCTGTTGCAGCTTGAAGCCATTCCCTCTCGTTCTATTGATAATTACCTGTGAGAAGAGACCAGCACCAACCTCTCTACAATGCCCTTACAAGTAGTTGTAGACAGTGATGAGGTCTCCCCTCACCCTCCTCTTCCTCAAACTTAACAGTCCTAGATCCTTCAATCGCTCTTCATAAGATTTGTTCTCCAGGCCCCTCACCAGCTTTGTTGCCCTCCTCTACACTCGCTCCAGCACCTCGACATCTCTCTTGTGTTGAGGTGCCCAAAACTGAACCCATTACTCAAGGTGTGGCATCACCAGTGCCGAGTACAGGGGGACAATCACCTCCCTACTTCTGTTGGTCACAATATTTTTTATACAAGCCAGGATGCCATTGGCCTTCTTGGCCACCTGGGCACACTGCTGGCTCATGTTCAGCCACTTGTCAATTAGAACCTCCAGGGTCCTTTTCTACCAGGCAGCTCTCCAGCCACACTTCCCCAAGCCTGTCACGATGCATGGGGTTCTTGTGGCCCAAGTGCAGGACCTGGCACCTGGGCTTGTTGAAGCTCGTAATGAGTATGAAATGTAACTGTAGGGGTGTTTCTTCAGTCCCCACATACATCCCCTCTCCTATTACATCATTTTTGGGGGAAGAAATTGCTTCACTCTCCAGCACATTGCTAACTTCTGCACTGTGGTTCATGAGCACATCTCTGGATGCAGAGGAAATGGCTGTTTGTTTGGTGCTTTCGTGGTCTTACCAGCTGCATCCAGACCCTGCACATCCTTAAGTGTCTAACAGGTTAATTAACCACCATCAGCCTGCCCCTGCTAACGTGGGTCCTCATTGCATCCCAGCCTATTTAAAACAAACAAAAAATATCCCTGGCATTTTTCGACTGATGAGATACAGCATCCAGTCGTTCACTATACAAGATGAAAATGGCTATTCAGTAACATGTCAGACTTTATTTAGCCAAGAATATTCTTCAAACACCATCCGATAAGTCACTAAGCTCTGACACCTCTGATACCAACTTCTGCTACACAGTATCTTGCTCATTGCTTTTGGGGAGCATCCAGCTCGGTGCCACTATCAGCAGGTCGAGGGAGGTGATTCTGCTCCTCTGCTCTGTGCTGGTGAGACTCCAGCTGGAGTAGTGTGTCCAGTTCTGGAGTCCTCAGTTTGGGTTGTTCAGCTTGGAGAAGAGAAGGCTCTGGGAAGACCTTATTGCAGCTTTTCAATACTTAAAGGGTGCTCATAAGAAAGATGAGAACAGGCTTTTTAGTAGGCCCTGTTACAATAACACAAGGGATAATGGCTCTAAGCTGTAAGAGGGTAGATTCAGACTAGACAGAAGGAAGGAACATTTTACAATGAGGGTGGTGAAGCAGTGGCTCAGGCTGCCCCGTCCCTGGAGACATTCAAGGTCAGGTTGGAAACGGCTTTAAGAATCTCATCAAGCTGAAGATGGCCCTGCCCATAGCAGGGGGGGATGGACTAGATGACCTTTAAAAGTCCCTTCCAACCTGAACTGTTCTATGATTCTGTGACCAGGGTGGCTGCTTTGTGCCCTCACTGGGTTATTTCAGAAGATGTTCCTCTGGAAACTGTATGTACTCTGGGATGAGTGTGCAGCTAGTGGGAAGAAATACTTCTTGATGATGCATACTTTCCTACCAAAATAGAAGCAGCATCTTTAAACACAAACAACTTTTAGCTTACGGCATGGGAGTCCTTGGACTGGAGATTTGAGCCAACTCTTCAACCAGCTTTAACTACTGAAGTCATGCAGGGAAGAATTTGTCGAAGACCGAGTTTTGTTTTCTGTATAACACTGGCCACATGCTCCAGTCAGATTAAATGCCATGTAGACTGATGAGAAAAAATAACTTTGCTCCTCCCCAAACCAGAAATTGGACAATTCACATCAAAACCAATATAAATGCTTAAAAAGCAGCACGTTTTACCAAATATAGATGTTAAAGCATGATTAGATAAAAACATAAATTAAAACTTGTGGGATGAAACTCTCCAAATATACGTTAAAATAATTGCATAACAAAATTCTTCCATACTTTTGCTCCCACGAATAAAGACCATGGCAGCTCTGCAGCTGAAAGGATCTGAAAGCTGTCTTGCTATGAGCCTTCCACTTCTCAGTTACCATCCCATTCCGTGCTGTGCATGTCCCTGGTATCCTGAGGACAGAGGCAGCTGGTGACCTTGTTTCTTGTGGCCAGTAGGCATGGCTCCCTGTCACCCTCACACACACAATTAGCATTAACAGTCTATTACCCACCATAAACATCTAAGAGTTCTACTTGGTTCTCATCGAGAAAAAGGGCTGGGACAACAGATGGATGGAAGGGAGCATCTACTTTTTTAAAATCTGGGTTAGTTTAAGATTGAACACTTTAAAGCATATTCAGAATTTGAGTTACAGAATCTGACTTAAAGAAATCATAATCACCAACAGTTAGGCATAAATCTACCCAAACTCTTCAGTGAGTCCCTTTTAACAGCCCTGCCTTTTTAATTAAAAGCAGATCATGGCAAAGGGGAATTCACGTTGACGTCAGGTTTTGTAGATGTCTATCAAAGCCAGATGGAGCCATCCCCACTGCTCTCACTCCAAGGCAGCACTAATGCCACATTTCCATTTTCCAGAAGTCAGTTTGTTTTCCAACTCCATAGAAAGGCTTTTGCCATGGTTACTTTTACTTTCTGTTTAGCTTGCACAGAAGACGTTTTGCACTTAGGATGAGCTGAGTGAAGAAAGCAGCGATGCCTAAGGAAAAGTGCTCAGCTTTCTTTCACAACCTGTTAATAAAAATAGGTGTATGATGAAATACCTCAACTGGAGATGCTAAAAGGCCGAGGGCAGGCTTTAAATAGTACTGGCTCATGGGGAAGAGAAGCAGCAAACCAGTTCACGACATTTCTTTCCTTCTGTGACTAAGAAAAGTTTATTAAAATTATCGTGATTGTTGTAAAAATATAATTTCATTACAAGCAAGATCATGAACCAGTGAAGAAGAGCTTCTCTTCCTGATAATGCTCAAAATATAGGGCTGCTTTTGTTATAAGGCAGAGATACTCAAAGCACTGTCTGTGGACCAGATGTGATTCTGAGCATCCCAGAATGATCTGCATCATATCACTTTAACAGCATTTTCAATTAAACACTTGATAAAGATTAATTGTCATCCTCAGCAAGCTCATAGCCATTCAAAAAGCACAGAAACAGCCACTTTAAAAACAATGAAAACTCTTAAACACCTGCCTGAGGGATGAAAAAAACTGATGTCTAGCAGATATTATCTTTTATTATTAAAGGGCAAATAAAATTGAACCAGGGAGTAGATGTTTTAAAGCAGTTAATGCAGAGAAGACAATGGGTTGCCATCCAACATCTCACTAAAACATCCTCCCAAATGATACTTTTCAGGCCCTATTCAGAGCACATAAAAATAAAGAAAGAGCTATTAAATAGGTTTCGATCGAGCCTCTGGCTGGTGCTCAGGAAAAGAACTTAACAGATTCATCTCCAAAGCAAAACACCGTAACTGGGGAAGGAGTTACCAAGAGAAGAAGGCAGCATCCTCCAGCAAAGCCAGTCTTCCATTGAGAAACTGGCTCAAAACCAGTGGTATACGGCACTTCCCAGTTTGCTTTTGTGCCTGTGGATGTCTGTTAGCACTCAAGCCAGGCTGGGCACAGCGGGAGCTGGGCTGCGTCGCTGCAACTCAACGGGCTGGGCTGGCAGCTGAAGAGCAGAAAATTTGTTTCCTGTGATTGGTCATTTGAGGAAACAAATCTTCATGATGCATGAGGTGTCTGAGCTCCCAGCCAGCAGACCTGAGCCTCTGAGCTCTGGCAGGAGCACCAGCAGTGTGGGTGTTGAGGTGTCCTTGCACCCCAGCACCCACAGGGCGCTGCAGCACCACGGCTCTGTCTTTCTTCAACAGCAGTATTTTAAAAAATGGTGACAAGCAAGGGAGGTGGCCTGATGTGCACAGTCAGTGCCCCAGCAGCTGAAGGCAGTGGTCCATTGCAACTTGAGTTTCAAAATGTTTTTTGACTGTAACTGGTGTCTTTAAGAGAACACCTGGTCCAGCAACAGGCGACGACCGCACAAGCAGAACAGCTGCTGAATGGCTCAAGCTGCACATTTCATTCAAAGATTCAGACTCAGAAGAAAATATTCAGGCAATGCCACCACTCCTGACACAGCCCTCCACAAGGACCCCCCGGTGCAGGAGCCATTCCTCGGGTTCCTGCCTTGCACATCCTGGCTTGAGGAAGCGTTGAAGGGCAAAGCTCCATCCCTTCCAGATAATTTGCTTTTTGCTTATATTTAACTCTTTCCCTCCAGATCCTTCAAGCTCACACTATTCTGGGTCATGATGTCCCACCTGCCTTACCAGGTCTGTATCTTAAGAGTTCATCTGTGGGGTGAAGGAATTGAGATGCTGGGTATCCTGACAGGTGCCTGCTTAATGTCCATCACTTCCATCACATCTTTCTACATGTTCTTACAGAGATTAAAATGCACAAACACAGTGTGGATCTGACCCACCACTCTCTTGAACAATGCAATGCAGCTTCAATTGTTACTCAAATAATTTGTACTGCTGACGAATCTCTAGACCAGGTGACAGACTTAAAAAGGGACTGTAGCGATAGGACAAGGGGTCATAGTTTTAAAATAAGGTAGATTCAGTTTAGATAAAAGGAAGACATTTTTTACAATAAGGGTGGTGAAACACTGGAGCAGGTTGCCCTGAGAGGTGGTAGATGCCTCATCCCTGGAAACATTCAAGGTAAGGTTGGACGGAGCTCTGAGCAACCTGGTTTGAGTTGAAGGTGTCCCTGATTATTGCAGGGGAGGTCAGACTACGTGACCTTTAAAGGTCCCTTCCAACATGAACTGTTCTGTGATTCTATGGTTCCAGAGCAGTTTCCCTCCCCTCCTGCAGAATTCTCACGTCCCCTTAACTTTTCTCTGCAAGGAGGAACACTCCACGCAGTAACACACAATAACTACACCCAAAAGGACCGCAGCTGCAGAGACTATCTGAGCTCAGAAGCTCAGATATCGGCTTAGATACCACAATATCCACTCATTTGGTGGGGACATCAGCCCTTAATTCTCAGAACTAGTTTGTCTCAAGTACAAGATCTTTGGCAAAAACTAAGGCACTTGAGTATCTAGTTTCCTTAGTGGCATGGTCTTGTTCACATACCCTTGTTGATATCTCCAACCCCCTGAATGAGACTGGATGCAGTTCACAAGATTTTTTTTTCTTTTTCAATTTTTTTAAAAGATCAAATCTAGTTGAACTTATAACCCGCAAACTTCCTCTAGAACTACAGCTGCTTGACCTTATGCTTCCTCAAATCTCAGCCCAAGGTAAGACCTGAGGTTGCCAAGAACATCTGCTAAGTGAGATGCAGGTCAAGCTAGCAATCTGTACCACCAAGGCACCTTGCAACGGGGAAGGAAAGCACCATGCAGAAGTAAAACGCAGGTTTATTATAGTATAATCTCCATCTATACTTGAAGCATTTTACTTTAAAGAGCTTTTCCTCTCCCTCCAGTTCTTCAAAGATCTCAACCTCATTGAATTGCTCATCAAGGCACATAAACTGCATCAAATGAAAGCAGAACCTGGCCAAGCTGCAAGGTTTGCTCACACACAGCTCCCATCCCCACAAATGCTCTTTGCAGTAGCAAAACCCCATGGATTACAGAATTCATGTCTCCAAATACTGTACACTTCACCCAGTACACCTCCCTCCTTCTGCACTTCACCAGAGCCAACTCATACACCGGGCAGAAGCACCCAGGTAACAGAGAAAGGCAAGGACAAGAAAAAGCATATGTCTTGCAAAACACATCAACCTCAGTCAGTATCTATAAAACGCATTCAATAAACTAGATTAGGAATTAAATTCACTGTCACTGAGCACCGGTGTATAACTGTCCTCCTTCTTGGTCCCTGGATAACCCTTCTATGTTCCCCAGGAAATCATTTACCTTCTCCGGTAGGCACATTCCTCAGCTCCACAGGTACCAACTGTCCTCTCTCTCACGCAGTCATGTTATATTTAGATGACGCTCAGAGCACCTGGCTGAACTTTAAAAACGGTAAGGCATTTTGTCTCAGAACTGGAGGATTTACGCATCAAAAGCTTGTCTGTCTCTCCCCAACTGCAGCAGTTCACCTGCTACCAGATACTGGTCCCCATAAAACATGTCTACTTTAGACCATCATGGATACAGCAGCACAGCACTTGTTTATACTCTGCTCTCCCAGAAAATAATTAATTATTCCAGCCTGCCTTATGCCCCCCATGTACATCCAGATACAAAACCCCTTCTAAATATCTGCTTGTGCTCAGAATGACTCTGTGTGAAAAGGGAACAGGTCCCTGACCAAGCACCACGGTTCCTCACCACAAGATCATACATGTGTATAATATGACAAATCCCTCTAAACACCGACTGGAACTGCAAGAGGTCCACATGCTGCTTGCCAAATTCCTGTAGCATATATAATTTTTTTTTCCTTCTTTTTAACCACTACATGAGCCACTGAAGATTTAGACAGCAATATTAAAGGAAAAGCCACTGGTCAAGGGAGAGAGGAAAATACTGATGATGGTGCCAGCCTGAGGACAGGGGATTTCCATGCTTTGCTCTTGGAAAGACCTGACAGGATTGGTGTATTTGTTTTAGCTTTCAGCAGGAAACTTCAAGGATTTGGATGACAAAATGCTTAAATAACATAACGCGAACTGAATTCTGGAAAAAGAGATATGAGAAGTTAAGAAGTCTCTGCCCTGGTGAGACTGCATCTGAAATACTGCGTCCAGTTCTGGGCCCCTCAGTTCCAGAAGGACAGGGAACTGCTGGAGAGAGTCCAGGGCAGAGCTACAAAGATCATTAAGGGAGTGGAGCATCTCCCATACAAGGAAAGACTGAGGGAGCTGGGTCTCTTCAGCTGGGAGAAGAGGAGACTGAGGGGAGACCTCATTAATGTTTATAAATATGTAAAGGGTGAGTGTCAGGAGGATGGAGCCAGGCTCTTCTCAGTGACAGGCAATGACAGGACAAGGGGCAATGGGTGCAAGCTGGAACATAAGAGGTTCCACTTCAATATGAGAAAAAACTTCACAGTGAGGGTTTCGGAACACTGTAACGGGCTGCCCAGAGAGGTTGTGGAGTCTCCTTCTCTGGAGATATTCAAAACCCGCCTGGACACGTTCCTGTGTGTCCTGCTCTAGGTGTTCCTGCTCTGGCAGGGGGATTGGACCAGATGATCTTTCAGGGTCCCTTCCAATCCCTGAGATTCTGAGATTCTGTGAATGGTGTTAGTAATGACTGACTTGTCTAATCCCTTTGCCAACCTGGACCTGGCTGACTGAATGTATTCCTGAAACCTAGATGTGGTTCACAGCGCACAGTAAGGCCTTGGGGCAAGAAACTTCTTAGGTGCGATTCCATAATTTCAAGGATTTTGGTTGATATCATCTGGGACCAGATGTTCTCCTCTGGCCCTTCCAGCTTCAGCATCCTCTATATTTGTTACAGTTGCACTTGTGTCAGGTCCAACAAACCCAAAGCAAGTCTGATTAAATTTCTTCTCCTTGTCTTACTTAACCAGGCATTTCTGCCATCAGGTCTACCCATTGCTTTGAATGCCTGCAGTGGCTGATGGAAGCCTCCTGTGCCATAAGGAGGCCACTGCCACCCAAAGTTGGGGTTGCTGAAGACTTCTCCTCTGCTGTTCTCTGTTTGCTTTCCATCATCAGATAGCAGGGATCTTTTCTGTTAACACAATTTCACAAAACGGTGAGGATGGTAGGATGAAAAGCTAACATCAGTATGAAAGACGTCATGAAAAATCAGGAATAGGCACCATCAATTGAAAACAAAGGCAATCCCAGATCACTTCATCCTTCAGAGGCACCTTCCAGCTCCCCACAATGACAAAGGAGCCTGAATGTTATCTCTTCCACATCTTCACTTCCTGGACTTGCCATCTCCTCTGGGTGTTCTGACCAGGAGTAGGTAGACCCTCCAGCAGCGAGTAATGCGCCTTACCATCTGTTACACAGCACTGTTCAGTCAGAGGAAGGCAGGTTTAGTTGCAGCTAGTAAGCACTACTTGCTGAGATAAAGATCCATTTTGAGCTGCAAAAATAGTCATTTAAATTGCCTAATATGTTATCTGCCCGATGTGAAGGATCTACTCTTTTGAAGATGTGAATTAACTCAATCCTTTCATGGGACCAAATATAATCAAAGCAGAGATGTGAGTGAAGCCATCATTATGAAACAAATTGTTCCTATAGATTCAAGCCTACGAGTTTTACCAGTAATTGTGCTTAGCTGTAATTAGCACTGCTTGATCTAAGTGGAGACATGCTATCAAGGAAGCCCTCAAAACTTAGCAAGCAAATGCCACTAAAAACCTGAGCCCAGGCTGCAGACCACAGCTGCACCTCTCCTGAAAGCTGAAGTTGTGGTTGCTACAACCTGTAGAACAAAGGCTAGCAACGTATTTTTGAGGCAACCACCAATCTGGTGGAGTTTCCCGTCTGATTCAGGTAACAGATATATCAGTTCCTGGTAGCAGTTTTTCAGGACTGAATTTCAAGAAAAATCACACATCTCAGAAGGACGCAAGCGCAATCAATGTCTGTGCACCGATAGTTACGTGAATTAACATAAAAATGAGGTCTTCCTAAACACCTGCAAGAGGAAACCTGCTTGCACAACAAGCTACCGAAAAATAATAAATTACTATTCAGGGAGGTAGTTGTCAGAAGTAAGACAGAGGGTGGATGTGTTTATTTATGCACAGCAGCTCCAGATTGGGGTTGCAGGTTCCAACATGCTGCCCGGCGCGGTTTCTGTAAGCAGTTGCCTCCGTCACGTCCCCAGCCTGCAGTCAGCTTCAACAGCCAAACACTGGAGGTTTGTGCTTAGTGCTGATGCTTTGCAAAACAGTTCATACAAATCCAGGGTATTTTTAGCATGCAGCAGGCCAGATCAGCTCATCTCACATCGGTCACGTCAAAATTCCACGTAGAAGTTTGAAGTGAGGAGAAGTGCCTATGGGAATTAGGAGCACCAGTAATTTGTGGTTTCTGGTCTCAGGGCAACCTCTGCATTTCCAAAAAGCTCTCCAAGGGTCAGCCTGCACATGAAAGTATGTCAAAATCTGACATCAATCTTTAAAGGTCTGAGAAGGATTATAGCTGTTGGTGGCTTCAACTGAAGCTACAGGAGCAAATCTTCCAAATGAGGGAAAAAGCACTTCTTGGCTTGGTCACCATCCAACGCAAAAGCCATCAGGGTGAACCAGTGCAGGACTGGGACCTGTCCTGACCCATCACCTCTTCTTTGTTTCTCTTGCAATTTTCTCACAACTCAATGGGAAGGTCAAGCTACGGCACCAATGCACTTTTTTGAAAAGCGATCCTTAAAACCAGCTCCTGAGAAAGGGCACAGGGTCTGAGCGCCACAGCAGCCATTGCCTTCACCCTGGAGGGAACGGCTGGAGGGGACAGAGCCACACAGCAGCAGCCCTCTGATGAAAAATTAAATTTCAAGTTAATAAGGGAATGAATACCGGAGGAAGGAGCCAACCGCAATTACCGACTCTCATATCACAGGAAAGATCTTTCTGTTATTGTGGGTAGCACCGAAAACATCAGCTTGGTGATGGGCACTGCTGGAGCTGGTGAGAAGAAAACCACAAGCAGCAAGCCCTTCTGCAGATACAAAGGGCAGGTCGGCTTGGCCCCCACCTCCCAAAAGAGATTGGCAACGCAGCGGTAAAAGGCACATGGAAGCACATGGATGATCTGAAGGTAGCAAATGGCTTCAGATGGGCTCTGCTGAAACAAGATATGTGGTTTTAACACTCACCCCCTCAATACAAGACAGCACTCAGCACAGCACTGCACCGGTATCAATATGACTGTCACCTCCACGCCTGGGTGGTTTTCTGCCCTTTTGAGTAGCTCACTGTAAGCCTGTACTTACCTCTAGCCATACGTACAACCGTAGCACCCTCAAAAAAACCACTGGTGTCAGGACACACACAGAGCCCAAATGGTATCTTCATTAGCTGGCTACTATTAATCAGCATATCTGGCAATGTTTGGCATACTCAAATATAGATGTCGCAACACAATACCACGTCTCCATCTCATTATACACCTCACTCCCATTGTTTTCAACACACACCGGTGCTCTTCCCAACCCAGGAGCATTCACACGAATGGTGGGACCACTAGTGCCCCACCCGTCTCACTGCTCACACCTATACCTGATGCTCTGTGTCATATGGATTTAATTCAGTCAATGACGAAAATTCTCCTCCTCTTTCTCCCCTATCAAAACCAACTTTTGAGAAAATAAGTACATTACACAAAGTATGTTGGATGAACACCTTGACACGTTTACCTTAGCCTCTTCTACTGCCTGCAAAATGAAAATAAAGGATTACAAGCAAATTATCTAATGCTATGAAGTTTAGCCAGATTTTAAGTGAGGAAGACAGGTTTAGCATCCACGTAGAACTTTGAGTAAACTAAAAAGCCCACCTTTCTACTTAAAAGCTGGCTTTAAGTCACCTAGACTTGAAGTGATTCTTTCATCGCTCTTCCCATTCCTATGAGACTTCATAATTTTAAATATTGGATAATTTGCGTCTGCAGCTTGAAGTTTCCTCAAAATGCCAGCTTCTTGCTTTTTGTAGACAGACTGATGACACTGTAGCTAATTTGCTTAATTAGCGATTTACAGAAAGATCTCTCTATGAGAATGTGAAACCCTCCAAATGAAATGCTCTAAGTGCAGAATCAAGAGACCATCCATAATGATTGTTTACTCCCATCTACTGTGTATTTTTGGTCCACACTATTTCAATCATCAGCTCCTGTGATTGATGGTGTTATACTTCCTAAACACAAAACTGAAGTCTGCAAGAGGCCAAGCGTAATTGTCCCAAGTTTTTTCCTAACAGGAGGAATGTTGCTTTGTAAAAAATCGTGCTGGGATGAGAAGGAAAGAAGTTAGCAGATAAAATAAACACACACCCCCAGACGCCGTTGCACAGCCCAGGAGCTTTCCCCTCCATTTCAGCAGCTTTGTTTCTACTGCTCTGTCATTCCTTCCCCCAAGCACTTGCGTTTTGCTGACCGCTCTATCCAGGAACACCAATCCTTCTCCTAATGGGTGCTCTGGTACCGTGGAGCACAGGGAGAAGGCTTGCACAGATGTTCATTTTGTAAGAAACAATAATTCATGCAAATCCCTGCTCCAAGCAAATTCCACAGTAGTGCATCTTATCACAAGCCAAACAAAAAGTACAAATACATTCAAGAACTGTAAACCTGTATTAAAAGAATTTGCTCTTGTTACAGCTTGAATTTCCCCCTCTCCTTCTGACAACTCAGCCAGTAAACTATCTGCCGACACCAAACACCAACCAAACCACTAATTCCACCCGTGCTAATAAGAAGTGTAAAACCCAACTGAAATATAAAGCAAAGCCCGTGTTAAACTATGATAGACATAACACATACCATATTCACCCACGACACTTTCTTACACATTTACAGTCCAAATAAATGCAAGAACAAAATCCTGCCTGTGATGCTGATCCCACCAAACATCTCAACAAAAAGCTCCAAAGCAGAGCACCCAATTTTGCTATATTTAGGGTATTTGCACATTGCAGAGGTTTGTTTTATCAGTGGGAACTCTGAGACTTTTTCAGGCTTGTAAATTGAAATGTTATGAGAATGTGTAGAGCAAAGCCTGGAAAGTGTGGGTTTCTCCTGCCAGCATAAAATCACGATGGTGTTTGCATCACAAATCACTTGCTCCTTATACCTGCCCTCCTGGGATTTTTTTTGATTGCAAGGGGAAAGGACAACTTTCATTTAGGAGTCTACGATGATTAGAGGGAAGACCCTCTTTCTGACTGCAACGCCAGGCAGAGACCAGCAGTGACCATTGCACTACCCTGCTGAGCACAACTGCCATGGCAGAAATGACCCAGGAAAACAAGAATCCAGATATTAAAGTATCATTGAAACTACTTATAAATACATTTAACTATGTGCACATTTGTATTTTCTTTTCTAAGTCTGTCCAATAGTTTAGTGCTTTTAACATCAGGGATTTTCCTCCATTTCATTAATCAAGAATTGAGTACTCTCTTGCCACATTTGGAGACAGACCAGCTTTCCACAGAAGCTCAAGATGATGAAAATAAACCAATAAAATATATTTTTAGGTTTTTTTTTTTTGAGATGGCAAGTTAGAACCTGAATTCCTACTCAACCACTATGTTTCAGCAGAACAAAAAAATCCCTGTGCTGAGCACTCTCAAATAAGAGTCATGCCCCTTCCAACTCTGCACCAACAGAGACCTTATTATCCGTTGGGAGAGGAAGTCAGATTTTTTCCACTTAGTTACGTTCCCAGGTAGTTCTTAAATAAGATTTCCCTTCCCCCTGTGTTTAAAGGGACACTTTACACCAGAAGTTAATGCCTCGGTTGTGTGCTGCTCCATACTGCCATCGTTGTGTACTGAACTCTAAAACAGGGCAATGACTGGCCAGTGACGCCCGAGCATGATTTTATTTCAAGGAGAGGACAAATGCCAAGATGCCAAAATTAACAACTCTTCTTCCTACCTTAATAATCACAAGTAAATTGTCCACCTGCATGTCATTAGGACCCCATAAAGGTTCTTCCAGTGGTGCCCCCTGCAAACAAACAAACAAACAAAAAAACCTTTTAAAACCAGAGTTAAAATTCACCAACATTTTTGGAAAACAGTATTATTATTGCTGCCAGCAAGGTGATTCCAGTTCATTTTACCCATATGCAAAACGCAGAAAATAACTTTTAAATACAGAGGGCAAAACCATGGGAGTTTCCAGGGTGAAAAGTGCTTTCAGGCAGAGGCAGCAGCAGGTGATTACAGGCAGCAGCAGCAGCAGTTACAAATGAGAAAGAGATTCTGAGCTTCACAGCTTCACCTGATACACACGCTGCTATTTGGGGTAGAGTAAAATTTAGGAGGGTTCACAACTAGAAAGAGTAGATAATTTTTTATCACAGTAAAGGCATCATATTCACCTTGGGCTCCTACAATGAGTATTTACCCAGTCACAAGTGGTTGGGGCATTTGAAAAAGCAGTTCTGTGCATGTTCGTTCATTCCCATCCTGAAGAAAGAGGTCAGAAAACCATACTGCAGTCACTGGAACTTTTGATGGCCACATATCAATGAGAGAGCCACCAGAGGACTTCTCCAAGCCCAAATGTCTCTGGATACAGAATTTGGCTGCAGGATCAAGTGCAATCCTACAGGGAACAGGCTGAAGCTTGTCCCTGCGGTTCGTGTGACCTGCAGCGATGTTTGTCATGTTCTCACACCTCTGCACAAACCAGCCTCCCTCCCCACCAGCTTTTGGACACGAGTTTCTCACTCCATCAGCAAAGAGCTGCACCGTGGGGGCTCACGGTTCACTCGCGAAGTCGAGATTGTTCCCAGATGATCCCCACTGTAACAGAACAAGCCAAGTTACTCCCATTCTCTGCATTTCTGTTCTCCCTCCCAAAATATTTTTTACCTACATCAGCTTTGAGGCAGCAGTGGGCTCCTTGCAGGAGTTTGCAGAATGAATTCCCCCTTTCACTAATCCCATCTTCTGGGTTGATGCTATAAATTATGAAATTAGAGACCTGAGGCAGTTCTAGATTCAGAGTTGAATATATTTAACTGCATTAATATTTTTTTCCTAACGACATCTTTTCTCCCCAGCCTTGGGCAGGATGTGACCCAGCCATCTGCTCTGCTGGTGCCAAGTAGCTGTGGAGCTCAGACATAATCCCTGGGTGATCTCCTCACTGCTTTTCATCCTACTCAAGTGTTGACTCGAGCACTTGTTCAATTAGACAAGTCTCAGCACTTCAATCAGATGGGCACACAAGGCTGATTTTTACCTCCACAGAGAAGAAAAAATCTGATTTAGTCGAGTGTGATAGAACCAGGAGCTTCAAAGCCTCGAGACCTGGAGATCATGTCTGCTCTGAAGTCTGCCAGAATCTCTGCTTAACCCGAGCAGACCACCAGCAACCAGCAACTTCCATTTTAAGAGAAGTCGAGAGAAAGCAGATTAAAAAGACATTAGATCTGGCAGGGAGGAGGAAAGCTGGGTTACATTCCTAATATTTCTTTTTTAAGGCAATCGGAGAGCGGCTGAAGTGTTTGCTTTTCTTGTCTCTGGCTCAAAGCGAGGAACACAATTTGCGAGGTGCCAAACTTGCTGATCCTCCCAAACCACTTGTATTTTCCTCCTTATGAGCCAGTGTTTCCCAACACTTCCCAGCAACGCTGCTGTCCCCAGGCATTGGGATCTGGGGGCTGCAGAAAGGCAGTCCAGCCTTCAGCCTGTCCTCTCCTCCACATGCAGTGGGGATGAGGTCTTTCTGTCTTTCGGTTAGCTATATGCATGTAAACGAAGGGGTAAATTTTATGGGACCAAATCAGGAAGTTGGCATAAGCAACTGTGTTGTCAATATTTTCATGGTCAATTTATTCCTTCATTCACAAAGCTGCCAGATTCAAAGTGCAACCTTCATCAGTACCGAGAAGCGCAAGAAAACTTGGAAGACTTTGTACTCATCTCCAGCTTTAGAAAGCCTGGATGGAACACAAAACTCCCCTTCGCTGCCGTTATTAGCATCATTTGAGAGTTAAAATGAAATCAGTGATGAAGCTGAGTTTTAACAAAGCTTGGAGCAAGACGCATGCAGTGTAAGCTCATGGCTCCTTCCAGGAGGAGGCCAACATCTTGCTGAAGGAAAAATATACACTGGAAGGTAATGAAAAAAAGCAAATGCAAAGGCAGAATGAAGGCAAAAGAGCTTATAAAAGTCAAAGCAACATGTCTGAATGGGTTTTAGAGCAGGCTGTGTCTTCAGATGGCTGTAAAAACATATCAGTACCAGAAGAAGAGAGTAATTCATGATGCATGACTTGCAGTGACTCATAAACCTCATTCCTTTTGACAGGTAAGGGAGCGTGGTGCAGACATGCACTCAAGTCACTCGAGTATGTAAGAGTAGAAACATCTTATGTTATAAATGCTTATAAGAATATCTTACATCCACATCTGTTCTTAAAAATTAGTCATATGGCCTGCCTGTAGAGGAAAGACAACTCCCCAAGTGTAAACGTACAACCGAACTGAAAGGAGGTGGCGTGTCCCACATTTGGCTGTTTCAGCCCTGGGCACGCTAAGGGCTTTCAAGTCATCCGCCATGCCCCGACCCCACTGTGCCCCAACGTGCCAGCAACATAATCCACTTGCCAGATAATCCTCCAAAAACGCGGTATCCTGAGGATCTGGTGCAGTCAGCTGACTGCTGTAAGCTGTGGGTGCAACCCACTGGCCTCGGGAATAGCGTGATTACTATTTGTAATTATTATTTGTATATGTCAGCTGCATATGTTTGGATGAAAGCAATTTAAACCAGGTAAATGCATACGTTATTACAGCACATCAACAGTGAGGAAGGCACACTAACTATAGGAAGGAGCTTCTGTTCTCTACAGCCAAAATTCAGTTTTCCCAGTGTGGCAGCATTAGGAAATCCAACACTGGTCTGATCCAGGTGTTTCTGGACAACACTGTAATATAAAGCAACTTTCAGAAAGAGCTTCAGTTATGAAAGAGACCCTTAGACTCAGCAGCCAAGTCTCTTCCCGTATGATGCTGTGCTAAAAGATTAGACTCCTCTGCAAATCTTGCAAGCAAGGTCAAGGAGGTCTACCTCATGCTCTTGTATTTTAGATTCATAAAACAAAACAGTTTTATTGGTGAGGGGTCAGGTAAACTGGTTGTGTTTGTGTTGTTATAAAGCAAGAAATGGAAGATTAAGAGCTGCAGGCTTGCAAGCTCACCTACAGGCTCCTAAAGGCTTGGAGATGGACTGGTCCAAGGGATGGTCCATCCACTGGCAGAGTGCAAGTTAATGCCAGGAGAGAATTCAGCTGTGCTGAACAAATAACAGAGGCAGCTTATCTCACAGAACTTGGAGCCTCAAAACTGCAGCTTTTCTGCTGGCTTCTCATCAACAAACATAATGCTAAGGACGGTGAGTTACGTGCTTGGGAGTGAACAGCTTCTGCTAATTCAGAGGTATCCTGACACCTCAGCTGTGGTCAGAGCCCTATCATGAGCTATAAAGAACTGTAGGATGCTCTCTCCCTGAAAAAGCAATTACATCTGCAAACAGTACCTACAAAAAGCTGGCTGGGCCTATGAGAAAGGTGTAATTCCTTGGTGATTCTTCTCTCCCAGAACAGCTCAAGCAGAAGGTCAGTGACCATGCTGGTAGGAGAGCCCAAAACCAATTCACAGCCTGGTACCCTGTTTTACCCACCACACTAAAGCTCCTAAAACTCTGCAGCCAGGTTGTGCCACTCTCTGTAGCAAGCAGGCATATTGAAAGTCACAGGGATGAATACTTTGGTGGACATGGTGGACCAGCAGGCACCCAAAAAGAGAAGTTTACACAAGCTGCACATTTCTGCACTGGATCATCTTGCTCGCTATGGAAAAATTTTATGGTGCAACACTATTGCTTTTATAAAAGCAAGGAATACAAGCTCACAAACTAAGAATTCTCTTTTGAAAGAACCCCACTGGGAAAGTTATTTGGGAACAGCTGCACTAGGTGGGACTTGTGACAATGACAGCAGGTTTGTTAATATATAAAACATTACACACAAAAATGTTCAAGATCCAGGGTTGGCAAAGGTGGCCTACAGTGATGGGACTCCTCCATCTCTTATCAAAATAATTAAAATAAAAGTAAGGCAGGTATTAGCTGGCTAGACAGCCCCAAATCCCACCGCCTGTGTAATCCACCTGAAAGCCAAATGTATCAAGGCAAATTAAAGCTGCCTTTAATCCATGCAAATCTCAGCACAGGAATCTTTTATTCTCTTACCTCCTGCCACGAGTTTAGTCCTGCCCCACATCCCTTCGTGCTGCCAGAGCTGTGGGAGCAAAACAACACAAAGCTCCATATTTCAGTAAGATGGAGAAGAAATTTTGTACCTTTCACACATTTTGGGGTGGACGCAGTTTTACGCTTCCCTGGATGGGTTGAGAATGAACCCTATTCCACCCATGCTTGGTTTAATCATATGTATCGACACACATAAATGAGGGCAATTTGCGCATAAATTAGGCAGTGTCATTATGCTAATTGGGATGGTATGATTGTGCCGAGCATGTTTGCAATCTGCCACAATCCTCTGGGACAGCGCTATGAGTGAGCTGCTGCATCTGAAAAGGCCGATGCTCCGCTGGCATCCTGCTCCGGCAGGGATGGCTGCACATTGACCTAAAGCAAACCTAAGTATCGGAGGAGAAGGGGCAAAGAGACCTGTTGGGATTTGCTTCATCTGAAACACCGGTTTCTTTTCTAAGCTATAATGCCACCCTCAAAAAACAACCCTACTTCCTAAACATCACAGCCTAACCACCCCTGCGATGCATGAAACAAGTTGATTTATGGATGGGGACAAAGAGAGGCTGCTAAAAACCTAAACCACCACAGTACAAACATCGAGGTGCATGCAAGACAAATGAATCTCCTGCACTTTTCTTTGTAAAACCTGACAGGAAGAAACAAGTCATTTTCACAAAAAACAGAGCTGCTGCATTTTACCCCTTCCAAGCCCCACCTGAACTGCAACAGAGGTCAGGATGCTCGCTGGGAGTGGGGATGTAACACAGAGCATCCCAACTGAATGAACAAGGATAACGGAGGAACAAATAAATTCCAAAGTGACAGCTTCTGCTTTTTGAGATTCAGGTAAATAGCCATACATGAGCAGATCTACCTAGTGTAGGTACTTACCAAGGTAGAGCTTCAGGGTCTTCTTCCAGAACACAGATTTTTTTAGATATCATACAGGTACCTTGCAGCCTGAGCCTTGAACGCCTGCAGGGCCGTGATCAGTGTCCCCGTGCAAAGGATGGGATTGCAGAGCTGCCGGTGATGCTCAGCTCCATCTCTGTGGGCTGGGGGTGGGTCTGGTGTTGCACCACACCATCCTCCTCCTTATGGGTACCAGGGGATGCTCCTGAAGTCATTCAATTTTCCTACCAAAACTGGTCACTAACTTAGCTGCCAAAGGAGGTCATTGCAATGAAAAATCCTACCTGCAGGACTTGAGCTCTCTCCCTTCAGAGGGAATTTGAGCTTGGTTTATTCTGCAGCATCCAGGCAGGATTTTTTCCTCTGACACACATGCTGGCACTTTTCCTGTCTGAAAACCATACAGCAGAAGAGCACCAAGTGCTAACCTACCACTAAAAGCATTGGAAAACATCAACTTTGAGCAAACCATATGGTAACACTCACTGTGTCACAGCTGAAAGCAAATATAATATGCTCTGTACAGCACAAAGTGAAAATAATAAATTTTCAGAGAGTAACAGTGCTTAAATACCAAACCCACCCAGAAAGAGATGCCCAGGTGAGAAAGGTTTTTAATGCCTTTGACCTCAGCATTCCTGCACTTTTGCATTTCTTTGCTGCTTCAACCTTATAAATATCAAGAGATTATTTTAACAGCAGCACCCAGAAGCTGCCCGGCTGCAGCGCAGGGACAAGCTATGCCTTGCAGACCTTGGGGGCTGAAACTATTAGAAAATCCTGTGAAGGTACCTGGAGGATTGACGATCAAAGCCACCAACGCTGTTTACAAGCAGACACAGGGAGCACCCCAAACTCAACCACAGGCAAAGGAAGCAGGGATAAAATTAAGTTATTGCAGGAAAGGGAAAACAAAAGTGAAAGGATGAAGATACTGAAAGGGCAGGGGCACAGAGGAATTGAGGGATGCTCCATAAGCAGCAGCAAAAGCAGGGAGCAAAACTGGGTTGCCTCAGCTGCAGGGCCAAAGGAATTAGCAAGGCACAAAGCAAAAAACTTGCAGCCAGCTTCCTTCTGCTCTTCTGCAGCTCCCCTCGAGCACAAGTGCCTTGGTTGTGGCTTGCTTTCAACCCCACCTTTAAGCAGAATACCCCCCAAAGTAATTTAGCAGTGAAAGCAAACTCATCTCTCCCTCCCTAGGAAATAATATGATTCCTGGCATGGGCCAGCATCAGTGCCTTAGCACCCAGTAACTCCCAAGCCCCTCAGAATGCTGAATACCTTGTCACAGCAGCAGCTTTAAAAAACTCTTCTCTCCACTCTTTGGTGATTATTAGTTTAAGTCTGTCACCAGCAGATCAATTTTGGACTGCAACTAAGCCAAAGCTATACAAAAAGGTTTTGTCACTGTTTTATTTCCCCTTAAAGCTTAAGACCAATTTGATTTTATTTCTGCCACAAACAGTTTCTTTAAGTGTTTCTAGTGGGAGCACAAGGCAGGGATCTGGTGTGCAAACCTGCCCTGGCCCCTGCCAGCTCTGAGTTAATGGCACAAGGCGCTGATCTGCCTCGCTATGGCAATTCCTGTAATTCAAGTCTGGCAAACAATTCCTAGCCTGAAAATGGGACAGCATCCAAGCGTTATCTCCTTTCTCGTAAAAAAAGAATTTAGAAAATCCAGCCTATTTACTCTACCTGCCTATTTACTGTACTGGCAGTACCACCACGCAGAGGCAAGACAGCAACAAATAGTGACAATTCTTGTAGTTTTGCCTGTTGATGTTTCTCCTTTCATCCCAGCAAAAAGCATGTCAAAGCTAAAAGAGCGATCGGGAGCAAAGAAAGCATCTGGCTGCTTCCCTGACAACGGAACAAGCCGGCAGTTTTCAGAAGGTAAAGCTTTCTAACACTTCTAAACAAGACAACTAATTCTATGGTTGGACTTGATCATCTTAAAGGTCTTTTCCAACCTAAATGTTCTAGGATTCTAATATGCAGTCACCTTAATTTTGGTCCTGGTGCTTCCATACATCCTCACCTATCCCAATGTTTCTAACCTCCACGCATCGGCACTAAACTACCCTAGGATTTCCATTGCCCGAACTAATTTATTAAACACCCCCAAAATAATCCCAGTTTCCTGTAGCAGCATTAATTGTGGACGTATTCCACCCTAGTGCAGACACCAAACCCTGGAGAAACACGTGAACCCAGCGTATCGCACACAAACTTACGTGCCAGGGTTTTGCTGGAACGGTTTCGCTCACCGCGACACACCTGATAAGAGCCGGCAGCAACGACCCACCCAGACGTGTTCAAATCCTCAAACCTCAATTAACGCATCCTGAGTGGGGGGGTGAGGGAGGGAGGGGGGGCAACAAATACATAAAGAAAACACCCCGTGCGTAACAAGACCATTTCCCTTGGAGAATCTTGCTGCTTTCCTTGCCTCGCTGTATCTGTGTGCATATGTAGAAGCCGTTCCCCCTGCATTTTCTGAGCTACCTTCTGGCTCCACTCCCGTGAGGATGGGATGGCATTTGTCATACCTGAGTCCCAGCGCTGCAGCACGACCAGGAGCACCCAGCAATCTTCTCCTGGTGCTTGCAAAATTTAGGTCTCGCTCTTTCTTAAGAATACCAGAAGATGCAAGGAGATAGGGCAAAGCTCTTTGAATAAAGAGGCATCCTCTACAAATTGAAGGGATGTACGTGGGGAAAAAAAGGAAATCCAGGCATGCAGAGGTGCCCACCAACTCCAAGAGCCACATCTCAGGAAGACAGATGATGTATGTGAGAGGCATTCATTAGTGATGATTTGATAGTCAAATATCGGCATATGGGCTGATATGGATATAAGCAGATATGTAAGCAAGCTGTGACCCTACCTGAATGCATCTTGAGCAGGCACATCAGTGTCCCTGAGCTCCGTGCCAGGGACGCTAAAGCTGCTGAACGTGTTGTACACAGGGCAACGTGCAGCCCAGTTGCCGAGGACTCATTTCTAGACTAGCAAAACCCTTGCATCCCTTTCATTCCTCTTCCTCTTTTGACTTCCTTAATTAATAAACATACTTGTGAAGGAGGGGAAAAAAACCCCCAGTTTGCAACAACTCAGTCATCCTCTGAGCAGCCCGGGTTTGCTAGGAGCAGCTCAGAAGGGGTAACCAGACATGGGATTTTTCGCAGCGCAATGGGGACACGAGCTGCCACGGGGCAGATGGCACAGCAGCACCACGCACGCCGCCGACAAGGCCAATTTCTCCTGGTAGCTTGGGGCTGGCTCTGCTTTCAGGAAGGTGTGCTAATCGGAGCCACTCACTGAACAGGGCTGTTGGGCCATACAACTTATTTACAGCAGGCTGGGCCACATCCCATGTGTTTTGGGAGCGAATGAACGCAGCAAACTGGCATTCACGTTTCTCAGCCCTAGATACCCCAAGTGTTCTAGAAAAGAAACCCCACATCCCCCTCAAGTTGTTGGCTTGCCTGCTTTTGAATTCAGGGATGTGTATGTCTGATGAAGAGGATACAGGGGCTACTCCTTACCCACCCTCCAGCCCAATAGCACAAATGCAGGTGTGCGCTGGGTTGCCACCGCCTGCTCTGCTCACGCACGCAATTCACCACGAGGGAAACCTCCCCGTTCCTGCCGAGAGAAGTTTCAGTTTCATGATTTGTTTTCTGCCAAATTCCTTTACCCTTTAAGTGCAACGATGACCCACGCCTTGGGTTTTCCTCCCCATCGTTTCACCAAACCCCAGGCCAAAGACTGCCAGTTCACCAGGCAGAGCTTTAGCCCCTCAAAGGTGATCAGGAGCTGTTTTTAAGGCAGAGCCACACGACGCAGCTTGTGTGATGGAGTCAAGCAGCGCTTTCGGCTGTGATTTCCACGCACACAGGCGGCGGAGCTGGAGCACGGACACAGAGCAACCCTTCAGGAAGCAACCCAAGAAACCAGCTCCAGTCAGATTTCTAAAAATGGTTATAGCACTGGACAGCGATAGGATGTTCTTCATTCCTCCACACAGATGGATTTCTGAGCTTTGGATATAAATACAACATTGTTGTAGTTGGGATATTGTGCTTTTCTCCTTCGGGTTCCAAGTTCAGAGCTACAGCGAGTCACGATGCTCAAAAAGCAATGGCTCCTTTATGATTGGCATTAATGCCTGGATCCCCCAACACCTTTATGGTTGGGCTCAGAGTTCATGCAAAAGCCCTGGCCCCCCTCTGAGAGCCGGTGCTCTGCATCGCAAGACCTGTTAGCAGTTATCAGGACACACCACTGTGGCACCCCGACCCGGTCCCGCTCGGGTTGAATGTCAAACAAACGCCTGGCAGATGATGATAATGCAGAATAAGGCTTTTAACGGAAGCAAAAGCTAAATTTCAGGTAAAAAAAAAATGAAGCCACAGCAGCAGAGACCAAAGGAAGAAGGATTTTCAATTCTGGCACTGCACCACTGCAGTGTTCATGGAATAGTTTCACCTCCAGGCTTGACTATCAGGCTCTGATTTTAGATTCACTGTCAAAATAAAGTTTGCAAATAAATCCACTCAATTTTATATAGAACAGGGAATTTTTTTTTTTGCTTCTGTTTATTTATGAATGGTTTCACACAACACGTACTTAGATATAATAGGGGTTGCCCTAGCAGTAATTCCAAAAAGGCAAGGGAGCAACACTTTGCATTGCTGCAAAAGCAGGCTTTTATTTCTTGTGGATCACTCAGTCCTTTGTACCAAAGAATAATGGTGGCTCTGTTAGAGCTTTTAGACTGGATAAAATTCAGTTTTGACAGATAAACCCCCTAACGCTACTGAAGTCCATGGTGACTCAGCAGACCTAAGGATCAGAAGAATTACTGCACAAAATCCTCATGTGCATCATGTTATGCACCTTGTTAAAGGTGCTACTACATTACAAAGGAACTATAGTCCAAACTTGTGGAGATGAAGCCTTGGAGGAGCCACCTCCTGGTTTGTAGCACCCAAATTCCTCCAAACAGTCAAGGACTCAGGACTCAATTTTTTTTTCTGCAAAAAAGTTTTTGATGTTTCTATTGGAGGGATACCATGGGTGGCACGACAAAACCTGTGGGACTCACCATGCTGATAGCAGGATCCCTGCTATGTTGCACAAGGAGTCCAATCACGGGCATCTTGTAACCTTTGGACGTACTGAAAATGCAAAGTGGAGCCAAAAGTCACGGACGAGACCTCCTCAGGGATGGAAAATCTTTGACTGAGCTGTGGTGCCAGGTGTTGTGTGCAGCTGTAGGGCTTTGCTTTAATCCATCACGGTGATCTCCTGCAGTCTTCAGCTGGCAGAAGGCAAGAAGACTTGGTTTTCTTCAGGGGTTTTTGCTTTGTTTCATTAGTGGAGACCCTGCTCCAGCAGTAAAATAAGCCATTTGGTTTTCTGGAAGCCCTCAGTGACCATGGTATCTTTTTTTTTTAAAATACAAAATGCTGCTTAAATTGGCTGGGTTGGGTTTTTTATTTAAACTCAGAAATTTTCTGTTCAAATTTGCTCATGTCCTTCACCCAAGCGAAAGCAAGCCTCCAACCGGGACTGCCTCTCCACACAGATTATCACATTCCTACCTTACATTTTTTGTTCAATACAATTAGTGATCTCAGCTTTAAAGGAAAAGATTATCACTGAAGGTGCCAAGTACTCAGACCCCTACCAACACCCTCAGTATTAGCATTGCAAACTCTGAAACCCTGGTGCAGACAAATTTGAAGGTCTCTAAGCAGGATGATTGGCTGCAGCTACATCAAGTGCTGGACCAGATACGGCTTTAGGCAGCCAGTGCAGCTCTCAGCATCACACCTACTGGGTTGGGATGCCCTGTGGCAAATTAGTTGCCTTAGTTAATACCTTAGGAACTCCTACTCATGGAAAGCCAACTCAGCAGCTCCCACCCCATCTACTGGACAAACCAGCTGACTTGCCTGGAAGAGGTTTCTCTGGCAGGGCTAAATGCTTTTTTTTTCACCCCCATAGATCATGCTCTTTGCTGCATTAGGTACTAAGGAAGTGAAACATGTTTCTGCAGATCATATGACGGTCACTCGGTGCTTGAAGACAATCTTCCAAGCTTGGCAGCAGGAGACACTGGAGCAAGAGCAGGAGCTTGGCTTTGCCTCTATGCCCATGTGTAGCCAATGTGTAGTCTCACCATCACATCTGATGGGAGACCCTTGAGCAGTGAAACTTATCCCTGCTGCCACAGGGTCCTGGACAAAATCAGAAGACCTAACATGTTGATGGGTCCAGCCTACCAGGAGCATCAGCTGCAACAGGCATTAATACAACAGGCTACAATGAAACATCTAAATATAATACTTGAGATACGTAGCTACTCTTTCCCAAATCCCAGACTTTTCACTAGCCTAAGGAAATACAAAGAAATCCATCTACCATCTCTTAGGGAAGATACCTGCTCCATGTAAGACAGTCTCCTAAGAAAAAAAGGAGATTAATTTTCTTTTTCTATTTCACTACTAGCCCGCAGCATTAACAAAACCAAATTGCTTTATCCTAATCTCTCCCTGTTTTCCTTACCTTCCTAAATCTTGTCTAGTCAAATGAAGGTATTGCTGCAGAAAATTCCACCGATGGCAAAACAATAAGCTGTGCGTGAGGGTACACCCAGCATTTGCCTCTGCACCAACATAAATCAACAGCAAAGCTTCCAGCATTTCCAGGGTACAGGTTCTGCAGCAGCTCCAGCTGGGACTAAGTGCACTTGCATTCCCACAATACTATAACAAAACAAAACTGAGACAACCTCTTTTCTCTGTCTCTGATACCTAAAGCATTAGCAGATTATTTCTTCTATTTTGCTTCTAAAAAATGAGGTGATTTTCAGGGCCTTTTTCCTGATCTGAACAGCTTTTTCTCCAATGTTGTTGATATATGCAATAAACTGAAAGTTCTCTCTATATACACTGTTTATTCTGGTTGAATTTAGTTAGGAAACTGCCATACTTTCAAGCTCACAAGTGCCAGCAAAAACTGAGAGCAAGAAAACATAACTCAAGTGCCAAGATGTTACAGATATCATGTAGACAACCCTAAAGATACAAAGGAACTTCTGAGCTGAATAAGGGTAAAAACTGTGCTTAGGGGGAGATGCCTATTTCCACACAGGGTGGGGAAGTTCCAAAAAGGCAGGTGGGCAGTAAAATACACCCTTGAGCTGTGCAGGAATATACCGGATTATCCCAAGTGCCACACAGCAGCTGTAAATGCTTTCTCAAAGAATAAGAAGGTGATGTACACACACATTCAAAGCTGTTCTTTCCTTCTGAGGCTGTGTCATTTAAACAGGAGAGCGACTGTGGCTTGGAAACACTGCATGCTCCTAAAGAGTTAAAATGCAGTTATGGAGACCGGCACAATTAAAATTCTGGTAGAGTATATTTAAATTGTAGGGAAAACTGAGCTTGCCCAACTGGATAGTCAGACCACAAGTTGCCCCAAATAGGGCTTTGATTTTCCAATGCAGCACCCGAAATCCTCTTCTGCTTTTGTAAAACACATGTGGAATCACGCTGCCTGTTGCACAACACAGCTTGAGGTATAAACCAGAGGTCATCACTTTGGAAGGGCTGAGATTTCACCAGCAATAGAGCAGATGACAACCATGGTCCATGATGGCAATGCTGCCTGAAGAGCTACCCACAGTGGCAACACCCAAAGTTGCTGGTTGTTTCGCTCAAGCACAGCACTGGGTGATAAAGAAATGTGAGCAAATATCCGAGAAAAACGTTGAAAGCAAGCAGGTTTTGTGGTCCATACAACAAAACCTAGGACTCATTTATTGGACTCATGTTGTTCTCTTCTTCCAGGCGGTATTTTTGGGCAGCGAGGTCAGCCTTATTTCAGGAGTCAGCTCCAGAGATGGGAAGTTGACCACGTTTTGTGTCCACGCAGTCTGCGTGTGGACCACTGCTCTCAAGTCCACTGCTTTTGCCAGCCTTATTTTAAAACATGCTGCCAGGGTGAAATAAAACCTGAAAGCATTTTGCTTGTCACAGGCAGGTCAGCAGCAGATCTCCCCACAGCAAAGGTATCCGCTGTGCAGATACCACTGTGTGCTTCAGCTGTGCAACCAGATTGACTCCTGAAGTATACCTTACACCCGAGCTCACAGTTATTAGTTCTGGAGGGGACTACACAGCACCGTATCCTATCTCCACTAAGCAAGGCTCCAGTTTAAAGCTAGCTTTATCAGACCAGTGTGTATGGGATCCAGGAGCTGCCAGATTTGGATTATTTTCATAAGGAAAATAACTTGAGCACTGCTGCAGGTTAGAGCACTGAGACATGGGGCGCTTGAGCCTGTCCTGCCCTATCCCTGCTACATCTACTGCCACACCTCACACAAGCAAAACTGATTGTGCAAAAAATGCCTGCACGTGGGTTTGTCTGTACATCAGCAAACCAAGCTGTGCAGCCATCGCTCCAGAGCTGACACAGGAGCAATTTGGCAGCTTTATCCTCCGCGCTTGTTTTAAAAGCGTCATTGATTGACAGGAGCCAGTTCAATGGACTCACAGGAAGGCAAGGGCAGGAATGGGCTGAGAACAAGGCTGCCACTTCACTCCTGACAGCAGAAAGCAGGACACACCAACCATGAGCTGCTTTTGTTTTACATCTCAAAAAAACCCAAAGCCAAACCCACCATGGCTTGCTCGGAGACTAACAACTGCCTGTGCAAGAGGCAGGGTTAAAAACCAATCTGTACCTTTGTTAAAAAACAGATTTCATGGCGTTTCAATTCTGTAAAGAGACTTTAAAAAAAAAATAAACATAAGAACATTTCAACTCAAAGCAAATGCCGGAAACAAAAGCCTCCTCTGGATGCTGTTGGAGGTCAAAGGACTATCAAGCATCTAAAAACCCAGTAAGTGACATTAAGGAATGCTGTACAGGCACGGGTGTGATGATCTCAGCCATACCCCAACACCACCAGCTCAGGGCACGTCCTCACCCCCCCCTTGGGTTCCCAAGCCTTGGTGGTGCTTTGGGAGAGGAAAGGCAAGCGGCCCCGACGGCACGGCAGAGCCTCGCTGAGCCAGGCTGAGTAGTAACCAGTAGCAACTGTGCCTAATCCAGCCTGGAGACAAAACTGCCAGGGCTCATTCATACCCACGTCACGTGCTGAGCAGAGTCTGTGCAGGGCCACCACTACTGCATTATTATGGTTTTTTTTCAGTTTAAGCTTAGTTTTAGAACAGTTGGGGTTGGTGTTTTTTCTTTTTTTTTTTAATAAGCACATTTAAATTAGTTTCAACAACGATGTAATTTTAATAGATGAAGCTGGGGTCAGCGTCAGTCTAAAGGATGCACAAAAGCTTTTTCTTCTGCATATTCACTGTACAAAATGCAGTTATTTCAGTGCTTTCTTTCCAGTGTATTGGAGAAATTACAAATAAAGAAGCTGCTCTAGTCCTGACAATCTTGATTTTTTGAATGAATTACAAGATAGAACAGAAAAATCACGTTGAAGATAAAAGGATGAAATCAGCAGTTGCTCTACCTCATATTCAGGTGACAGCACTGAGAAGCTGCCTAAATGACAATCCCAAAATGATGCCAGTACCACATCACCCATGAGGTGCACTGAAATCAATGAATGTCAAGACTGGAAGCAAAAAATCCCAGGAATACATATGAGGCAAGTCATTAGACACATGGGCTAATGATCTGGGACCAAATTTCACTGAATTACTAGCCTAGATTTTTGGGAGCTTCTTCAGTAAATTTTTATTTTTAGTTCTTATCTAGCTAATTTTAGTTTGAGAAAGCCAAAGTTTACACGAAGGCAGAAAAGCTTTCTGCCCCTGCTTTTGATCTATGGATACAATGGAGGTAGAACAGATTCAGGTGCACATGGAAAGACAAGGGAAAACTTGAGGTATGTGGTAGCTGCACAAATACATATATATATTTGTCCCTTATTCTCTCTGAGCACACTCAGCTACCTGCAACAGGCAAAAAAGGGGGCTTAAAAGCCTTCTAGCATCTCCAAGGCTGTGAGGAAGAAGAGAGAGCAAGGCTCTTTGCAGGACTGCATGGTAGGAGGACACAAGACAATGGGCAGAAGACGAAACAAGAGGTGTTCAAACTGTAGGGAAAAGCTTTTCCATCATGAGGACTGCCAAGCAGGGCAACGGGTTACCTGGAGAGGTTGTGCAATCTCCATCCTTGGAGGTTTTCAAGACCCAGCTGGATAAAGCTCTGAGCAGCCTTGTCCAGCCTCACAGCTGACCCTGCCGGGAGCAGGAGGTTGGACTGGAGACCTCCTGAGGCCTCACCTAACCACCTGAACCACCTTACAAATCTATTTTCCCAGGTATCCCATCAGCAACTAAAGCTCATGCCACAAAGCCAGCCTGTCAAGCGACAAACACTCAAAAATCTGGATGACGGAATGACTTTATTCTGTGTAAAAATGGGTGTACAAGTAACACGTCATTTAAGAGACATCGCAGAGCCGCAACGGTGAAAACCTTCCAGACAACAACCTGAAGTTCCCCCTTGCAATGTCACCTCTTTCCTGAGATTCCCCTCCGTGCTCCAGCACTTCTCCCACAGCACTGTGCATGCAAACAGCCTCCTCGGCCAGCCTGGGGAGATGTTATTCTTCTTGCAAAGAAAAAAAAAAAAAAAAAAAAAAAACCAAAAACCCTCAATTATTTATGCTGCTCTTTGAACAACACCAGCTATTGTCAGGGAGTATTTTACAGCTCTGAATGTCACATTGAGAGTCTGGTCATGCCAGTAAGAAAGCCTGTCGCTGCCATGGCCCAGCACAAAATGCTTTATTCAAGGCGCCCAGAGTCCAGCGCCGGGCAAAACCTAAAAGGAAGCCAGTGGGTGTGACAGCCACATTTTGTACAATGATATGAAAAGAAGCAGGCAAGGGTGCTTGATTTTTTCATTTATTTAATTTTTTTTTTTGGAGTGTAAGGTAGACAAACTACAAGGAGCATCATGCAGAGCAAGGTGAGGCTAAGTGACCAGAAACTTTGGCTCAGTGTCGCTCTGGCAGAATTGCACAGACAACTGTGGGGACGAGCAGAGCTGGAGACCTTCCCAGCAGGACCCAGGGGGGAAAGCAAGGAGGCAGCTTTTGCTGTCGAGAAACCCAGGCTGGCTCAGCGGACAAGAAACCCGTTTCCTGCCTGATTGTGAGTGCATTAAGGGAAACGAGGCTCTGCAGGCAACTGTGCAAACAAAGCACGGCTACCTTCAACTCCTACCGGGCAGCAGCAAGAGTTTGGGAGCGCTGAAAACCACCGAGCCACTACAAGGTTTAAAAAAAAAAAAAAGGA
>VXBJ01006154.1:369542-436473 GCA_013400055.1 Nycticryphes semicollaris
TTTTTGACCATGTAATTGCAAATAACAAACATATCTGTGGTTTACAGAGGAGGCAATAAATTAAAGCTACAGTCACAAATCAGACCAAAAAAAGATACTTAAGTCATTCAATCCACCACCCCAGGATGGCTGTGGTCCCATGGGATGCTCCTCAGTTTTGTGAAAGACTTGGAGTCCCAAACTGAGGAAGTACAACACGAAGAGCGCTCTCAGAAGTTGTTTTTTTTCTTTTCTTATAAAATTAAGCCAGGCCTCTGGTGCTTCCTGAGTACAGCCTCTTCAGTCTGGTTGCAGCAAAAGCAAACAGTCTTTAGCAAATAAGCTTTTTATTTGTGAACTGAGCACACCATTACAAAAAGAAAGTTTGATCCTTGACAAAATGGTTGCCTCTATTTCTTCTGCAACTGCATGAAGATGGCTGTGACATTTCAGTTATAGAGAAAGAAACCGGCACTTAATCTTTTTAACTTTAAATTAGTGCAAAAAGACACATTTAAACCCATTAGAAAGCTAAGGATCCCAGCAACCTAACTTTCCCTCTGATAAAGGCTACAGCAGAATGGTCCCCTGAGATCCACCAGCAGCAGCAGGGTTTGATCCTGGATATAGCAGTAATTCTCATCACATTCTGCTATTCTCACCAGACTGCAGAATTCAATTAAAAAAAAAGTAACCACCTCCTACATTTTTTTTTTTATTAAATTTTTCATTGAGCTGTACCCCTCAGCCAAGGCACAGAAAGCATGAGGTGCCTATTTCCCTAACTTTGGCGAGAAAAAGTATTTCAGGAGTGGTCACTAAACAAAACAGAGTTGAGAGGCTTTCGGTGTTGTGGTTTTTTTACAATTTTTGTTATTTTTTGGTATTTTGAATGTGGTATTTTGTATAAAACCTGTAGCCAGACACATCCCAACTCATGGAAGTTAGTGGGGAAGAAAAAAGCCCTATAACCACGTACCCATGGACTCTGCACTAATTTCCACTGCGTTTCCAGAAGACATTCCAGAAAAGAGAAATTTAGGATGAATTAAAGTCATTATGTCAGAGGTGAGTTTCTCTGAACAAAACAGGTTCTCTGCCTCAGCTGAAGTTCAGCCGGGAAGTCCATCCAGAGAGACATCCCTTCAAGTGCAGGGTTTGATTTCAGAGCAAGTCCATTCATTAGGACCCTCAGGACTTTCCAGTGTGGTGTAAGCAGGAGAAAACACCAAAGCTTAAGTGAACGGGCTTCTCAGCGGGTAAATCCAAGACTTGGGAAATCCCAGCTGATTTAGGCTATGCTGTAGCCATCTCTCTTCACCACAGATGTGACAGCAGTACAATAGCATGAATAATTTTTGTTACTCACTCCCTACTGAACGACAGCATTCAGAGTCTAAATTAAGAACGTGAAAACGATTAACATTACCATTAACCTCAGCCCCACCCTAATTGCACTACATAAAAGCATACGTAACAATTACAAAGATAACATTGTGTGTCATAAATATCACACACAGGAATACAGCAGTCACAGCATTTGTTTCCTGACCCGGGAAAGCTGCTATAATTGTAGTGTATTGTGCTCATGGAGGATTTAGATTTGGAAGTTGGTTGCCAACAACCCTTGTTTGCTATAATTTCCCATCAGGCTCTTAAAATTCGTTGGGTTCCCAATCAACACCGTGTCAGCGCACTGCTCTGTTCTGCACCATGCGGTTCAGCTGGAATTTCACGTTCTCGGTGCAAACAAATCAAGATCATCCCAGGGATGTAAAAGCTAGATGTGGAGATCTGAAGAAATTGCAGCAGAATTTGTGTGTTTGGGATTTTTGTTGCACGTTTCACAGCTATGGGCATCTAAACTAAAGCCATCATCACTCTTGGAGGCCCTCCATCCAAGTCAAGAGGACAGATATTCAGGAGACCATTTAAGTTTTAAGTAATGCAGCTATTACATCAGACATCATTCAGAGGTTTGCTATTTCGAACCTGGACAGCCTCCAGGGGCTGGTGTGAAATTACTCAAATTCACAGAAACTACCACACCCTCTTGGATGGGTGCTCTTTCCACGGCATTTTCTGCTCTTGGTGGAAGTCATTCTTGCAAGCAAAATTGTCACAAGTATTCCCCCACTTCTTTTGAGATACAGAATTTAACCTGCCCAGATGGCAAATTTCAAGAGTGTAAATGATACTTCCCCCTTACAGTGAGCTCCTAATGATGACAAACCCACTGGTTCTTGCAGTCCTGTCTTCTCAACGAAGCCTCCTCCACTCAGTGTTTCCAGGTAACACCAAACCCAGC
Organism: Nycticryphes semicollaris; assembly: GCA_013400055.1. NCBI lineage: Eukaryota > Metazoa > Chordata > Aves > Charadriiformes > Rostratulidae > Nycticryphes > Nycticryphes semicollaris. The sequence goes on from VXBJ01006154.1 coordinate 371,830, forward strand.
TTTTAGCTCTAAATGCTTTTCTACCAAGCGTAGAGAAGGTTAAAAGTGACAGTTTCATTCCTATTGATATTTTCCAATTGAAATTAACAGATGACAGTGACTCAAATAGTGCTGAAAAAGGGGTGCTCCAAAATAAAAATACCAACACTTTTAATGCCCCCAAAAGATACCATAAACTGTCATCCTCTCCCTTTTATTCCTGCAGTAACACGCTGGCTTAGGTCTCTTCTGGGTTTCATCTTCACATTTTCCCCAGGAAGAACAACCAGTTCCCCATCAATCCCTCCTCCTTCCTTACTCAAGGTATTTTATAAATTATCTAAAGGATTTAATTTTCTGGTTTATTTCCCTGAAAGTCAGCAAATTGAGCTTTTTTTTCCCTGTCGCTGTGATGCCGGTCATTTGCCAAGGACCCTGCAAGGCTCAGCCTGAGAGGAAGACCAGCCTCCCAGAAAAGGTTTCAAGGATGAAGCTGAAGAGCAGCAATTCTGGCGGCTTGGCAGTTAACAGTAAATACCTCCCTCATTAGTATGCTGAGCTGCATTAGTTCTGCGGCTTACAGAGCCGAAACATTAAAGTGGGGGTGAATCTTCAATTTCACAGTTTACAACGTGATGCATTAGATACTCGCGGGTCTCCAGGCATGTGGCGCTGACGGCATCTACACAGCGTTTTAGATTTGTGAGGTGCTGCCAGTAAATCTGATAACACTTGTAGAAGAGGCAGCTCGTGCTTTCAAGCGAACAGAGATGAAGTCATCCCTGTGTGCAACAGGGGTTAAAGCGGCAGAGGGGCGGAACGACTGCCCAGTATCACACACGAGTCTTTGGTGATACCATGACCTCAACTGGAGAGTTGGCATCATCCTACAAATCAAATATGGATTACCTAGTGGGCAAGCAAGAGGCAAATTTGCACTGTGGATTCACCATCAAGCCTGGGAAGTCTCATGATGTCTCCACTCAGCCTCTCTGCTACTCAGTTTTCACAGAACTTGAAACATTTGAAGTCTCTGAATTTTCTCAAACGTGGCTGAAATTCCTCAACAATTCAAAAGGTTATTTGGGATAGAGGAGCTGATAAATGCAAACTGTGCCCTGTTACTGCTGTCCTATCTTTAGGAAGCTAAGCTTAAGACACAACACTTTACTCATTGTTACCTGAAAACTACGAACGACGGGGTCATCACTACAGCTGTAGCTGTACCTATCAAATACGAGCATTTGAACTAATTTTTGCATTCTTTGTCCCTATTGAAAAAAAGTGTTCCCCGAAGAACATCAGCACTGATGATCATCTCAGAGTAAGACCAACCAAGGCTTGAGAATACTTCTTCATATCAAAATTCCGAGATGGCAAACAGTTCCTAGATACTCAAATGCAGTAGGACTCTTCAATGCATATGTAAGCTTTATGGCTTTAGAGGTGTGCAGATTTATCAAACAGAAAAATGATCTCATAGTGAAAAGCTGAGCTGGGATTAAAGAGGTCCCAGCTCTAGAAGTTCTCACACTTGGGGAAGTCATCTCAACTCCTGCGTCTTGCCTCTCCTTTCCACAAATCCTCCTTTGAATTACTGATTGCAGAACCCAAGTAAAGATGCCAGAGGGAAAGACCATTCCAAAGACTTTTAAATTTTTTTTTTCCTTAATACCCACTATGAGGCACTGTCTTGTTTTATTCATGATTCTTTGAAGAAAGATCTTCCATCTTAAGGGAATAAAAACAAGTAAGTGTTATCTTTTGAATAACATCACATACTTCTACTGGTGACGTCTGATTCTGAACAAATATGAACATACCAAAAAACGTGCAGTTTAATTTCATATAATAACATGTTTGATGGTACTTCATTACGTGTTTGTAACCCCAAAGGTTAGGTCAGGCAAAATTCTGAACTCAGTGGAGCACTTCTCGGCCTAAATTCACACAGGCACAGAAGGGCACGGCACAAAAACCTGTCCTATACATTATTTTTCACACCTGCATTTTGTGATCTCCCATTCCTAGATCTCTAAAGATTTTGGTTCTTCTAGAATTAAAGCAAGGCTTTTCTTTTGGTTTTTCAAGCTTACATAGAAAGCAAGACATTTAAACATCACGAAGGATTTCTAATTCAGCTGCTCCGTACCAATTTACCTTTAAACCCCTGGGTGTCCAACATCAGGCATTGGTAAGAGTTCAGTCACATCCCAATTTCTCTATAAAGCAAAGAGATACCCAAGACTTCTTGGAATGTGGGTTTTTTTTTTTCCCATTACGCTCCAAGTCAGGCTACCAACCTCACCATTGCCCAAAACACAAAATGCAGACCAGTTTCTGGTGAGGATGAAAAGGAAGAGGAAAGTACGTGGGTGGAAGAAGAACAACCAAGTTCAGTCACGTGTCCAAACGGTTTCTGTTGTTTTTTAATCTGAAGCCAAAACTTATATTGAATCCAAATTTGTGCTGTGCAATTTGAAGAGCAAGGGTAAAGCTTCCTCCACCATGAAAGCATACATATAGCATACAGCCAAGTGACAAAAAGAGTAATTTGCAATGAGAAGATAACTGTGTTCTGGTGGTGACATCTGCGTCATCCATAACCCAAATGCTGTCATCGTCATGTAGGTGACAATCACAACTAAGACACTAATGACCACAGCAACTAAACCTTCTTCCCCACACTCAGCCTGAAATTGCACTGGGAGGGCTCAGAAATCCCACAAGATTTCAACCAATCTGCAATTGCCTTGAAAACATAATTAACTTCAATTGTCTTTTGATTTTATCTCCATTTTCTCAGGTTCTAGGCTATTTGGGAAAACATTCCGTGTACATACATGTGGGTATGCACTCCAGTGCGTGCACGTACTTGTCTGGAGTTCCCAACTTCCCAGTGTATCTCCTTTTCTCAGAGCCTCCTCAGAGAGCAATACTTTGGGAGGAAGCCTAGCCTTTGGAAAATTCTCTTTCTTATACTGTACAATTGCTGATAAAAAGATTTCTGCTCCCACTGCACCTTGCTGCTATGAATGTGCTGAAACCAAGGCAGCATTCAAGCTCAGCTTGGCTCTGCTAGGCTCAGCTTTCCACTCCCCCCAATGTTTTCTGACAAACTGCTCTCACAGGGATTTCCAAAAAAGATGCTGACCTGGCCCTTGCAGTAAGGAAGAGATTTTCCTCCCTTCTCTCCATAAGTTTTAAAGTTTCCTGAAAACCAGAAAGACAGGATTCAGAGAAAGCGATGGGGAATCTTTACAGAAAAAAGACCTAGGAAAGTCTGATCTGGGCTGAAGACCAATTGCCACTCCAGGTTACATCCACAGCTCTGTCCTTTTTCCATTTATTCTTCTGAAGTTCAGCTGCAACGTCCTGAGCAGCAGAAACCAAATTTCCACACATTGCTTCAGTCTGCACACTCATACACCCCAAGATGCACGTAACTCGCTTTCCAAGAACTGCAGCAAGCGAGTTCCCCCTCCTCCCTCCATGTCTCATCATGTTGTGAGCCTCTGAATCTCTGCATGACTGGGAACTGAGAGTATTTTGGGGGAAATTAAAGACAAATTACAATAACTATCAGTGCCACTTCCACTGTGGCAGCGCTTAAGGATTCCCACTGATGAACTCGGTGCTGGAGCTAGTCAGAGATTACGTATCTATTCCCTCCTTTCCCCTTCTGGCCAAAATGAGATTTACCAGAAAAAAACCCCATGTTTTTAGTCAATCGAGGGTCTCTGTGAGTCACAGGCAGGCAGGTGATCTACACCACTATCCTCTCTCATGGGCCAAGAGATAACATGAGCAGGAAGACTACATGTCAGGGAGGGCAAACACAGAAGAAAAATGTCAGCTTTAAGAATTAATGACCCTGCAGGGTAGGTTCATCCCCAGTTTGATTCAGAAAAATAGAATGGGTGTAGCCAATGGGTTGGAGAATTCCATCCAACAAAATAGAGACTTGTTTCACTCCCAAGAAAACTTTCCTAAGCAGTGGAAAATACAGCTTGCTACAAAGTCAGATGGAAGTTTCTGAGCCAGCCCAGGCAGGGGTTCACCCATACACCCAATCGAGAAAGGCCAAGAACAAGGCATCCAAACATGCAGCCCTGCCAAAACCTCAGTGGTTTTATCATCTAGAGTTCAAATCAAGACCTCCTGTCCTGCCTTTCACACTGCATGTGGAAGAGTTTCCAAGAAACGTCTCTTGGCAATAATCCCAAAAACGCAGCTTCCGACCCGCTGCTGGGTCGGCTCTGGCGGCGGCTTCTCTGCAGATTTTGAAAGCTGGATTTCCTACGAAGCCGCTCCCGTGCCACATCCTTTACCACTAGCCTATAGCACTGAAACGGCATCGGTTTTTTCAAACAATGCCCTCCATTCCTCTAAACACAACTGTTTAGGCAAGCCCAAAACAAGCTCGGTGGCCTGAGGCTTGAGGAGAAGACGAGCCTGCCCTTGTTCTCATTGCAAGTTTTGCACGTCATCGGGGACACTTCCCCTCTATCCTTCCTATAAATCTGTTGGGACCATGAAAATAATTATGGTGGAAAAACCTGGCGTAACCCAACTGTGGCTGTGTGAAAGCATCCTATCCAGTAGGGGATGCTGGGACAGACACCAAAGCTCGGAAGATCAGGCAGCAATGAGCCAGTGCAATCATCCCTGGACCAGAAAGGCAGGATTCCCACTTGTGCTCCTTGGGAGAGGTGGCAAGTGTTTGCTAGTTGGGTCTGTTTCTACCCCCCACTCTCCTTTCCCTCTTCCAGTAACACAGTGCTTTCAGTTCAGCTAGTTATGATGTGACACCACTGCAACCTCTCTTCAGAGGAGCCATCAGATTTAGGAGCACTACGACGTCTGGGATCCCAAGTTTTCCAATTACACATGAAGAACCTTTGAGGATATAATCGAGGTTTCAGATCTAAACTTTGAAGTCTTCTTACTGGCATTCTGAAAATGCAAACACCCTGGGGTCTGCCAGCATTAGACCCTGTGCTAAGTCTGAGTTAGATGAGACGTGTGACATTGCTGAAATGGATGACAAAAAGACGACAGTAACTTGTGACAAGTGAACGTGACCAGAGAAAACAGAGCCCAGAAACCTAGCCATACGTCCGAGTGGACAGCTTTGTATAGACTTCCTGTACTAGTTTTCTCCCACACAATCCAAATTTGAATGCTTTGGACACGTGACATGAATCAATATGCAATGTATAATAATACACCTTAAAAGGCGTCCTATTAAAGCGTAAAAGGGTGCTCAAGCCCTCCCAGCTGATACCGGCTATTTCATAACCCCAGTTATAGAAAGAAAAACCACTCAACCCCAAATGACTCTCCAGTAGCCCACAAGAGCCACAAGGCTCACAGCATGACAGACACCTCTGTCACCTCAGCATCCAGCCCTGGATCCTGTCCAGCAGCCCACACGACCTGAAATGGCAGAACAAGTCCCACCATGACCTTAGCTGTGGACCGTGTCGTCTTATTCCAAAAGGATTTTACTGTGAAAGCAAAGTGCTGATAGACTATTTCCTTCCAGCCAACAGAGTCACATCCACATCTGGCTTCATCTTGCAAGACAAACTACTCTCATGCAAGCGATTTTATTGCGACCGTTGATGCTGGCCAGTCAGATCAGACAGCACTGGCCACAGGGAAGCATCACCCCACAGCCCCTTTCCACGTCAGCTCAGGCACATCCTGCCGATGCCGGTGGCTTTCGGGTTCCAGCTGGCCACCAAACTGCCCGCTTCCAACCCCAAACAGCCAAGAAGCTTTGATAGGCACAAAAGAGACCACAGGCTTTTTTGAGAGAGCTACTGCCTGAGTACAGATACCATCCTTGTCCTACTGGCTTACGATAAGAGCAGTGTCATTTTGGCAGATATTAGTACATATTCACCAGTCTCTTGCTTCTCGAAAAAGACTTTTTGTGTACAAGCAAAAATTGAATATTAAACAGAGTACAGGCTACTAACTTTTATGGTGTGAATCATGGGCAAATTTCTTCTGTGTCTTTGACTTTAGTCTTATTGAACTTTTCTGGGATCAGCTATGGAAAAAGCATGCACTAAAGACAAAGCCCTTCTTCTAGGACAACTGGCCACTTCTCAATTAAATTAGCTGTTGATCTCAATAGAGTTTTCTCCAAATCAAAAAGTGACCAAGCAGACTAAAAAGTACACTAGCAAAACAACATGAAATTCAATTAAGTACATACATGCACACATAGACCCGAACAGACCTGAAACTCATTGCTAAGCATCACACAGACTCAAAAGGAAGCATTTAGTCATCCATAAAAGCTACGATTGGCTTCCATTTGGCACAGAGGTGTCACACCAGGTTTGCAAAAAGTTCAAAGAATTTTCATATGAAACCATAAATTGGCCAAGTTTGTGAAGCACACAGTGTCAGCAGGACCATATGTGCAAGCTTGAAGGATTTATCAAACCACATAATACAAATCTCACCTCCAGACAGGGTGAGCTTGTGAAAGCCACAGCAACAAGAAATGCTTTAAAAAAAAAAAAGACCTCATCTATAAAAATCACCAGGTTTCACACATACACAGTTTGCTACTCTACCAATACTAACTTAGCATCAAATCCATTTTGGGTGGAATGAGCCTTTGAAATAACGAACAAAAAATCTTACAGTAAGATTTTTATGGCTTTTAAAGCATTCCTCAAAACTTTTTCCCAAGTCAGGCCATGGGAGGAACTTCGAGCAGAACAACTGACCACAAATCCCTTGTTGGATGTTGTTTCTTAATTCACTAACGTCCTGAGTAACGTTCCTTCCTACCCTATAACCTTCCTTCTTACTTAATGACCTTCCTTTCTTCTAAAAGGGGTTTTTCTCTCCCTCTCACTCATGCCAGAATTATGCACCTATCTGTGCCAAGATAATAGCAGAGGTCAGTGTATTTCAACCTAATACTGGTTTCTATAACCAGGGGAAAAAAACACCTTAAGAAAAGCCCTCTCCAAAAATAGCACCAATATTGATACCCAAACTCCTCTTGCCTTGCAACATAAACTAAAAGCTTCAAGCCCGAAAGATTCTTTCAAGTAAATAAAGAGAAAATCCTGGATTCATGAAAGTTTGCATCAAAACAAAGGCAATCCCCCAGTCTAAGACGCTGCCATTCACGAAGATCAACCAGGGGAGTGATGGAGCGCAGGTTTCACCATGTAGATGTTGTAAAACCGAGTGATATGAAACCATGAGAAAGCTGTACACTCAGCAGCTCCCAAGGCTGCTGTTCTCCTGTGCAGGCTACAGCAGCACTTGCTTCATACCCAAAATATCTCACTTGTGTTTCTACTATACCTTAAAAGGCACCGTCATTCAAATTTTCACCTCCCCAAGACGACGGTAAAAGCTCTTCCGATTAGTATCAAACTGGGATGATGATGGGCCGTACACAATCAATCCTTATTAAGGCTGAATGTTATTCTCGATGCGCCCTGGAAGAGAGAAACACCCAATTAATGGCTTGTGCCAAGATGAGTGAGTTGTTTCACACGGATCAGCCATATTAAGCAAACAGTTTTTTTACTGCCCCAACTGCTTCAATCTTGTTGTGGGTGACTGGGACTGTCCCATATAACTGAGATTGTTCCAGCCACCAACATGATTTCCACATAAATTAAGTTTATCCAAGTATCACAAGCACAGCTGTAAGTACACGAGCCTGCAGAAGACATGGAGATGGTTAAGGAGACCAAAGACCATTACCTGGAGCCCTTTGGGAGTAAAGGTTACACATTCTGCTAATACACCAGGAGCACAATAAACAAAAAAAAACAAACCCCAAAACATTCTTAAACTCTTATGTTTTGCAGAGAGGACAACAAGGAACATACATTGCTTGGCCTAAAGCTACAGAGTTCTCCAGGTGGGCCACATTTTACATTCAAATCTAGACTGCTGCCTTAAACCACCTTACTTTCTCTTTTCTAGAGAAGGCAAGCTCTGTGGGCAGTAGCAGAACACTTCTTGGGCCAGCCAGCATCAACACAAAAAAGGGACAAACCTTTCAACCACATAAACCTTTCTGGAGGCCTGACACAGGGGAAGGTACCTGCAAAGCTACACTCTGCTCATGTAAATGGCTCTGAGGTGGAATTAGTCATGTATCAGTTAGACCATCTGAGGGAGCGGGTAGGTGGCTCTTCTGGAGTTGTGGGTATGTTAGTAAGGAGGTGAGGAAAACAATAACCATTTCATCAAGTTAGGGAAGAGATGAGTGAGTTATTCCCTTGGCAACCAGCTCAATCGGACCCTGTTATTTTTTCAATTATTCAGATTTCACCTTCAACCAAATCTTGCCACACTTTCTCCATGCTGTACAACACATAAACAGACCAGATGCATTTTTTAAGGTAAAGCAAGTCTCAAATAGCTAAAACCACCTGTGCTGTTAGAACATCTTGGCCAAAGTTAATGATCCTCTCAACTGAAGCAAGTGAAAAACTGATGTTCTTTTAATGTTTTAATAAAACACTAGAATAAACCTTCTCACATAGAGAGTAAGCCACTTTGCACAGCATCCAAACCACCCACCAGGACCCAGGCAGCAAAAAACAGCAGCTGAACCAACGCCTGGGAGCTCTGACAGCAGCTCCCAGGTTTGCCCTTGAGCATCTTGGTGTAGCTGATGGAGAATGTCACTGAAAGAGCCAATATCCCTGCTCCAACTCAAAGCTTTCATACTTGCGTATGATAAACGGGGCAAATAAACTTATTTATTTTAAGTTCTTGTAGAAAGGAGATATATTCTGAGACACGGTGAAAAAGCAGCAGAGCTTTTTTCCCTTGTGGTGCAGCAATGCTTGCTGGACGCCCACTCCGTCTCTTTGCATTTCCCAACAAATAACCCAGGCTTGCTCACAGCCACGTGGATTCCTAATCCAGCTTCGTAGCAAAACAGGCTCCCTCTAATTATCCCTCAGCCTGACAACATCTAAATGATGGAACAGGAATACTGCAGAGACTCAAAATGAGAGAGTGTCAAAACAAGACTGTCTCCTTTCTCCATTCACACCGCAGGTCCCAAGCGCACGAGGACACGCTCCCGCCTGAGTCATTCCCAGCAACGCTTCCCAGCTCGGCAGCAACCACACGTATTTCCCACCCAAGTGGATTTTTAAAATAAAACTATTTAAAATGAGAGGACAGCTAGAGTAACTTTGCAAGGAGCAACGGCGTGCTAAGAAGGATCAGGCACATCTACAGTCTTATTAGAATGAATTCATACGCGAGTAAAACAAATATCCCCCACTTTTCTAGGAAAATGCCAAATTCCATACTGATTTACACACTTTACAATCTCATTGACTTCAGAGGGATTGCCCGCGGTATGAATCACCCGGCTGCGATACTCCCAGCAATACAGAGTAATCCCTTCATATTCCTCCTTTCACAAACCCTATCACCCGACCAGGTGCTGCAGCTAAGACCCCACGAGCCAAGTCTCAGCCCTGGGGCGACATTTCTGCTCTCCCTGTTAAAGCCTGGGGAGGGGGGTGAAAGGGAAACAAGAACCCGATGATGGAAACGCTGACAAGCGAAACCCATGGCCTCGGTGAGCCCAGCGTGCGTGGCTGAGCATGGGGTGGCAGGGGAATTATTTGGGGCAGTGAGGAGGAGAGGCATGAACTCTCCTTCAACCTAATTAAATCCAGATCCAAAAGCCATTCTGATCCAATGGTATTAAGTATTTTTGTTAGAAAAGGCAGGGATAAATTAACTCCTAACTTGGGCCCCAATCTTTTTTTTTTTCCCCATTGTTGTTAAAATTCTCCCACTTCCTAAGATTTCAGTATTTCCTCATGATAAAAAAGGAGCTCCAATCTGCCAGCTCATCTGCCCTTTCTCTCCCAGGTACCTGGGCAGATGCTTCCCCCAAACCAGGCTTTTAAAATTACACGACCTGCTTCTTCATTTACAAACATCAGCGCAAAAGGCAACTGCTGACCCCACTCTCTGTTTTAATCACAGCTGTTATTTACAGTGCTAGCAACACACTGGGACAGAGGCTAATAAATGTTTAATGGCCCAGTAAACACCAAGGGCTTTATTTACAGCCCATTTCAAAGCCTGATCAAATCTAATAATCCTTGGCACGTCTGTCTGCCACTTCCCTGGCCTCCTGCGGGACAGGTGGAGATGTACACGGCTGCTCTGTATTCAAACAAGAAACACGGGGTAGCTATAGGGGAAGGGGAGGCAGTTAGCTCCCAGGATACAGACATGGGATATGGACAGATATGGACATTCTCCCCACTTCAGTCTCAGTTTCTTGCTCTTAAAAGGGCAGGACTGTGCATCGAGCTGTTGGACCTCAACTTCCATAGAATACAGACATGCAGGTGGCATCTGCCTCCAGGATTCAATAAAGCAGATATTTGTAACAGGAATAGGACACGTAGCAAGCGGAGAATATGTGAAGGAAGCTGAGAGAAGTGTCGTTTACTTACACACTCAGGTAACAGGGGAAAAACACCTGCACAGTTCACTAAGTGCTGTAGGAGACCATGAGACCAGAAATGCTGAAGTTTTTTGGGGTAGCTTTGTTTTTTTAAAAAAATCTGGAAACAGGATCAATACTTTAGCAATTTATATGTCGCAGAACTTGCACAATAAATAGGATTGCCAAGTAGCTGAATTCTTCACATGCATCTACCCAGGCAAGGGCAGGCTTCTGTGCACAGGGGATAATAATTGCTTTTTTTTCAGGCAGAAAAGCCACTTCTTCACATCTGAAATGGAAGATATATTTCCCCTCACAATTATAGCTGTAGGTCTAAATATTCCCTCCCATGCAAATCTTACTTATCTTCTAAACCCTCATATCTCCAATATGATATTTTAAATGAGTCATTTTGACACACTAAAGCTAAGCAGTTACTTTTTTATTATGCTGTTACACATAGCTGTGACAAGCCTCCCTAAAGACCTGGTGCTAAATTACAGTCCAATTATGGTTTGGTGAACTCACACAAACGAGAGCTAAACACACCAGAAAAAGCCACGAGGACTTCACAGGGAGACCTCACCCCTGATGTGGGGTTGCACTGTGGCACTATCTAGATGCTCAGCACACAGGCTCCAGGAGCCAGACCTGGTCCATGTCTTTCTGGCCTATAGACAAGGCTTGAGTTTTTTTCAGCCTCTAAAGTACCACCCAAACCAGGTGCTCTGATACAGCTGAGGCCAGCCGACTCCAACACCACCATCTCTCCCGGATGACAGGAGAGACCTACTTCCCAGTTTGATCTGGTCAAACTGGAGGGTCCTCTAGCTCCGGTCCGTGCAGAAAGCGAGGGATCAGGGTAGGACTATGAAAGTGGAGGCTTAAGGCCAAAAACCATGGAGCCTGGAGGCAGGGCTGTTGTCAGGGCATAGCTCACCCGTGATCACCAGCCCCTTCCCTCCCCTCCATGGGACGTTTTCATTTAGCATGGCCAGGAGACTCTTGCAGAGGATGTTTTAAAACTCACAGAGCTGCCAAAAACGTCAAATTAGAGCACAGCGAGAAGTCATAATAAACCCACCCAAGTGAACCGCAGCACTAGTCGGGCTGCCTTTTTGGGTGAAACCAAAATTCGTGAAAGCAAAGATCTACCGGCAATTACACCCAAAACGCTTCCTGTCTTTGCACGAATCGTTGTTTGCTTTGGGTTTTAGTGGTAGATGGGAGCACAGACTACAATTTGTGGGAGATAGGTTATTGCTGCTAATGCAAAGAGCTTTTTTTCTTTCCCCCATTTACAGATAAAGGCGGCACTAAAAATGCCACTCTGAAACAGCTTGGTTCTGCATTCACAGATGGCAGCAAAAAATTAGCGTTATTTATTTGTGGCTTTAGTCAATTTTAAAAAGAAAATTAGCTAAAGGAAGAAAGGCACCTGAATTAGGACTCTGTCCCCTTTCCTTTGCAGCTAATACTTCGAAATGCAGCAGTGAATGAGCATTTTGCAGAGTTCTAGGAAAGCACACTTAGGAAAAAAGAATACATTTACTCAAGAAGGGGAACGAAAACAAGCAGAACAATAAGAGTCACGGAAGTTTGCTCTGAGGAGACATCTGGGAAGGTGAAAGGAGGAAGCAAGTGAAGGAAAACACACGGCATGAAGATACAAATTAATCCAAAACAGCAAGAAAGAAATTATTAAGCCATTTTACATTTATATAGCACTGCATACAAGAAATAAGATGTGATCATACAGTGCTACAGGATTCAAAATCTAGCTGCAGTTATATACATAGCCATATCCCTACACAGGGCCCAGCCCATCTCCTGAAGACCTCAGCCTCAGAATCACAGAGTGGTTCAGGTTGGAAGGGAACTCTGGAGGTCATCTGGTCCAAACTCCCTGTTCAACCAGGGCCACACAGAGCTGGTTGCCCAAGACCATGAGCTGACAGATTCTGAAGATCTCCAGGGATGGAGACTCCTCAGCCCCTCCAGGCAAGCTGTCCCAGGGCTCGGTCACCCTCGCAGTCAAAAAGTGTTTCCTGATGTTCAAGGGTGGCCCTGTTGTGTCTCAGTTTGTTCCTGTGCTCCTGGTCTTGTTTGGAAAGGGCCTGGCTCCATCCTCTTTACATCCTCCCTTCAGGTGTTTACAGACATGATGAGACCCCGCCTTGAGCCTTCTCTTCTCCAGCCTGAACAGTCCCAGCTCTCTCAGCCTTTCCCCATAGCAGAGGTGCTCCAGTCCCTTCATCATCTTTGTGGCCCTTCGCTGGACTCTCTCCACTCTGTCTGTGTCTCTCTTGTACTGGGGAGCCCAGTGCTGTACACAGTGCTCCAGGTGTGGCCTCACCAGTGCTGAGTACAGAGCCAGGATCACTTCTCTCAACCTGCTGGCAACACTTAGTCCAACACAGCCCGGGACACCATTGGCCTTCTTTGCCTCAGGGGCACTTTGCTGGCTCGTGGTCAATGGTCAAGTTGGTGTCCACCACGACCCCCAGGTTCTCCTCTGTCAAGCTGCTTTCCAGCTTGGTGGCCCCAGCACAGACTTCTTCCTCCCCAGGGACAGGACTTGGCGCTTCTCCTTGTTGAACATCATAAGGTCCCTGTTGGCCAATTTCTCCAGCCTGGTGAGGTCCCTCTGGATGGCATGACCCTCTGGAGTATCAGCCACTCTTCTCAGTTGAACACCCACTTGTTTTCGTCAGCAAGCTTGCTGAGGGTGCACTCTGCCCTATCATCCAGATAATTAATATGTTAAACATTAGTTTAACAGCAATTGACCCAGTATTGACCCCTGGGGTACACTGCTTGTTACTGGCCTCCCAGCAGACTTTGTGCCACTGGTCACCACACTGCAGCCCAAATTGTTGAGCCAGTTTTCAACCCACTTCACTGTCTGCTCATGCAGTCCATAAATCAAAAGCTTCTCTATAAGGATTTAATAGGTGAGATGGTCTAAGGCCTTACTGATGCCCAGGTAGACAGTAGCACCTGTTCCCCCCTCATCTAGTAGGCCAGTCACTTCATTGTAGTAATTTCTCAAGTTAGTCAAGCAGGACTTCCCATTGGTGAACTCATGATGATCACTCCTGATGATTTTCTCATCCATCAAGTACCTGGAAATGGTTTCCAGGACGAGCTGCTCCATCTCCTACCTGTACTTATAGTTTTGGCTCAAAAAATCTGGAGAACCTCACATTAATCTATTCTGACTTCTTGAGGGATACTGTTTGATTACTGCAATGACAGAAATTGCAGGGTAACAGCACATGCAAGAAAGAAAAATACTTGTAGGTCACTATTATCATACAAGCAAGCTCATCACCAAAGAGTTTAGTTTAGATGAACAACAAGTAAAAATTGCACATAGAGCATCAGCTATATGGATGATAAATATACATAATTTTCTCCAGCAGTGAAGCCTACCTTCACTGCAAGAAGTTTCCATTTACTTCCAGCCCAAATGGATTGCTTGTGGAGAGAGAAGTTGGGGGCAAAATTAACTCTTGGAGCCCAGTGTGTCCTGGGAGATCTCGCCTGCTCTTCTCCTCCACTGCATACAGACGAGGAACTCGATGGCCTCTTTGATTGCTTCCATCACCACAACAATTATTTTAATTTTTAGCTTCTTGATTTTGGCAGAGACTCTCTTAAAAGCCCAATCAAGAACAATTAAATGCAAGAATTAAGTGAAATAAGGCGCCAACAAGATTTGTTGTCTGCCCCTCTTAAGTGGGATGGAAGATTAACTGCTCAGAATACAGGCTCCAGAGAAACCCTGCAAAGGGAGGCACCCTCAGAAGAGCTCCAAAAAATTTTTTTTTCTTAACAGAAACCTTCCAGAACTTGCCAATAAAAAAAAGTTAAATCCTGCAATTCCAGTGTGATGGAGCCCCAGTTTCAGCTCTCACTTGGGCTCAGTAGTTCAAATCCACTTCCCACATACCAGGAAGAGGAGCCTAGTGAGCCCATAGTCTTTTCCGTCCTTCCCTGATGATGCCACAATGCTAAACAGCCAAATATGTCCCTACACCAGAATGTATATAGTGTTTTAGTGATTAATGGACTTAGCTAGGAGGGAAGTTCTGGCCCTGGTCCTCTTTCTCAGGACTTTTAATGTATTTTCTATTAGATAGTCATTTGACTTAAGAAACTCACAAGCACACACGCTGCTGAGAAGAGGGACCAGGGCACAACACAATTCCTTTCCTTTTCTGTTCCACCAATAAGTTGTGCACTCCTCTGTGCGGGTGCTCAGGTTTGTGTGGCAAGGAGGGATGCAGCGCTTGTGCTTCAAACAGCCAGACAGTGCTGCAGGTTTCTTGCCAAGGATCAAAGGAATGAGAACATAACACTTAGACCAGAAGCATCTCAAAGAAATTCCAGTGTTGGCTGCCTGAAGAGCCCAGGTTCCCAGGACAGCACTTCTAGTTTTTTTATTTTATTTTTTAACAGCATAGGTCTTCAAAAATTGTCTTACTCGAAGGCTGTATGACAATCACATTCAGATTCAAAGTTCTCTATTCATAAATTCAAAAGTAAGGCTAAGCAGATGCACCATTAAGTCCAGTTTGCTTATTTTTGAGAATAAATATAATTATCCCCAACTTTACAGACAGGAGACACTCCTAGAGAAATGACTTATCAAACAGTGAGATGACAGAGGCAGCAACAAAAGCCCACTCATACTACCACTGGTCTCATGCCTTGCAAAATAATTGCCTTCCCACCCAGAAGTAAAGGTTACAATTACAGTGAGAATGAGTCAAGCCGGAAAGACCTATTTAAAAAAAGGGAAAAAACTGGAAAATAGTTTTGATGAAAACATGCAAGCGACTCCAAGACAGAAAAGAAGCCCATTTTTGCATTGCATCTTGTTTGTTCATGCTTTGTCTCAGTTACCAACCATAAATTAAATACTTGAGCTAAAATTGCTCATCTGGTACCTTTAATACTTAGTCACTAGAAACTGAACATCTGTTTTGCTTTGAGGCGTTCAGCAGTGACTCAATGTTATCTACAGTGTTGGACCACTGGAGATTAGTATTCCTGAGGTTTTTTCCCCCCCTTCCCTAGCAACAGGGCTGCTTGCTTTTAGGAGGAGGAATCAGCCTACAAAATTGTGTTACAAAATAATGTAAGTTTGGCACAAGTTGAGGAGGAAGCACAAGACCCAGAGAAATTTCATCCTCAGCTGGAAAGAAGCCAGTGGAGATCTCTACCAGTGCATATGCTGTGCCTCATAGCTCTCTAGGACCAATAAGCCATTGCAGGGTGATACAGGTTTTCAGGCTCTGGAGAAACAGCAATCTCCTGCTGTGTTTACAGTAAGCACGATAAACACACCACAATTAAAATGACTCCAGCAGCACTCTCAGCTTGTGTAGCCCTCCGAGCCTGAAAGCAATCCCAAAGGTTTACCTGCGATTTAACCTCTGCTGGCTTTGGGCATGGCAGATAACTCAGCGTCATGCATCTTCATCAGCAGTGATGTACCCGAGGTAGAGAGGTGGCTGTCGAAAGAGGATGCAGCAGCAGGAAATATCCCTGCACGGAGGGACCCAATTAACTTGCAGATACAAGACAGCAGCATCTTATTACCACAGCAGACGCTGTGCATACACAAAGGCGTGCCAGGCTTGGGAAAAGGACTTCAAGGATAACATATGCTGTGTGTATGTGCAAGGAAAGAGCCTGGACATGGTCATCATCTTGTCCTGCTGTAAGGGAAGGGATCTGTGCACTATCCAAGTCAGCTGACAAACCGATCCTTAACAGCCATTTCCCCCTTATTTGTGCAGGACCAATCCTGTGGTTCATTCAGTGGATGAATATTTTTCCCTGGAAAAGCGTTAGACGAAGCCAACTCAGAGACCTCCCCTTTATCTCGCCAAACAGCAGCTGTAAAACAGCCCCACCTGTCCGAGCTCAGGCACAGCTTGGCTTTAGGAAGTTTTGCCATCTTCCACATCAGACATGTGCACACCACACCTGAAGGGTTTTACAATCCACTTCACCCTCCACATACAGATAAAGGCCCTAACACTGAGGATGCAGATATTAACCCACAGGTAGCTAGAGGTCCACAGGAAATCTGGGGAAACCTCAATTGCCAGCTCCCGGCTCAGTGCATTAACCACCAATGTATTCAATAAACTCTCAAAAATTAGTATGCATAGTTGCAGCCTGAGCCTGTCCGCATAAGCAAGACAGATCACATCTAAGGTGCCTTTAATTCAATACCTCCAACAGCAACCAGCACCAGGTGTGGGAAGCAAGGTCAAATGAATACCAGCACATACCATTTCCCCCCAAGAACACTTACCCAACTCCAGCACAGACTGTTTCTGCCCAGAGATCTTTGCACTTTCCTTCCATGAGTTTATCCAGTCACCTTTTCTAACATGCAAGTTTTTAAGACTCCTACAGCAAGTAGAAGCATAGCTTAAGACGTGGGGTAGAAATGTTTACAAACACTGATAGCATGCAGTGGGAAGATGGTCTACCAGGTCAGTACCATCAACTCCAAAAATTATGATACCTACAGCCCACAAAGCTCCACTGAGTTCTCACCCCAAAGTTTTTACAGCATTAGTAGAGCCCACGACAAACCAGTGTTGTCATGCAAGTCTTAAAGATTCAAACTGCACTCCTCATTAGTACCTCTGCAGGCAAAGAAGCAGAACTGGTTTGGAAAGAGAAAAGGAAAGAAAATGCAGATGACTCCGATAACATGTCTAATTAATAAAGCATAAACTAGACAGGCTGGTTCAGTCTGTGCACCCCATCTGTTTTGACTTCAGTCGGGATGGTTCCCATCTCCACAAGCGCCAGTTTCCATAAAGATATTCCCACGTGCTGACATGCCAAAGATGTGCCTTCAGCACCTGGGTACATGCTCTTCTATGGCATTATCGCATGTCCTTGCGTTCTTCTTTTAGAAAGAAAGGATCAACAACAAAAAATATGAGTGCCCAGTATGAAAGGATGGTCCCGAGACAACAAGGCCATATCCCAAGGACTAAGCAAGAGTCTGGTATGAGTTTGCTGTAACTTCCTTGTCACCAGTCCTCCATGGCCTCTAGATAGATGCTTATCTACCTTTAAAGCCTTAACCTAACATTTTTTACTCTGTTGCATTTTAAGTGACTTTGCAACCAACTTGCATAAAGTTCTATAGTGTAAATGCTGATTTATAGAGATTTATTTGTGGAGTGACTGGGTATAGCTCCCTAAAGTCATTAGTTAGACCTATGACACTAGAAGTTCAGGTTCAGACAAGGTCTTGATCTCTGCACGTTTCAGGCCTTACAACAGGAAACACCCAGACACTCTTGGAAACATGCACCCTGGCCCTAAAAGCTTCAACAAAAGGAAAAAACAAGCAACAAAAGCAAGGGGAGCATCTCATTCGCTCCACAGGTCAGAGGCAGAGCCAAGAACAGGATGTGGGAGATGGAGCAGCACATCAAGTGTCTGTGGCAGCCCAACAAAACAACCTCTGCGACTTAAAATGAGTGAGAGAAGGGGTCAGCAGGAGATACATCCAGCATAATGTAGGAATTTCAGTCAGGGTGCCATTCCTGCTCCCCCAGGGAAAGAGGAGGGTGAAGATGGTTGTATTCCATTTCTGTTTTTCGAAAGGATTTCTCCAAAGATGTTAAGACTGTGAGAAGTTTTGAGACTTAAGCAGCTGAGGACAGCCAACAGAGAGCACAAGGACCAGAAAACTTGCCCCTCTCAAATCGAGGTAACTTTGCAGAGTGCTTTTTCCTCTTTCTCCGTACTTTAGCACATTGGAAATACCCGCTTCATAAGAGCAGCAGGACGGAGGCAAGAGCTTTTCCTACAGCCATGTACAGGCCTCCAGAACAACAGGAAACCAGTGGTCAAGCGGAGCTGATAGTGCTAATGCTTTCACTACACAAACACCCAATTGAGGACAGGCTGACTCATTCACCCCAGTTAAAATTCAGGCACCAACACAAGCCAGTCTGCTAGAGCTGGTGGCTCTTTTTTTTTCATTGCTACAGGTGGATTTCACAAAATTGGAAGCCTGTCAAAGACATCATATCTTTCAGAGGCAGAAAGGAGGCTACAGTCAATTCCAGATAAGCTTCTACTGTCTCACTTCATGCTTGCCCAGAGTGGCTGTTGGCACCTGCTCCTGAACAAACCAGTAAGAATCAGATCCTGAAAAGATAGTCTATTATATTCTTTATGCAGCATGAAGAAAGATGAATGGGACTGAATAAGCAACATCTATTGGGAAAGTCCATGCCACACCTATGATTACTTACAAGAAAGAAATCAGCCTAGCATTCAAGCCAGCCAAACAGGGAACACCAAACCTTTACTAAAGGAAAACCTCGAGTAACTTGGAGCCAAACAAATTCATATCCACCTGGGACGCCAAGCCCCTTTCACTGTTGTCTTACTAACGAGCTATTTTCATGAGGGTCTGATCTGCACTTGGGGCTGGCTGGAGGAAGGACCATCAATGGTCTGCCACCACTGAGGCATCCCTAGTCCAAGCTGCTGATCTACAGCTGTGAGTTCCTGCAGCACTGGGGACAGCTGACTGCTGCAGCTCTCTCCAGTCCAGCTCCTGTCTCTGCACCCCTCAAAATTCAACAGCGTTCAACAGTGGAGGGCTTCTGTTTGTAAATCATGGTTGCTACACTGGGGATTGTCACAAATCACAACTGCAATGTCAAAGGAATAACAAAGTGATGATGATGACATCCTATGGCACAGATTGGTTCTCCAGACCTCCTTCATAAACGCTGATGGTGCACATGGGTGGCTGGAACTTCATCCTAAGAAGGTCAACCAACGCAGGAAGCCTCAGTCAAGTTTTTGAGTGAAATACTTAAAAGAAAGCATTTTCCCTCGAGAAACAGACGACAAATTTCCAGTCCTGGAAGCCTTTCTTCTGGCAAAAACCACGGTTACTTAGGAATAGTGCTAGCTCAGGTACATGCACAAAATAAAAGGCATAAGAGAAGTTTATCTGGAACTTGCTGACTATACTAGATGGTACGAGGGAGCAGGGGAGATCGGGGCAGCAGCCAGTGGTTTGGAACAGGCACAGAAACAAGTTTCCACGGGAGTATGTTTCTTTAAAGTCAGATGCATTAGATCATCTTGTCCCCTAGAGTATGTTGTTTCCTAATGTTTTGCCCAGACCAATTTCAAATGTCAAAAGCAATGGTCGGGTTTGTTGGGTTTGGTTGTAGGTTTTTTGTGTTTTTTTTTTTTTTTTTTTAAACTACCTTAAGTCCCCAGAGCCAGTCAAGGATGAGGATTTTAGCCTCTGTTCTGTCTTTCACATTACAAGTGCAATTACCGCTGCAGCTTGATTACAGCATCTTCTGTCATACAGATTCTGCAAGAACAGCTTGCCTTTCAAATGGAGTTAGAAAAATTCATACGAGTCCTTTAGTGCTCAGTGGTCATGTGCCAAAAAAAATTAAGAAAAGCATGTGCAGTCTCGAGGCAAAAGCATCCCCTAGAGAAAGATGTTCATACTGGCTTCAAGAAAGGACATGATGAAAAACCCTTGCAAAGTACTTATCCTGAAATTTGGACTGCTCTCAAAATAGTCTTATTCTTCTTGCTTTTCAATATTTTCATCCAACTAATGAAGAAAAATCTTCACTACAGGAAGAAGATATCTAGATGTGTGTGACAGTTTGGGTATGGACAGTCCTACCCTACCCGGATGCAAGAGATGTCGGATTGAGCAAAGACATAGATTGCAGAAACAGTGTTAAGGTTTGACTCCTCTTCCCAGACATGAAGGCAGTGAGCATCTTGGGTAAATGTAAGTGGAAATTAGCACTACAAGCTGGAAACATCTGGATATAGATAGTTAAACAAGATAGTATCGTCAGGTCACATCTGTTTTCCACATTTTCATTTCAGCCTACCAAGAGGCAAGAGTCAGGTGGTCGGGACACAGGCCAGAGTTGGGAGAAGTTCTGCGGTGGGTTACTCAGGGTCCTCAGAGCTGAATGATCACACAGGCCACTGCCATCAGGCAAGAGCTCCCTTCCCCTCCACAGCCCCACCCCAGGCATTCCCACAGCAGCCCATGCCAGGTTCTGCGTCAGCCATGGCAGGCCAACTGGCATTGCTAACCTGCCAAAACGTCAGCCGGGACAGGGTGCTGTGCTGGGGAAAGCAGTTTTCTGCCAAGGTAAGCAAGCTGAGCTGCCTTACCCAATCATCAGATGTGGTCCAACACGTGCAGAAAGGAGGGAACAGGAAAATAAACTCCCCAAAGCAACATCACCTACACCTTACACCAGCTCACCTCTGCCACATAACAACTAATCAGCTCTTCACACCTTAATTCCCTTTCTACACCAGAGTGACAGCCCTCCCTGCTCAACCAAGCACTAAATAACGAGCCAACACTGCTGTGCCTGAGCCCCAGAGAACACCTACTTTGACAGGACGGGGCTTGACCCCCAGTTATTTAAGCAACAAGTGGGAATATTAAGTGCAAATATTAACAGGCACAGTTGGCACCAAGGTTAAAGGGAGGCTATAGGACAGGACTAAACCACTGAGTTCAGCTGATAGTATATGCCTGGCTATCAAAGATGACAATGTTTAGCAGTTTTTTACTAATTATGAAACTTCTGCGGGATGTTTTCTGCTGGGAAAAAGCAAAAGTGTTGCTTTTCCAGCTGCCCATTAACTAAAGTGAACTGAATAGACCCAGCTTCTGAGGGAATAGATCCCTTTTGGATAAGGCAGTGGGCAACTCGAGGGAGAAGCAGTCAGCATCGTTAGACACATCATACCTATTCTCTAAGGAGGAAACTTCAGGCTCAGCTATTGCAAAAGTCCGTACTTCTCAAGAAGCATGAAGTACCAACTTGTCCTTCTATTTCACATCTGTCCCCTTTCCCCTGGGGGCAGCAGGGGAATTCCTGTTGTGACACAACATAAATACCCCAGTCCCTCCCTGGGCATGAAACCTGTAAGACATTGATAAATGGGAGTAGGATGGCGAGTGAAGCAAAGTTCACGGAAGAGAGCTCACAGAAGACAGGAATATTAAAGAGTTTAAACTCCTCTGTCTGAAGCCAGGAAAGACTTAACAAATAGGCATCTTTGAGCTTAAAGCTGCCAAGAAACAACCCTGCCCTGAGGAAAGAAAAACTAGGAGTGGAAGAATTAAGTGGGCAAGTGCTTGACATAAGTGTGATTTTGTCAATGGAGACAATTTATGGAACAGGTTCACAAAAGCAAAGGAGGATGGGGGAAAAAGGGCAGTGTGGGTACTGCCAGACTTTCTGCCTGTAAGCACCTTAGTCCAAGATCATCTTTCGTCTCTTGGCCATGGAGATGGAGGGGCAGGATCCAAGAACCATTCACAGCGGGGATATGAAAATGGATGGCAACGGCTTCTCGGTGTCTCACTGCTGTACCACAGGATGGATCTGCAGCGAGATCTCAGTGTGACCCAGCACTGCTGGTCTTGGCAGCCCTTGCTTGCCCTTGGACCTCCTGCCACCACCTGCACTGGGATCTGCTTCCTCAGCAACTGCAACCACACACATGACACTCTGCTCCAGCTTGGGCCGATCGGAGGAGGGAGGATGCAAGGACCGCAGCAAAGCCTGGGAGATATCCCACACAAAGACTGAAATAAGCCAAGCTTCCAAGGTGCCTGTTCAACATTGCTGGGTTCTGAGCAAAGAGAAAGTTCAACTGAAACAAGAGGGTTTTTCCAAATTCATAATTTTTTGTTGCTACCAAAATGTCTACCTGTATAAGCTCAGTGTCTCCAGCTGGCACATCCATCCCTAGACCTGGGATCCAAAACACCGGGGCATAGCGGAAAAGGTGGGGTTTGGCAGCTGTGGGACAGGAGGGAAGGAGGAGAAAGCCCAAAAAGCAAGCCATGAATTTTGCTCACAGACCAAAATAGGAATAGGATGGACCAAATTTGCACTCAGAAATAAATTCAAGTGGCTTTTATTAGCAAGAACAGATTTAAGCACCACATACATATTCAGCTTCTCTCCCTCATAACATCACTTCCCAATGTTCCTCAGGCCTCTCACTTCCCCCCAGAGGTAAATCCAAGTACCTCTGCAACCCAGACATAGCTCAGAGCTGGTATTCAGGGTCAGATCCAGGACAGAAGAAACCTTTGAGAATATCTAAAGGAAGAATGTAGTTTAAATGCTTTGAAAGCTTTGGAGCATTTTATTCAATATTTTGACTGCTTCAAAGTAAAATTAGGTCCCGGCTTCCAAAAATATATGAAGTAAAACCATCAGCAATGAGAAAAATTGATTCTAATGTAACATCCAACACCATGGTTTGACATCCAGTGACCACAGAGAAACTGGGGTACTCAGAGATGCTTGAGAACTGACTGAAGAACATTAAAGAGCTACAGCAGGGGCAATGGAAGAGCCTCATTCAAGACGGACACAAAATACCTTCATATTTTTGACAAATGCCACTGTTATCTGAGAGCTAGCCCAAAGATGGAAGTTGGTAGCCCAAATCCAAATGATGGGTTTGTGCCACAGCAGCTGTGAGAGGCCACATGGCCTCCCAAGGCTTGATGCAACATTAGCTCTCCAAGTCTCTAAAAAACCCACCAAAGAGAATGAACTCAGTGGCTGAACTGGGTCCCCCAGACCAGGGGCTGCAGCACCCTTGGA
Organism: Nycticryphes semicollaris; assembly: GCA_013400055.1. Lineage (NCBI taxonomy): Eukaryota > Metazoa > Chordata > Aves > Charadriiformes > Rostratulidae > Nycticryphes > Nycticryphes semicollaris. The sequence goes on from VXBJ01006154.1 coordinate 395,002, forward strand.
GGGCAGCAGGAGAAAAGTCTACATCCCTGCTGCTTGTGGTGCATCTGCTCAGCCCATGAAACAAGGCTTCAACCCTACAGCCAAGTTTGGCACTTCCATCTTTAAAAAAATTAATTCTCTAATTCTTCATTATGCCACACAAACGCATGATGAAGAATTACAGGTGAAAGAGAATCCATGAGCGCAGCTTCCATCCTCATCCCTCTGGCATACCCCTTCCCAAGGGCTGGTGTAGGGAGCAGGGCTGTTGGGGAACGGGCTGCTGACAGCCACTCTAAGATCTTTGGGGGAAACATGTCCTTTGCCTCACATGAAACAGTCCCACAGTCTGCTTCTCACGTTGGAAACTCACTGGGCCTGGTGCACTGTCAGCACAACCTGGACCCCAAAGGCAAATTGCTGCCAGTCTTTTGGATCAAAGGACAGGAGAAAAACCCTCATACACTGATGCAGCCTGAAGCCCTTCTCCCCTGTACTGGAAACTTTGCCAAATCACAAATTCTCTCCAGTGGAGATACTGGTGGAGGGAGATAGAAGAGGCAGGAACATCGCAGGCTATAGGGAGATCAGAATTAAAAAGAGGCTTTTTAAAAAACCTTTTCTGCTGCTGTACCCCAGTCTCAAACCACAGGAAGGACACAAAGGACTAAGCTCTGGATGCCAGGCACTCACCTCATCAAGAGTCAAGTCAAAGCATCACAAAGGAGCAGAGCTGCAATTTGTCACCTAAACAGCAAAATGATCTTCTTGCAAATGCCCTGCACCAACAGGCCAGTCCTATGAGTAAAGGCAAAGCTCAAGTAGTGCTTTGAAAGTCCTGTAACGATTATTGTAACACAGAAAATTAAAAAAAAAAAAACAAAAACACAACAAAAAACAAAACAACACAACAAAACAAACCAGTAGAAGCACCAGCCTTATTCCTTCCCCTGGGCTGGGGATCCGCTGCTGGGAGCCTGCCTGCACTCCGGCGTCAGAGGCAGGACACCGCACACATTGCCACAACTGTCTAGGGGGCTGGAAGCAGCTGAAGTGACATGGAAAGTGTCAGCTGTAGGATAGGACCGGTCACAGCCCTAATGAGCACAGCAGAGGTATCCTGAGACGACCTTTCCACGTTGGACCCCAGACTGGGGAAAAATGTCCCGTGTAAGCTGGCTACTGCAGTACTGCTCGTGTCCTTCATTAGTTAATTACTCACATTTCTGTAACTACGTTGCCTTAATGAAGTGTGAGAAGGAGAAAAATCCAACACCAAATATAAAGAGGCAAACTCAGTTGGCCACCGATACCTTCTACAACAAAAGTGGGTGATATTTTGGCAGACAGGGCTCCACGAACCTGAATTCCCTTTAATCTGTGTCACATTCCTCAACCAATGGGGCACTAAATGGTCCAAAATGAAACCCCTCATACACAGACCGCAACACCCTCCCTGTGCTAACGGCTGCGCGAGAAGCTGCAGCGAGTCCCATTAGAGAAGGAATCCTTGAACCCTGCACAAAACACTATTTTAAAGAGTCTCTTCCAAACGGAGTCAAATTGTCAGTGGGTGAGATCTCCCCATCTGGGTGCCCTGGTAACAACAGGCAGGAACTTCGTTTCAGGAAGCAACATCAGCTTAAACAAATTAAACTACAGGTTTGGTCCTTTAGTCCGAAGTCTGCAAGCATGTTCAGGGGTTGGTTACCTTTAACCATGCCACGACCACCAAACCAGCTTGATGGATGGCACCACCTCGCTGGGACAGTGGCAGCCAGTGACAGCAGTCAGCGCTGCACCCACCTCAGCAGCTAGGAGAGGCTTGCACTGCTGCTTGCCACACCGTACCTTTCCATGGCAGCTAAACATACTAATCTCCAAAGATCCCATCTTGGCAATGCCAAATCCACTCTGCAAAAAATAAAATCATTCCAAATAATCCATATGAAAGCAGCTGAGCAAGTATTGAGCAACTGCAAAGTCCTTGGTTTCCTAAAAACAGTCAAGATCTTGCAGTAACTTCAAAAAAAAGAAAAATTTAATAGGTCAATTCCTGGGCTTGGATGCTGAGAAGCTCGGCTTTCCCGTCACTGCTGAGACAGCTTCACTGCCCAAAAGCCTTGGCTGAAGTTTCCACCTAGCTTTCATCAGACCTGCGTGGCTCATCTCTGAAACACTTTTCCCCCCCGCTAGGAATTTCCACCTCTCCCATCCATGTGTGCACAGACTTCCTTCTTCTCTGTCCACCAGTCAAATAAGCACAGTTTGCAGAGTAAAAATTGAGTTTCTCATCCTTAAAGTTCAAAGGGGGTGTGTGTGTGTGTGGGGGGGTGTGTGTGTGTTTAGGGGCTGAGCTTCTTGATTTACTCCTAGGGGGTTGGAAAGGGAATGGAAATGGATGTTTTCAGATACTCTCATTACGTGCTGTGTAATTATTCAGTAGAGGCAGGCTGTAAACTGGCAGCAACACACCTGTGATGGCTCTTACACTTGCAACTAAACCATTTTCAAAAATGATGAGTAGAAATAAGCTGGGCAGATGGGTAAGTGGCTTCTTTCAGGTTTACAGTGAACGAGGACCATCACTCTCCTACCAGCTGCCAGGCTTGCATCCCACAGGAGCCAAAGGACTCTCTTCCACAAGAATCTGAGCGCCCTCAGATTCCCTGGATCTACATGGGAATGAACACCAAGCAACACCCAGATCCAGATCAGGTCCAGCTGACTGGTTCAAGTAATACTGACTTAAGGGTTCACCAAAAATGCCAACCTCTCTGCTGGGCAGAGATGCACTGTAGGGAAGGCAGTGGCTTTGGAAAGGGGAGAGGGCTTGCAAGGAACGATGCTGGTGCTGCAGCACCTTCATGGAGAAACCACTGCCCTTCCTAACAGCATGTGCCTGCTCTCGAGCCTGCTGACAGCTCACCATGCCCACTTTCTGGAGGGTCATCACTGCGTTGGGTAACAGGGCAGCATCAGATGCTCCATCCCACGCTGCTTGCTCAGCTGTGTGAGGGACAAAGTAAGGACAGAGGGCTCCCCGAGTTCCTCTTTTCTCACCACAAACAGGCTGACATCCAGCTGAGGGTATATCCTTTTGAAGCAGCTCACTGTATTTCACAATTTAGCTTCAAGTTTCTACACAAAGAGGGTGACATATGGGAAGTTACATAAAGTCAAACATTCCCCACAGAATATGCTGTATCCTGGGAAAAAAAAAAAGACAACTACCTCTGCACAGGCACTGAATTCAGTTTAACAAATTTCAAAGAGGGCAGAGAGTAAATCCTGTGTCATGTGGAGGCTAAGGTATGGACACAAGAAGCAATCTCAGAGACACAGATGTCTACACAACCCCTCTTGGGCAAACCAAGAGATCCACCACCTTTGTGAACATGCACCTGCAGCACTGTGTTTACACCCGTATCACTAAGAGTTCCCTGCAGCCTTGACTGAGGGACATGATCTCCCACCAGGATCCTCTCAATAGCAACCGAGAGAGATTAAGACACTTTGGTGACCCTCCAGGCCACCTTAACATGCTGATGGGCCAGGGTGGAAAACACTCACGGAGCCACTAGGTTTGTCAGCCTCTCTGGAGCCTCAGCTGAGAAGGTGATGGGAGAGTTACATGCCAGAGGAGACAAGAGGAGATGCTCTTGCAGACTGGGCTGCACAGACAGACAAAGGGGAAAGCTGCACATCCCACGCCTACTTCAATCCTGTTTTAAGATCTGAGGAAGGATGATACTGCAGCATTTAAGTTACTCTCCTCCCTGGAGAGGAGAGACTCATCTTAACCCTTCCAAAGTTGCCTTTGTATGTCAGCTAGCCTGTGCCTCAGTTTCCCTTTGGAACAAGGCCTCTTTTGTGCACTTTATTTGTTTGGATGTTGGATTCTGTGAGGCCAGACCTGCCTGCTCAGCTCAGTGAGAGCTGAAGCACAGCCCCAGACCAGGCACCACTGCCATGCAGACTAATGCCTGGGTCACAGATTTCACCTCCCAGTACCTACTGGAGTAAAAGAAATCAACTCGTATGCAACGACTAGAGGTCAAGCCAGGTACAGAAAAGATGACAGATGAGTTGGCTGAATATTTTTTTCTAAAAGGCAGCATGATGTAAGAGATTCTCCGACAGCCCCACGGGAAATGTCTGTAGCCTGCTCTAGATGAGCTCACCAACCCGTGCAGACTTTCAGAGCCCAGCAGAGGACTGAAATGCAAATCCACCCACTTTGCAGCAATCTGCATAGACTAAATTTCTCAAAGGGTTAAAATGATGGAAAAAAATAGGGATCCACAAGTTAAGCTGTTGGAAGCCACTGCCCAGTAGAAAGATTTTGAAGGACTGAGTGAAGCAGAACCAAAAAATAGTAAAAATTTATTTGCAAAACTGCAAAGTAAAACCATGCTAGCCATGGAAATGGTCTTCTCATTTCTTTTCCATATACTCCTAGATATCCTTATAAAATAATTTAACCTCTATAATCCTGGCCAGTTTTCCAGATAGCCAAATATCTAAAAACAAGCTGCTGCCACTGAGTCAACCAACAATCCCTCCTGGCATTCCCACCCTGCCACTGGAACAAGAATGGAAATTCTACACAGTGACTGGGATTAAAAACATCGCTCTGTCTGTAGCCAAATAGATTTAAAGTCTCATTGGGAGAAAATCTTGAGGATTATCCATGCTTTCCAATTCATTATTCATTTCTAACTCATCTCCGTTCATCTCTAATTCATCATTCAAGCCTGGTGTGGATGGCATTAGGATCTTCTAGGAGACAGACGTGAAGCTGCAGCGTCTGGGCTGTCACAGACTTAAAGCACTGCCCTTCTGCTCTAGCAACGCTGAGGGACAAGGGAAGACTAAGCCTGTACTCCTGCTTCGAGACTAACTAAATATCTATGTGCACACCTGAGAACAGGCCTAAAGTTATACTTCTGAGCCTTGGTACTCCAGAGTGGCCAGCTTGCAAGGAAGTGAAATGCAGAGGCTCTGAGGTGTACCACGTGTTAAGCAACTCTGGAAAACACGTGTGAACGTATTTATTTTCAGGCTTCTCAAACATATCCATAAGAGCTTTGCTTCTGGAACGAAAGTGAGATGATTATCTCCCAGCATGCTAAAAAACATTATTCAAATTGTAAAGCAGCAGGAAAGTTTTGCATGCTGTCCTGCCACACACTATCATGAGAAAAAAATTTATGATACCCCAAAACCTTTAGGTTGAGAGCCAGGATATCCCTGTGGTGCCTGCAACAAGAGGCTGCCCTTTCCCAGAGAGCTGCTGGAACCTTTATAAGTCACTAAAATGCTTCTTTTATTAAAAAGAAAAAAAAAAAAAAGCATCAATCCTGTTCTTCATATTTCTCCTCTTACTCATCAAGATTTACTTACTTCAGGGTTTCTGCCTTTTAGAAACTTCTAACAGCATCATGAGAATATTATCTGTCCCTTCTGCCCCCAGGTTTAGCTGAGTCTCTCAGGTCACCTTGCTACCAGCAGCCAGCTCCGAGTTGCCTTCCTGGCTGTTCTTCCACTACCTGATCTCCCTGTCTAGGCAGGTCACTTCTTCCTCCTTCTCCATTTCTCCCCCTGTCCCTGGTTGGGGACTGGATCTGCATGGTGCGTAGCAGAGTCTTTTGTGGATGGAGTAAGCCGAGCTGCAGCCAGTCTCTTCCAACATTAAGTGGACTGACCTCTAGGTCAATGCAGTTTCTCACTTTCCTTTTTTTTTTTTTTTTTTAAATAAAGATAAGTAAACAGAAAACCTTCCCCAGATTTGTCAAGACCTCTCTTGAGATCAAATCATCAGTTATTACTTCAGTGCTCACTGGAAAGCTCACAAGGGCAAACCTGCTGTTTCAAAGGGTGCAGTAAGAGATGCCCAACCGGATGTAAGCAAGACTTCAAGCTGGTTGCAACCCCTGTTAAGGCCTGGAACAGATTTCCTGGCTGCAGATTGCTCTCTGACATGTACCATGACATAATTTACTAACATAAATTAGTAATATCAGCCCTTAGCCAGCTGCAGTTTGTGAATGAAGTGTTTGAAATCCCTCGAGTATGAATTGAGACACTAACTATGAAAATGCAGGGTCACAAGCAAAGGATGGATCTACACAATCCCAAGGATTACAGGGGGATCTACTTCTCGGTTTGCAGGTACCATGAGGTTCACTGCTATGGCTAAGCAACTCAGTTGCAGCTATTAGCAGTGCTCCCAAGGCCAGCAGTGCTCCTGAGAAGCCCCAAGATCTTCCTAGTCCATCCCATTTTCACATTATCTGTTGATCATTGCTCTTCCCGATCAAAGTTAAAGATGGGCCTATGTAAGCCCACCATACCATGCTATACCCTACCCTACCCTAAAAATAATACACACAGAAGGACACAGATGCACACAGAAGGATGATTTGGTACCAGTTTTGGGAAAATCCACTATGAGCTGCCTTCTGGTCAGAAGATCCCCGCTTCCTTGAAAGAGAGCATCTGAGCACTGAATCAGAGAGACGTCCTGCCTTCAGCAATTAAACCAGAAATGTCTGCTGCTCTCTGGAGCAAGGTCACCACTGACGGGGTGGAGACCAAAGTGAGCTAAACCCCTGGGTTTTAGATCATCAGAACAATCAAAACTTGGAGAGGTTATTTCGAAACAAGGCATGATAGGAGAAAGCAGTCATCCCAAGGCAGGGGGTGGTTCAACCACAGAGCAATACAGCACTGATTGATTCACTGCTCATACCTGAATCAAGGTTTCCTGTCGCTTATTACTTAACTCGGATACACAAAACCTACAAGCTGGAACACGCTGAACTCTGTTTTTAAGGCTGGTATGCTGCCACCACACCTCTGCAATCAGCTCCTTACATGCTTTTATTGATCTATCTCTGAGAGTCAAACAGCATTTTGGACCCCCAAGTTATGAATGCAGGTCTTAAAAATTCCTATCTAACCCTACAGGCAGGTAGCATCCATCAGCCAAGGCTTCTGGCGGCCAGGTATCCAGACACTGGGAAGCCCATCTCACTCCTGCCAGCTGGGATTCCCAGGCTAGACATCCCTCATTTCCACTGCCTCCAGGGCTCAGCCTGAAGAGACATTCATGCAGCACTCCGTAAAACGAGGACACAGCCTCGGTGCTCACCACCCCTGTGAGCAGAAATGACAATCCCACCAGTGCCAAGGAAGGCGGCTGTGAGACAGGCAGGAGCGATCCTGCCTGCAGTACCTTCACACTGCAATTCATCTCGTGCTTCCCAGGTAAACGCTGGGGAAGCCAGGAAGGATGCCTGCACCTCCTCTTCTCCAAACACACAGGGATTTGGGGGGGGCAGGGGGTGGGAAGAAGGAATTTGGCCAGCTTGCCTTCACTACACAAAGGAAGGGAGAACAGGGGTGTCTTCCCGGAAGTACCAGAAAATAGCTGTGGCTCGAGTTAGACTGTGGGGCAGGATGTGGAAGCCCTCGTTATGGCGATAAAAAGGTCTCAAGTACTTGGCCAGGGCACCAGGAATACACCAACACGCCAGACCGGCTCAGAAGCAGCTTTTTACATCAGCACAGTGGGAACAGTTTTGTTTATTTGTTCCTTGGTGTTAGCCAAGAAGGAAGGAGGTGGTGGTCTGTTCCTGCTCACCACAGATGTCCTCAGCTCCCTGCAACAGCAGAAGGCTTAAAATTGGTGACACCTACATCTCCTGCTCCCTCCTACCAACCTGGGATGTTTGGCCTCACGTACAGGTTTTAATTTTGCTTTAGAGGAGGGATGGCATGGCACAACCTGACTCACGCAGGAGAGGCACAGGTTAACCTAAGAACATCTTGTCTGCTCTTCTGAAGTCAGAGAACTCTTGTTCTCCATCCCAGGTCCAAATTAGTACTAATTATTCCATGCAAAACAGAGTTGCTTCAACAGGAACGAATTAGGGCAACAAATTATTCTGGAATAAAGAGGGCTCACTGCTGCCTAAGCAAGCAATCTGTTCGCACATAGAATAAAAGGGGCATTCTCCCATGTGCATTTGGGGAAAAAGAAAAATAGTCTCCACTCCATTTTTTGAAAGATTACGAACCTCCACACCTGTTACAGTAGCTGTCAGGATTTCCTACACGACCAACGTGCCAAAACCCAACCCATGCTCTGTTGTTTCGACTTCCACCATCACAATTGCAGACACCATAAACGCAGTGGTACCACACACATAACCACAGCAAAAGCAGGTTTGACCGTCACAGCTGATTCTTTCAGTTATGCTAGTTTTGACTCAGGGCAGTGAGGGAAGGGGGACACAGGCACAGCCCCCCAGCTCCTGCAGCCTAGAGCAGGGTTTCCCAAGACAAAGACGTGACCCTCAAATCTAGGCGGACCCTGGTAGTCCTACCAGAGTCTCAATAAGACCTCCACCTCCCACCTCTGCTTCCCAGCCCCAAACCAGCTCAACACTGACCTGCAGGACATGCAGGGCCCCACCAACTGCAGTCGCACAGCACGTGTGTGAGCAGTGAGTGTACAGGGCAGTGAGGTCGAGGACCACTGGTGGGGTGGACATCAGGCTTTGGAAGAGGCAAGTGCCCCTGAGTGACCCGTGGTGTTGGTGTGCAGTGCCTAGAGGTTAGATTTAGTCCCGCAGGACACGTGGCAGTGGAGAAGGATTATTTATGTGCCCCGATGTGTCCCCCACCATCACCTCCTCCCTGCACAAACACAGCAGCACCCAAACCTGAGGGGAGCCCCTCCCCCTTGCTGTACTACAAAACACTGTACACTGCAAAAAACCCAATGTGGGTCATCATGGGGCAGATATGGAAAGCAGAAAAGCCATCACAAGGGTTTCCAGTACCATGCTGGAGGCATGGATGAAATTCAAGGTCCTCTGAAGACATTAGCCAGAGAAAGTATGAATGAGCCAGCTCTGGACTTGTGGCTGGGCAGAGGTATGTGACAGTGCCCATGGGGCCCAGGACATATTTCCCATGAGCTTCGGCTACACACGTCAGCACTAACAGGTACTACAGCTTACAGGAACGCCACGCGAGTTGTATCAGAGAAAAAGAGTTTCCAGAATTCTTTGTGAGTTTAATGAGAAGAAAGCACTTGTGATTAAAGCCACTCTACCCACTAGAGACAGCAGGAAGAACAGGATCAGGCCAGTCTCTAGCAATATTCAGGACCAGCTGGTCCCAATGAAGATGCAAGAAATCATTCTGGACAGTTCAGGAATCGTCTGCTTATCAGTAAATCTCTTCCTAAGCCCTTCAGATAGTGATTAAGCTCAATGGTTCATACCCCATATATTAAATATTAATCCTTCCTAATGTGACTGCCGATGTTCCGGTTATCCGATTCAGATAACCACACACCCCCAACAGCCCAATCCTTTTCCACCCCAAACCACATAAACACAATGTACAAAACCCAGCAGTATTCTGCAATCCAGCTAGAGAAGAGCTGGCGATACTCTCCTCAGCCTATGAGCTTGGAAGCAAAACAGCTGGATCTCACCAAAAGCAGGAGGGAAAGAGTTAAGAGCAGGGAGATGAATCAGCCCACTGCTATAAATGCGGACATTTCCTACCTCTTTGCTCTAGTGTTTCTTCCTGTCCGCAGGCTTCGGAGATGCTTACAGACCTGGTCACATTCAAATGATTTCCACCACGACAGGAAAGCCCATGGATTTGTTTTATTTCAAGAGGAAAATGTGATTTGTGAATGAGACCAGCAAGCAGCTGTAAGGGCTGACCTCCTTCTCATGTAACACCACGAATAAAGTACCAGCCAGCAGCTTGTGCATCTGCTGCGCTGCTCCTGACCCTATGGAAGCATACGGGCACTCCGTTCTACCCAAAACAACCCACCCCACGCTCCCCAGTGTTTTGAGACATCACACAGACCGTAACTGCGTGACCGTGGGTCATCACCGCCTTACCCACAGCGGTCAAAAGCAGACCCACGGGCTGAGCGTGGCAGAGGTGCCACAACCTGCACCCTTCCTGCTGGATTGGGCTCTGCCATCCTGCTGCAAACACAGAGGATTTGAGAACAGATGTAGGTCACTGGCGGGAGGAGACGAGGAGAGAGGGAATTCAAACTACTCTTCCACAAGGATGTTGATGTTGGACTTGGACCAATATCACGGATCCGCACAAAGCATCAGTTATTTGAGAGTGACATTTCAGAAAAGCAGAGCTATGTATCCTATTAGCTTGAAAACAATACAGCCGCAGCAACGCCAGGAGAGCAATGCCCCTGGAAAAGAGAAACATCTATTTTCAGCACCTCCCAGTATTCCCCCACTGCTTTAGCAAACTGTTTTCATAAAGATCAGGAAAATGCCCTGGAGCTTCCCATAGATACCCCCCAAAAAGGCTCTCCAGACGGAATGGAGAGGGACACGTGGAGTGGGAATGTGGCAAGACCCATTTTCTGCCCAGCACAGACACTAAGTCTCTCTCACACTCCCAGGTCCTGGTGAAGCTGTGGCCCATGCCCCCCCAAAACATCCTGGCTCTTCATCTTGGCAATGGTAGGCATCACTGGGGGAGCTGGCAGCACAGTGAGCATCCCTGGAGTCCTGCTCCTTGTCACTGAGCTAGCTTTCCACCCTCACCGTGGGAATAACGACACGAGTTTGCATCTGATTCTTGACGGAGAGAGACATAAATCCTCCTTGCAAACCTGGCAGCTCCCTGTATCGGCTGCAGCCACCCCATGCACCTCCTTCCCTGCCATGGGCTGCTGCAGCAACAGGAATTAAAATAAAGTATGAAAAACTCCTGCTGGGGCTGCAGAGTTATTTGCCCTCAGCCCTTTCATTTCTAGAAGTCCTTGTACAGGAGAGAAAAAAAAATCCTAAATTATTTCAAAGCTTTGCACACTCGCATCAACCTCCCCCTAGTCACGGACAGGCAGAGAAGGGATGACTAATTTTTTTTAGTGTAATACGCTGCAGAGAGCGTCCTGTGAACAAGCAAGTAAATTCCTGAGGCTCTCGGCAAGGACCCCAGCTCTCCTTGCGAAACTTCCCAGCTGGAACCTCACAGCCAAAAAGCCAGAAAACATAATTTTTCCCTCCTACAAACCGGGGCTGGGATTCCTTTCACGACAGTATTTGGATTTTAATGTCAGTCCATATTTAGCAAGAGGAAAAAAAGCCTCCCTTCCTTCCTGTCACATTTTCCACCCTTGATGACATCCAAGATTAGAAATAAGCAAGTGCTGGCCAAGGAGGGAGAATGCATCTACTCGAGCGTGGGAGAGCCCGCAGTGTGGCAGCCCGTACGTTCTCATTTGGGATGTGCTGAGACACCAACGAGGAGGGGACACAATCCTCGAACCTGGTGGACAAGGACAGTTGTCCCCTTCAATGCTCAGGCTTGGAGCATCTACCTGAGGGACGGCACAGGGCGGGAGCCAGGCCACCAGTCTACAAGGCTGGTGTATCTCTCCCCAAAAGAGATCCTTAGCACAGGCCAGGAGCCCAGTCCGAGGCTGTGGGTCAGGCCCAGCATGGCTGGTGGGTTACTCACTCCCAGGGAGCCCAGTGCCAGACGTGCTGGTGTCCACGGAGCCTGGCCATCCTAGGACAGAGAGAGGCGTGCCACGGCAGGGAGGAAGGTGGCTGGCGATTGTGGGGTCAGACTGCAGCCCGCCCTGTCTGCTGGGTGTCAGAGGGGGGTCCCCAGCTCGGACCCGCCCGGCCGCCCCACGGGTGCAGGGTGGGAGGGGCCCGTGGGTCTTTGCACACCCACGTGTGGAACTCCACACGCCCCAATTCACGATTCACTTTTTATTATTGCTATTAAAAAATAAAATCCACGGCGAGGAGTGGGGAAAGCGAGGTGGGACCCCAGGCCAGGCACAGGCGGGCCCCACGCAGAGGCCGCGGACACGCGTGGGTGCCGCCCGGAGAAGCCCAGCCGGCGACCCCTCGTCGCCATAACAACCCCGGGCCAGTCCCCCCCGTCGGGCGGTCGCTTACCTGCGGGGCGGCGGGCGGCACCGGGCCGGGCCGGGCCCGCTCCTTCTCCCTCGCTGGCTCTCGCCGCCGCCCAACGGCTCCGGTGCGACGCCGCGGCGGCTGGCCGCGACCATGGACGCCGCGCCGGGGGAGGGCGCGGGGGTCGGGNTTCTCGTTACCGTGCTGCCACCTGCCGGTGAGGGCAGGAGGCCGTGTCCCGCGGGCGGGACGGGAAAGGGGGCGTCCCCTCCGCCGGNACACCGCCTGTCTATCACGGCGACGGGCGTGCGCGACGACCAATCAGCGGCGGGGTGGGGCGGGCTCCGAGCGGTTCCGGGGGTGTACGACGGCGGCGGGCGAAGGTAGGGGGACGCTGTTGCGGGTGGACGGGCTGCGGCGGCGGAGCCGAGTGGGAATCTCGGGGCTTGTGTGTGTGTCTTTTAAGTTTATTTTCAAGCAAATAAACTTATTTCTCTCCCCACTGGGAGCGGGAAGGCCGTGCTGCGGGGTAGGGTGGAGAGAGCAGGCAGGGTCCCGCCGCAGCCTGCCCCTCCCGGGCCGCCATTTCCCCGGGGGAAGAAGCGTTATTACTTTTCCTCCCCCATCCTCGGCGAGAGGCCGCTTCGCCCGCGGCCTAGAGCAGGATCCTGGCCTGGGCTGGCTTCGCCTGGCGCAGCCGGGCTGGAATCCACCCGGCCGCAAAAAGAATAAGAATAAATAGCGGCTGGGGAACGGCGGGAGGGAGCTGGGTTTGTGAAAGCAGAGTCGGGAGCTGAACTTTAACCCGAGAGTTTTTTATCTTGTGTACTTTCCACCAGGGATTTATTTCCCCCTGCACCAGTTGCCGCTGCAACTCCAGGCACCTATGGAAAAGCCTCAGTGCGTATAAGAGAAGCCGAGTGTGGCCAGCAGCCCTCCACTCGCCTTAAATCTTTCTCTTTCTCTGCCTCAGGCAGGTACTGAGGCAGGATGGGCTTTGCCGAAGACAAAGTGTACGACTACATTTTGAAAAACCTCAAGAATTTCAAGAATATTCGTGTGGCATCTCTGGCCGATTCCCTGAGCTGCCTGACCGATGCCGACAGGGTAATTCCCTGCTTTCCTCAATCCTCCCAGGCTCCTTCCCTGATGTATAGCTTGGGCAACATATAGCTGCCTTACCCCTAAGCCAGACTGTTTTTCAGATTCAGTGTGTGCTTTATTTAGGATGAACTTCACGCCCGGGAGGAAACGCGGGGGAGCCAGGCAACTGTCTATAGCTTTTACCAGCACCTGAGGTGCCGGCAGGGCTGGGTGCTGGATCTCATCAATGCACTGCACCAGAACAACGCAGGGCACCTGGCCGACGAGCTGCAGCGCGTGTATGACTCCTGGCAACCCTGTAAGTAGCCTCGTTGTCCCAGAGTACTGCCTCACCACATCTCCTGGTGTGTGCCAAGCCGCTGGTCTCTCTCCCTGCCCTGGCTTCCCAGTGCCGTGGGGGTGTCTGTGACTGTCCTCAGGGATGTTCCTCACCATGGTGATGTGCCTGAGGATGGCAAGATCCCTGTTGGCAGGTGCTTGGGTTGGCACTGGGCTGAGTTTCTTGCCTGAGGAGAAATGGAAAGGTGAATTAAGGGGTACTGTAAGCTTGGCTGATGTGGGGACAGAGCAGGGGCATGCACAGGGCTGCCTTGGCCCCACATTTATCTTCTGCCTCCTTAGCTTTTCCCTGATGCCCCTGCTCATGAACTGCCTTGACTCCTCCAGGTCCTCCGGCTCCTGCTGCTGCCTCCTTCCCTCCTGTATCCAGCAATGGCCATCCTCCTGTCTCCTCCATTGGTGCCCAGATGCCACCCCCACAGCCAAACCCTGCTCCGGGAGCCCAGCTGGCTGAGCAGCCACGCCAAGACCTCCCTGCCAGCAGCTGTCCACCTCTCCTGCCCAGTGATGTCACCGCTGCAAGCACAGACCTGGACGCCAGGGCCCCGGTGCAGGAATCAGTGAGCAGGGCACGTGTCCCTTTTGGACTGGAGTTTTGGTATAGTGAGGTGTTGGGGAGCCTATGGTAGAGCCTGGCTCATTAGGGGACACCCTAAGCAGCCTCTCACTAGTGATCTGCACTGTGTGCTTGCTGCATCTGGTAACTTAGAGCCTACACATGGCCCTGTAACTGTTCCCCTGTCCTGCTTCCCCTCCAAGGGTGGGAGTGCAGGGTCTGCTCTGTTAGTCCAGGCTCCCCTTCATAGCCCCCGATCCCATGCAGACCTCCTGCAAACCCTGTGGTGGGTGCCAAGGTGAGAACCCCTTCATCACTAGGCTTGCATGGGTTACTGGGTCAGGGTTTGGAGGCCTGATCCCTTCATCCTGATACAGCAATTTGACATAGCTTGTTTCCTTCCAGCTCTCCAAAAACATCCTGGAGCAAGAGAGTTCCCAGCCACCTCCACCTGGGAGCATGGTCCATGATGGGGCGAGTGATGGGCACAGTGGAGAGGAACATCTCCCGCACCCCACCAAGGCCATGCAGGTCGCAGCGGGGACCCCTGTGATAGCCAGTACAGCTGTGACATCATCTGCCCACTCTGAGTGGGGCCGGGAGTGGCTGAGCCGCCAGCAGCACCCAGTGTGTGTGGACAACGGGTGTTTTGGCAATGCCAACCACCTGCACCGCGGTGCACCGGGCTTGGGTCTGGGCAGGTCTGTTCTGCCAAGGGACACAGGTGTTGCTCACAGCCCTGAGCAGCCCAGGAATGAGCCTGAAGAGGATGTCTATGTCTCCACTGGGTTGCCCCCAAGGCTGGAGGAGACCACTCACAGTGAGGGACAGCAGCATCCCCCAAACTCAGTGTCAAAAAAACAGGCTGTGCCCGGCTCTGAGCATGGTGAGCCCCAAAGTAGCTTCGTGGATGTGCGCAGCCCCCTCCTCATACAGCAGCAGTTCAATGCGGAGCAGAAGCAGGTTAGGATGCTGCAAGAGCACAGAGGAGCTGAAGGTGGGTTTTCTTCCCAGCAGTTTTGTGTAGCCACTGTGCTGATAAGGAGCAGAGTTTGAAAGTGCTGTTAGATACCTGTTCTGTTTGACGATGAGGATGGAGAGTGACAGAGAAGTTGCAAGTATGGGGTAGGGTCCCTCTGAGAGGCCATGGGAACCCTCCCAAATAATAGTAGTAGCTGTGGCTGTTGATACAGGACAGCCCAAGGTTGCATCTGCCTTCCTGGCCCGTGAGCACCCATGGAGGTGCAGAGAACAGCTCTCTGTGCTCTCCTCTGCTCTCCCATCTCCTGGCCTGCAGTGACTTTCTCCAGGAAGGGAGAGAGCTTAGGTTGTGCAGAAATCCAGCTTGGCTGCTTGTGTTCCCCTGGTTTTCCTTCCAGTTGTTGTTGCTCACTCTATTTTGGCACAACATTCTGACCAGGATTTGGCAGAGGCACTTGTCTCATTTCTGTTGTAAAACACCCTGCTGTATGTCTCTGCAGCCCAGTTTCAGCAGCCTGGAGTTACCCTGCTCTGAAGGGGGGAACAGACTGGGTGGTTTGTCTGGTGCTGTTTGATTTACCTGCACATACTGGGCCAGCTTTGGTGCTGGGTCAGAGCCAGGGCCACTTGGGCAGCATCCAGTGGTGCTGGGTCCCACTCCCTGTGCGACCTTCTCAGCTCTGGAAGTATCTGTTGCAGGACCCTTGAGGAAGAGAAAAACTCACCTTTTAGGTCTCTTGATTAATGCAGTGCATTTTGTTTTGTCCCCAACAGATACTCGGATGGAAACAACCACTTCACTTGCTACCCCTGCACCCAGAGATGCTTCCTTATCCTGCGACACCTCCCTGAAGCCTCCTGTACAAGAGAGAAATGTGCCCATGGTGAAGATGGCCAGCAGCACACCCTCCATGCCAATGAAGGAGAAAGTAGGTGACCTTTTCTGTTGCAACTTGCATTTCATTCAGGTCTTTGCAAGCTCTCCCTTGACAGAGATTTGCTGTTGCAGTGTAAGATTTTGAGATGGTGGTGAGTTTATTCAGGGTGCTTTTTTTCTCGGTTGTGTTCATGTCCTCATCCAAATGCTGTTCTTTGGAGCACAGCACAAAAGAGCCAAGGTTTGTCAGGCTTTGACTCTTTATTTCCCCTCCTTCACTGTCAGTCAGTCTTCTGGCTTCCAGGTGCCTCTTTCTTCCCCAAATCCCAAAGGCTCCCTGAAGCCCTAACAGCTCCCTGCCCTGCTCACTTTTCCAGCCCTGGGAGTTACCCGTGACCCAGCCTCGCTGGTCGGCTGGAGGCGATGTGGTTGAGCTTGTCGTGTGATGTGGGTGCTTGAGACCAGGCCAAATGGGTGCTCCCTGTGGCACCCAGACGCTGTCCTTGTCTCCCAAAGGTTCTCCTGGCTTCGGTGGACCCTCTCCCAGCTGTCGCAGGAAGCTTTGAAGGCACATCTGGGAGGACAAGACCCCGGGTGAGCTCTGCCACGAGCATCTGGGCTCCTTGCAGCAACATGGAGAGTGACATGGATTTCAGCAAGCCAGGTGTTCTCTCCATGGTTAGGGAGAGACCAGAGGCAACTGACAGATGCCCAACCTCTTGGGGGCCTGGCAGCTCCTGTTCTGGAGTGTCCATTAGCCTCACCTGCAGCAGCGACCCACTCATGGTGAGCTCGGATAGCTCAAGCTCAGGAGGGTTGCTCTCCAGAGTCTCCTCAGGATGCCCGGCTCCAGCAGGTCATGGAGACCCCAGGGGAGAGGTGGCAGCTGGAGCAAACAAAGACTCCTGTGCACCTCCAAGCTGCGAAAGCACCTCGCTGGGTACCCATGAGGTCCACATGGACCATGACCCCAGCATCCAGCTTGGGGCGGGCAGCAACCTCCGAGATGGAGCTGATCCCCTTGGAAACCCTTCAGTTTTTGTCTCAAACAGAGGCCATGGCACCACAATGAGCTCATCTCAGGCCAAAGTCCCCCCAGGGGACAACAACGGACCATCCCTGCCGTTCATTGTTCCTGCTGTGGGCATTGCTGCGATTTCAGCTGTGGCATTTCTGGTGTATGCTCGATTGCAGAAATAGCACTGGACGGGATGGGGTGCCACGACTGTCACAAAGCCTTGGTGACTCCTCTTTGTAGCAGGAATTTGGCCAATATATTTGAAGCCTGAAGAGCAGCAGCAGCGGGGGCAGTAGGGGCACTGTTAAATCTCTTTCAGGAAGTTTTGCTGAAAGGGGCCTTGGTTGTGTGATGCTGTTGGGTTTGGGTCTCTTCCCCACCCATTTCCCAAGCACCTTCTTGTCTGTAGCCTTCTCCTTTTATAGCCATAGAGAGACTCTTGCTCAGGGAGTGATCCCTTGAGTCAAAAAAGAAAGTTCTCATGGCAGTTCTCTATGTCTTTCTTGTTTGGTCGCAGGGAAACATGTCCTGGTAGTCTAAAGAGTAACTCCCCGGGTCCCTCAGGCAGTGCAGCAAGGAGAGAATTGGCAGAAGGTCTGTAGAAGTAGAGCTGAGTTAGTTTGCTCTGCTCACCTCAGCTTGGAAATGTGTTTGAGGGTCTGTGCAGCAGTCTTCACCAGGCGTCCTGTGTTGAATTTGCCTTACTTGACGTCTCTGGCTCTCTGGGACCTTGACTCATCCCTGCTGCTCCTTTCCCCAGGTGCTGGGTGCGTGGGCAGGACCCTGGTGCAGCAAGTCATGCTGCCTTCTGCTCATTTCTGACAAGATACATCCCTGTGATTAAAAAGCACCAGGCCAGACCATGAGCTATCCCCTCTTCTGGGAGCTGTTGTCCTGCTTTGGAACATCACCTCCAGGTCCTGGGGATCAGAGATGGGCTCTGGGATTGATTCATGCAGCCCTGACGCTCAGGGAAGGAAGCTGAGGGTCAGGAAAGAGCTGTATCCAGCTTTCTCAAGGACCAACATTTTTTCACTTCCCTCCAAGAAGGGAAAGGGGGGTATGCTTTAAGAAGAATGTTTCATGCAGTGCCAACATTGGGCAGACCTGGTATCACACAGGACTGTTGGGTGTCTTTGCTCCTTAGAGGCTGTATTTTGGAGGCTGGCTAGGAGGGTGGATGTAGTTCTCGCCTTTCCTGACACCTGGTGCTATGGGGTAGCAATATAGGAAGCTTGGGTCCAGGCTGGGACACGTAGAAAGAGCCCTGTGCACTGCAGGGTGGTCAAGATGCTCTGGGTTATATTAAAAGTCCCATTTAAAATTGCAGCCCATAATTTTCCTTCTCAGCTTGGAATGCAAAGGGATTGGGCTGCAAGATTTCTCAGACAAAATCCTCACACCCAAATAAATATCCCCAGCTTCCCTCTGCCCAGGGCAGCTTTGAGGGGCAGAAGTGACCCTGCTCAGTTGCTGTAGCACACGTTTCTAACTCTAGGCAGAGTTTAGTGCTGCAATGTCTGTTGCTGCAACTGCAGGCTCTTCACTGACTCTCATCTGCTCCCTCCCAAAAGCACAGGGGCACAAAAGTAATAGAACTACTTTGTTGTTGTTGTTAGAGGGTTAATTTAGCTGGAGGATTTGTAGTTGCTTTTTTTAAGCTCTAAAGATGCCATCGCAGACTTTTGGGTTGTCCTAACCTCCTGTGATCTGCGTGGCAACCAGGGAACTGTGGCGAGGAGGCAGGACTGAGTAAAACATTCGGTGACTTGGTGGTGGATTTGCACAGCAGAAGGCTCATGCCATGGGCTGGCACAGTTTGAATCTGGTGAGCCCACAAGGATGCCGTGGGCACTATTGAAGTGTCCTGGCGCTGATGACCAGGCTGCATTCCTAATCCAGGCTGTTCCTTCTTCCCTGCTTTACTGTGTCCAGTAACTTAGTCCTCCTGGATTGCTTCCACTCGGCACAGCTTCCCAAAATACAACTTCTGCTGACAGGGGAGCAGGAAGGAGATGAACTACCTGACACCTGGCTGCAAAGTGCAGCCATCATGCCTGGAGCTCAGCCTGCGGTGGGAAGGATCTGGCAGTCCCATGACAGGGCACCCGGCTGCTCCTCCCTCTTAACAGTTCCCCTTTGCCCAAAAATGTAAGAAGTGCCTCCCTTAAGCAGTAAGGACAATAAATGCATGCAATAGTGTGGTGTTGATTTTTGATCTGACGAGGCTGCTCTTCAGGTGAACTTGAGATGTTCAGTGTGTGCTCAGTGCCTGGCACTTTATCCCTCAGAGGAAGGGACAGTGCTTTTAAATGCCCTTGCCCTGCCCTGCTGAGAGAGGGAATGTGGGGGCTGTCTTCCCCATTTGAAGATGACGTTGTGACTTGTCCACAACCTCCCTACAAGCGGGGAAAAGGACTTGGGATTCCTCATCTGCATTTCTCAGTATGCTGGTATTTTTAATTCAGCCTTTGTAATTTTGTCAGTGAGGGCTTTGTAGAGCCCTGTCAGTGCCACCCCCCCGCGAAAACTGCCGTTTTCAGCACTAAGAATTGTTCTTTGTTTGCAGTAGGTAAGGAAACCCCCCCAGATCCTTTCACCTTGTTTAAAAGGCTCATGGTTACTACTGAATATTGCACCAAAATAAGGCAGAATACGTATCTTAAAGCAGCGTATGTGAGTCTGCATAACCACACTGCAGAACCCACCCCCAAATTCATTAAAGAGGGGGTGTGTGTGCCTTCACGTGCTTTTTGCGTGACTCACGAGGAAATCAGTGAGATCCCAAACCAGCAGCATCTGTACCAAGGCCCTCTTCTCTGATGCTTTACCTGTCTGCAAATTTTTTTTGTGTATTTTCCTACTACATTTTACCAATGACTTACATGCTTTGCTTTTTCACATCAAATCGCTCTTGTGAAACAGCTGCTTTATCACCACTTCGGGCTCAATAAAAGCAGCACCTTCAGTTTTCTGCTGTGAAGTGCCGGTATTTTCACAGTTGTAATGTAGCACTTTAAAAGCGGGATCAGCAGGTGAACCTGCAGGAGGGAACTGTGTCCCTACAAATCTTTTAAAAAGGTTAAAAAAAAACAACAAAACCACCTTTTACTAACTATAATAAATCATTTGCCACTTCACACTCATCTTGTGAGGTTGCTGTGTGTGTTTGTAAAATGAGAGGGACGGGTCTCGGCTTCTGAAGCCTTTGTGGAGCAAGGGAATTTTTCATGTAAAAGTCAGCTGGAGAATTACATCCCGTAACTTGACCTGCTCAGGAGGTGGAGGCTGCAGAAAAGGATCCAAACAGCCTTCCTTGGCTGGGTGGTGGTGGGGGTTTGCTCAAGTTCATGCACCTTGGTTTTCCCATTTCAGAAAAAAAAGGTGCTTTTATTTAGAGAAAGCTGTCAGTACATGTGTATCAATCTGCTGGGAATTTGTCTAGATCACTTTTTCCTCAGCAAGTTCCAGTAAGACCCTTTGATCTTTGGGCACGTGTATTGGGCATGTTGAGGTGACACCTCCTTTTCAGTATCTGAGACTAGAGGGTGAACACTCAGGGTTTAGGGGTGGGTTCAGACCGTGTTAAGAACCACTGTATCTGCATTCCTCTCTCTGGTAAAAGGGGCAGGTAAAACCCTCTCTGTTGCTCATAGTAACATCTGGATCTGTGCCGGGGTCTTGAGGAGCAGGAGGTCTATGAAATCACTGCCAGAGGAAATGCTTTGAATGGCACTACTGGCACTGACACAATAAGACTAAGGCCATCAGTCTGTATCAGGAAGAGGTGGACAGGATTTGGGGACAGTTTTCCATCCTTGTTTTGCAGTAAGCGCAGTTTCTGGTCTAGAGGATGCCCACCATGGCAGGTCACAGGAAGCCCAGACAGCAGGTTCAGGATGAAGACGGGAAGTGCAGTTCTTCAGGCAGCTTATAGCTGAGTTGCAGAAGTTGTCTCCTCAGGATGTTGTGGTTGCCAAAGAAGAATGGGACAGTTTCTAGGAAGAGAAACGCACCAAAGGCTTTTAAGCTGAGGTCTGAGCTGCATGCTATTGCAAGCTAGAACGCTTTTTGGGAGAAACAGGGCCATAGACATCTGTGTCTGAGTGGTGGCAGGCTGGGAGGGAAGGGACTGGATGTAGATACCATGAGCCGATGTGTGCTGAGGCAGACAGTATTTATCAGGCCCAGTTCTGCTGTGTGTTCACGGCTGAGACAGCCTGCTAGCTCCCCTCACTTTCTGCTTTCCCAGCTAGAACTCTTGATGTACGATTCAGGTACGTGAAACACACTTAGGGGTTGGCACTGACAATACTCCGAACTTCAGGCAGCAAAGCTCAGTGAGTTCAGTTTTTAACAAAATGAAGGCAACACTTTTATGATGAAGGGTTATTTTTATTCAGAGAGGTTATGCTTTATCTCATATTGGTACCAACCCCATCTGTAGGCTTCCTGTACTTGCCAAACAGGATATCAAAATTATACATACAAAATTTGACCCATCTCTTTGTCCCGTTTGCACCTCAGCAACCAGAATTCAGCAAATTCTTACTGAAATTACTACATCTTTTTTGAATATCAGTCGCTTATCCCTTTGGTATTGAATTAATGCCTGAGGATTGTGGTGAGCTGAGATTAACATGATGCAGGTGAAGAGCACTGTGGGTCACTGGGTTGCAGTTTCACGCTTGGCCGTGCTCTAGGTATGTTAGATGCCAATTAACATTCCACCTAGGAACCTGCATTGTGTTACAATGGGAGCGGTTATGGCATAATACAGTCTGGGAGTCTGTTTTACTCTTGATTGTCATCCTGTTGATCTTTGCTTGCATCCTTTATGGTCACCCCAGTTCTTCTGCTGCCTGAATGGCTCCTGCTCGAGTAGCTGTTATCACAGCATTGATAAATGTGGGGCTGGTGTTTAAAAGAACAGGATGCATCAGCACTTAAATTAACTTAAATTATGTTGCAATTTTTAGGGCAGCTGAATTGGGTCAGATGCCTCCCGAATTCTTTACCCTTATTTCTTTGTCTTTCCTCTGAAATACTCCTAAATCTGCCGATCGTTTTGTTCATCCTTTCTACTGAGCTCGCAAGATCTTTGGAGAACTGGAGTGTTTCCATCTGCCCTCACTGGAATTAGGTGGGGGGGTTAGATCCCGCTTGATCTCTGAGACCTTGTGAAGGGGAAAAGAACTTCTTTCTTCTGTCTTTCTGTCTCTTCCTCTGCAGGAAGGAAACCTTAGCCCTCTCCAGCAAGGCCAGGGCCCGACTAGTTGTTGTACAGGCCTTGTCAAGCTCAGAAACATTTGACGCTGTTTCACTTAATGTTAGTGCTGTTATTGTGGCCCAGAGAGGCAGCCTCCCAAGACAAGGCTTTCCATCACAGCTTTGGGATGGATCATCCTCACAGGCAGCATCAGGAGTGACAGTCTGGAGCTTCCCAGAGATGGCTGACAAAGGAGGAGCTGGAGGAAGGGGCGAGTTGTAAGTGGCGAACGAGGTTTAGGCCCCAGGCCCTTAGGAAGACCATGGCAGAGGCTGGGCCCCGACATGGTGGGAGCTAGGGGCCCACGGAGCCACCTCGCCGAGAGGGGACGAAGGAGATATCGCTATCTGCATATGCAAATCGTATGCAAAGCAGTCCCCAGCGCTGCCCAGTCCAACTGGGCCTACTGCGGTCTTCCTTCAGCCCCCGCCTGTGTTGCCACAGTTACCCGGCCTGTCAATCAGCCTGCATTCTCCCGCCCCGCCCGGGCAGCCCCTTCACATTATTGGATAGCAGTGGTGTCATTCTCTCCAAAAAGGAAACCCACAGGCCAGCGCTGCCGCATATTGTCCCGCCCCCGCGGGCGCACTAATCCCCGCCCCGTATCGAGCTCGCACATTCGATTGGGTAGCCGCGCTTGTCGCTATCCGCGGCCCAGCACAGAGGGAGGGCCTGTCGCTCCGCTTGTCGTCCGATCCCTCTCTCCCATTGGCGGAGCCGCCTGTCGTTCTGAGCGACGGAGGGAGCGGATTGGGGGAAGGAGGCCCATCGGGACCGGGGGCGCGCGCGGCGCGCGGGGGGCCGTTTAGCGCAGGCGCGCTGCGAGGCGGCGGCTGCGGCGGTGGCGGCTGCGGGGAGCGCGGTGCGGCGGGGAGGGCGGCCCATGGGGCCGGGTCGCGCTGCGGATGGAGCCGCTGCGCAACGGCGGCGGTGGCGGCGGGAAGGAGGAGGAGGAGAAGGAGNNNTAAGGTGGGTGTGGCCAGGAGGGGCCGGGGGGGGTGCTGGAGGAGACCAGCAATGGGGTGAGGCAGGGGGACGTGCAGAGATCGGGGGGAATGGGCTCAGCATGTCCAGTTTGGGGACACCACGGTGGGGTGATGACCTGTCCACCATGGCCAGTCTGTGGACAGGGTGATGGGTGTTTTGACCTGTCCAGTATCCCCAGTATGGGGACACCACGGTGGGGTGATGCATGGCCACTTTGGGGAGAGGACGGTTGGGATGTGGTGAGGCAGGGGCTGAGCAAGTTGGGGTGGGATGAGCTGAGCTGCAGGAGCCCTGGGAGATGGAGGACAAGGCATTGTCTGGGCTGGTGGGGCAGGAGGCTGAGGTTGGGGGTGCAGCAGCTGTTGGGGTGTCCAAATCAGGGGCCTTGAACCAGAGCAGGAAGGAAGGTCACTGGTAAGGACATGGGGATGAGGAAAAGGAGACAGAAGGATGGATAGAGGGGCCAGGGAGTGCAGCCAGAGCCAGGGGGTGAAGGCTGTGTGGTTGGGCTGGTAACTGGTGGAAGAAAAGCAATGGAGGGCAAAGAGAAGGGTGTAAATTTTGGGAAGGGAGAACCGTGCAGGTTTGGCAGGGACTGGGGGCAGACCAAACCAGGCTTTGTAAGGAGAAAAAACCACCCCCTGAACCATGTTTTTAAATGTTATATGGGAAACAGTCTGTGGAGCGAGTTAGACGCAAAATGGATGGCAGCCTTCATTTTGGCAGCAGCAGGAGCTGCTGCTCAGGTGGCTGTGGCTGGTGACTTCCTTCAGCCATGTTTGAAGTGGAGCTGAATGATTATTCATATACTGGTGCTGGCGTCCTTCCTGTTGGAAGGAAATTGCCATACCCTGAAAATGAAATAGTGTCGACGTGGTTCCCCGTTACCCGCACGGCTATTAAGGGACATCAGCAAATGAGTCCAGGCTGAGAACAGGAATTAAAATCATCCTGTGTCTTGTAGCAAGGCTCTGTTGGCTGACAGTGCCGAGATGTTACTGTTACTGTATTAATGTAACGTTTTAAACAGTGTTCTTTCTGGGTTTTTTGGTTCCTGAAGAAAAAAAAAAAAAGGAAGCGTCTCTTTTGCTCTGTCTTAGTATGAAAACCAGGAATTCTGTCTCTAAAGGCTTTAAAAGACATTTGCTGAAGGGGATGCTGTTTGCGTTACTCATTTCAGGCGAGTGCAGCTCAGCAATGCTAATGTAACGTCGGCGTGGCTGCGCTAACCTGCCTTCCCTTCTCCTCTCCCTTCCTTTCATTTCCAGATCGTGCTGGATTACAGTTCCTGCAGCAGGAAATGATTGTAAGGTTAACGTTGAGTAACTGAGGTAGTTGTGGGGTTTTCTGCTTACCCGAGTACTGATAGGATGAAAGAGACATTCAGTAGGGGGGGTGTGTAATGGCACTAGCAGTGGTGAGCATCCTCGTGATTTAGATGGAGCAAAACCAGCTTTGCATGTGAAGGTTCACTTGCGTGGCTATCGTCGTGAGGAAGTCACAGCAAAACATACCAGCTGTGGGGTTGTTAATTAGAGACGTGCTAGTTAATTAGTTGCAGCTACATGTAAGGAAATAAAAGAGATCTCCAGCATGGAAATTAGGTTGGACTTAGATGGAGCTATCCATTAGGTGATAAGAGCCTTCTGCCTTGCTTGAGGGCAGTGTCTGTCTTCTATGGAAAATTTAGTTCAAAGCTGGGCATGGAGGCTCTGGTTTGCTGTGGTAAAGTTCAGTGCAGAGAGTGGCATGGGACTCTTCTAGGAAAACAGGTGTTCTGGCAGCTTCCAAGACAATATTTGGACCCAGTTTGGAAGGTCAGCGTAGTGCAATTTGGGATTGCAATGTAGCCTGTCTTTGCTTTTTTTGTGATAATTGAAAGAAAAATATGCTTGAGCGAGTCCATCCCTTAACAGGGACAATGCCTGATGTCAGAGTAAATTACATTAAAATGCCTGATCCCACATTAAGGAAGATTCAAGCAAGCCTAAATGAAAGCAAACCGCTTAATGGGCATATGATCAAAAATGTCCTACTTTAGCTCCCACTTGCCTGCTGCTGGTATGTGGCAAACAAGCTCGGTGACCTTGAGTCTTGTCTTGCTGCCTGGGCTGGCAGATGCCCTGGCAGATGAGCCCTGCTTCCCCAGGAATGAAAGGATTTCAGCAGGCTGCAGTTCAAGCTCGTGATCTTTCTTCCTCCATAGTCATCTGTCTGTACCAGTAATGTGCGGGGAGGACTGTTTCACTGCAGAGATCAGGAAGGTCTGAGAGCAGAGGGCATCAGATTGGATATATCTAAGATAACCTGACCTGCAACAGAACAGTTGACCTCTGAGCTTTGTGCTTTAGTGCATCTCGGGCCATTAAATGTGTCTTGATGCACTTCACAAGAACTAAAGTGCTTTATTGCAGGCGCCGTGATTTTCAGTATGCCACAGGCAAAAGGAGAAGAAGTCAAGGACGCTGTTACTCTCAGAAAGGAGGGAGAAGTGTCCTTGAAAATGTCATGAAGCAGAGATTGGTTGAAGGTCTTGGCTGTATTGGGGTATTACGTTGGTGAAGAGGAGCTTGACGGGATTATTAGTACAGCCAGAAATAATAATGCAGAAAAAGCTTTATCAGCTCCAGAGTCAATACAGAAGAATTCCTTTCTGGTAATGAATTATCGGTACCGTTATTGACATCTGCACTTAAAAACGGGACTGGAAATACCCCAGATGAGTAAAGAGGATATTCACATTTACATTAACGTAATTGTGGGATACCAAATGGTTTGCTGTGGGTAGATTTAAGTGCCAGGCATAAAACTGATGATGACCACATCATAATGAGCAGATGAATGTTATGTTGTAATGAATATTCCTTACGGTAAGAGAAATAGGTCAGTGATTCAGTTTGTAAGCTTCCCCCCATTTCCACTCTCTCCTAGCTCTCCTGTGCTGCAGCACTGCCCCTCTGCTTCTTACTGAAAACCTGGTTTCCTTGGCAGAGATGAGTGTAGGTTATTTCCCTGGATAACAAAGTATGCTTCTCCTTTCTGTAGCCCCTTTGTTAGTTCTTTGGAAAAAAAAAATTAAAAAAAAATGTTTTGATGTTTTTTCTGAGCGTCATCCATAATGTTTTACTATTTGACAAAAAGGGAGGGGAAGTAAGTTGCATAAAGTGTATTTGTATTGTAGGGTATTCAATAATTCCAAAATAAAGCTGATAGCTAAAATGTCAAGAATATCCTGCAGTTTCTAAAAATATATGCATGTGTGGTTTAAAAAAAAAGAAACAAGCATATCCTCAACCATTTTGTAGTCCTTCCAACTAATTCCTTTTTTAAAAAAAAAGTTTAAAGTATGTTCTGTCAGAGTCATGGAAGGACATGATGTACACATTGCTTTAAATTCTCAATATACACAGTATCCAAGTAGAGGTACAGATAAAAGACTGTTTTGTCAGCTCCTTTGCAGTACGAAATTTAAGCTTTGATGTTTAAATACTTTTTTATGTTTTGGAATTGTGTATGAAATGTGAATTCTTAGCAGAGCCTATTTTTAGAGATGGGAGGATATGTAGACTTAGTGTCGCTTTATATTAAATGCTGATGAATGTTTTTTTTCCCAGCTGTAAAATTTTCATCGTGGTGTAACACCATTAAAATACAACATTGACTATTTTAGAGTAAGTGTAAGATGGTGCCATACGCTCAACTAAATAATCAGTCTTCATTGCTCTTCTGCAAGCAAATCCTTTTAGCTTCTGGTATAATTGGCTCCTAACTTAAGAATCAGTCTGAAATACGACTTGAGCTGCTTGTCATATGAAGAAAATCCACCATGGAGATCTTTAATTATATCGCCTCTTTCATCTTGACATTTCTGTAGCTTTCAGAATAAGTCTGCTTAGGTTTTTTTATTTATATAGTGTCCAGTTTTATAAAGTAATTTACATAACAAACAAAGGCATTGTATTTTTCTTGCCCCAAAGAGCTTCCAGTCTAACTCGAAAAGGGATTTGAAGATGAAGGGAGGGTGGCAGCACTCTTGCTGTGGGAGCACATAGTATCCTGGAGCTTTTCTGCATGTGAGGTTATTTAGTGCTAGCTGTAAGCCCTTAGCTTTGTTTGCAGACTGCTCTTTTGTTTGTTGTTGCGTAGCCATAGATTTGCCTGTGAGAAGAAGGTTTATTTTCAAGACAAAGAGCTATATGTAAATTGTGTGTATGAAAATGTATATGTAGAGCTGTTTTTGAAAAGCATCTGTGCTACTAGAAAACAGGCCAAAAGATGAAAATTTATTTTTTCTTGGAAAAAAAATTGCTTTAAGGCATTTTATAACCAGTGTTACAATATGTTGCATTAGGGCAGCAAGTGAAAATAAGGCTGAGTGGTGCCACAATCTTGCCAGTTCCTTAAGTTACCTTCTTTGTACCCCTGCTACTTTTCACACTGAATACCATAGGATTTATTTTTTTGTCTTACACAATTTGAGAGTGGCTGTCATCAATCAGTCTAACAAAGTAATATAGAGAGTTTTGTTAAGGAGAAAGACTGTAGAAGGTTTTGAATGGAGAGCAATTTAGGCTTTGAGAAGAGGATTTCCTGCCTTTCTTGTAAATGTCCAAATAATCGGGGAGAGACTAAAACATTCCCGGAAGGTCATAGAGTCACAGAACAGTTTGGGTTGGAAAGGACCTTTAAAGGTCATCTAGTCCAAACCCCCTGCAATGAGCAGGGACATCTTCAACTTGATCAGCTTGCTCAGAGCTCAGTCCAACCTGACTTTGAATGTTTCCAGGGACTGAGTGTCTAGAACCTCTCTGGGCAACCTGCTCCAGTGTTTCACTGCCATCATTGTAAAAAAATGTCTTCCTTATGTCTAGTCTGAATCTCCTTTCTTGTAGTTTAAAACCGTTGCCCCTTGCTACAAAGTCTGTCCTCAGCCCCTGGTGCTGGGCGAGAGGAGAGTCCAGAGGTTCACACCGTGATACTCTCCCCATATTCTGACCCTGGGCTCCAAGTGGCCGCAGGGAGGTGCTGAATGCCTTGGCCATTATTGGCATCTTCTTGCATTGATGATTTTAGCAGAACCTTCTGACTGAGAAAAATCAGCCTCTGGGCTGTCAAAAAGCTCCTGGATGCAACCAGTGCTCACACAGCTCTAGAGCTGCTGTCTTCTGCAGCAGCTCTCTTGGAAAAAATGCTTCAGAGTCTTAAAAGGGAGAGATCTTTGGATGGCTTTCAACTGCATTGTCGATGCTGGGAAAAATCAGTGTTTTAAGAGAAATCACAGTAGCAGATGGTGATGGCATTCATCCAAGAGAGCTTCCTCCTTCCTCCCTTTGAAGGCATGGATTTTTCTAGTTCTCAGATATGGAAGAGCTGTCGCTGCCCTGCGTGTTCATGTTGGCTGACTTCCTGTAAGTGTAAGAAAAAAATTGGTTCTCCATGTCATTGAAATAATTTCCTCCTTCCCCCCCCCCCTGTTTTTTGTGTGCCACACGCCTTTCCTACAAAAATGGGTTTGTAGGGGAGGTTATTTCCATGCCCCAGAGTAAGTGCTCTGTGCAGGTTTTACTGCATGGAAAATCCTTTACAGTATGTTAAGTACTTAATTTTGAGCTAGCACAATTCTTTCTTGGATTCTTAAACGGTGCCTGGGATGTATATAATGAGAGATCCATAATTAAGAATCATTTGGTTCAAGTTAATTACTTTAATAGGCTATCTTTTAGAATTTATCCCTG
Organism: Nycticryphes semicollaris; assembly: GCA_013400055.1. Lineage (NCBI taxonomy): Eukaryota > Metazoa > Chordata > Aves > Charadriiformes > Rostratulidae > Nycticryphes > Nycticryphes semicollaris. Next base: position 423,795 of record VXBJ01006154.1, read on the forward strand.
GTGAATTACTAAAGGTATAGCCAAGCTGTTTGAGAAGATACACGGCAGACTGAGATCACCAGCCGCTCCTGCAGCTGGTGCTGCACAGGTGTGTGAAGCCAGCTGTGGTCTGAGGCTGTGTCCCAGTGTGGGGGGTTGGATGATCTTCCTGGGGTCAAGTGGGTTTTAGCAGGGCCAATGCTGAGTGAAGACTAGTAAACCCTAAGGCCAACTTGACCGTTTTACACCATGCCCTGCAGGCATCACTCCCCTTTCCCCATTAGCTGTGTGTCCTGGTGTGCCAGACAGTGGATAACTGGTGTGGTTTAACCCCCATGCTTAATGTTCTGCTAGTTCAGTGGCAGCTGTAACACCATCTAAGTAAAAATTAAATGTATAGATATTAGAAAATTAAAGGTCTTGAAGGCACCAAGAATGAGCTGGGATGAAGTTTCTAAGCAGCTGCTATTTTGTTTGGGATTTTATTTTTTTTTTAATAGGAAAGCTTCCTAAACTGATGGACTGAGTTGATGAGTCTCGTGCCCTAAAATCTGGAAGGTTTGTGTCCCTGAATGTAGGAGTTTGGTGTGTGAACTTCCTGGCCTAGTGTTATTCTGCTGAACAAATACTTGTACTAGCAGCTGTCTGCTCTGAAGTGGCAGCCCGTCAGCTTGTGATGAAGCATCCCATATGGCATTTTCAGTAACGTGGCTTCAGCAGGGCACCATGCCTTAGTTTTTGGGTGCTTTTCTGCTGCGTCCCCGTGAGGGTATGTCCAAGACCCCACCTTGTGCTCTCTCTCCGTTTTTACCCTTGCATAGCCTGGCAAAGTGAGGCTGGGAGGAGGATTGCTAGCCCTAAATACAAGCCTGTACTTTAAAAAAAAATAAAGTAAATACAGTGCAGGCTTCATAATGCAGAAGAAAAAAGTTGGATGTCCTGACAGGAACAAATGTATTCCAGAAATTAAAAGGAGGTTTCCCAGCATCAGGACAGGAGCTTTGTGGAACCAGTCCCTTTGTCAGAGCAGAGATGGCAAAGCAGCTGAGTGCTTTTAAGAGTGGGAAATTTGTGAAAAGGGAGTCCTAAGATATTAGTGACTACAACAGACAAGGAGAAGACTTGGCTGAGTAACTTGATAAGCCTCTTCTTTTTCTGCTGTAGAGCTTGCTAGTTTCACACATTGTTTAAGTACCACTGAAGAGCACGGTGCCTGTGGGGAAACTGGTTTTAGTGATCCTGTGCATTAACTGGGTATTTAAATAGAATGGTGTCCCCTGGAGGGACTGGTGCAGTGGCAAAAGGCTCTGGTTTGGCTGCCAATGCCATTTTTACCTGTGTGACATTGAGGGTATTTGTATTACTGTCCCTTCTCTCAATAGTAGGGCATGATCTTCAAAGTATTTTTCTGCAGTAGCTAGTTGATAAATCTAGGACTTCGATTCACAGATGGACAAAATACTTTGAGGGGGTCCTATTCGGACTTACGGATGTATATGCCATATTGGAGATGACTTTAATGTCTCATCAGGTGGGCTGGTGTACAGGTTTATAGGTTTAAGGTGTTGGGATGAGCAGGTGAGTGAAGCAAGCGGACACTTGGTGTTTGCTGCCCTGATGCCTGTCTTACAGAAGTAGAGTATCCGTCTCCCCGTTGGAGTGGTTGTGGTCTCTGTAGCATCTCTTTGCCATCTCAACTGCTGTTGCCACACTCCTCCACAACAAGGCCTATTCCTTTAGGGGTACAAACCCCCTGAAGTTTGTCCTTCCTTTCTTTTCATTTATACTCTGGGCTCTTAGATGCCCCTTCCCATGAGGGTGCTCTTCCTGGTCTGGTGTCCCCAGGGATATGGTTCTCCTGACGTTGTGTGATGAGACCTAGGCAGCCAGCTTTCCTATCTTGAGAAGTAACTATTTAATTTAGCTATTGTAAGATTTTCATGAGGGATTCTTCAAGAAAGACTCGTATGCTAAGCTTTTCCCCAGGTATAGCAGTTGGTAGGCTTTCCACCTTGAAATGCTGATAGAGTTTGCAATTCTGAATTCTGGAGTACAGAATAAGAAATCGCTGAAAAAAGCCCTTGAATTGCTCCTACTTTCTTTTTCCATTGGACTGTGATTTGAATTTCTCTCTTTCTCAATCCTGAACAGTTACTTTTATGTCTGTTCTTGTTCGAAGTAAATGGATTAGGAACAGAGGATGATTGAGACGCGGATGTACCTCCTGAAAAACAGCTTGCATCTTCTTTCAAGATTTTTTTTTGCTGGTGGTTGGGGTGGCCTCTATGTAAATATTCAGAAAGAATTCAGTGATTTAAAAATAGCATAGGTAACTGTTGGCTCTAGCAGCTCCTGGGGAACAGTGATGCTCTCAAAGGGCCTGTTTTACCTTCTCTCTGTAAAACAACCAAGTTAACCTGCCAAGGAGAGAATACCTCATCTTCAAACATGTGCTTGCCTGTCAGGTTTGTGGCTTTTCAAAGATGGTTTGGTCTGGGAGTGAGTTCCCCTCACGCCTCTAGGTTGTTTTCTTTGCTGCTCAGCTTTCTTAAGTGCTGCCTCTGGGTATTTAGGTATTGCTTTCTGTCTGCTTAGTGCTCCTGCAGCTCCAGTGGTGGAGCCTCAGCCTGTATCTCCTGTGCTGCCAGAATGAAGGGACAAGGAACATACTCTCTCTTGGGCAGTTCTGCCTTCAGGGGGTGGCTGCTGCTTCACTGAGTTTAACTGGAGGGAAGCTCAATTTCAGATGGTGGTAGGAATGGAGGGCTTCTTCCTGTTGCATGCTTATCTGTATGTAGATAAGGAAACATATTTTGCAAAAATAACAGTAGCATGTTATCATTCCTATCTCTGACGTGTAAGAATTTTACTGAAACCTGAGATCCTTCTTTCCAGAGGAACGTTAGTAACAGCTATGCTGTATTCAGGTTTATTTTCTAAAAAAATTCCTTTTTTCCTTTTGGAAAAACTGCAAGGGTTTAACCCTGCTGCCATAAGCCATAACATGTGTCTGCATTTTTCTCTTTGCTCTGGAGCCCGTGTATCTTGTTAGCTGTATCCTATCCTTTAGCTCATTAATAGTAATATTAATCTGTTTCAGCTCTCGGCTCTAATCTCAGATTCCATCTGATCGGGGTTTCCTCTTGATCTTTTCCAAGAAGCTCATTATCTAATACAGCTGTAAATGTTGCTGGGCCTGACACTAATGCATATTTTGTACCATGGGGGAATTTGACTAATAAAATAATCCAATTAGACATTTGTTTTTGTCTCCCTGGGGCATCTTAGATTACTTGTCTACCTCAGTTACGTGTTGTAATTAGTTAACGTTTGTACATCCCTTTGATGTAAAAGCACCGGTATTATCCTTGGCTCTGGCTCTAGATCAGAACTTTATAAAAGAAATAGCTGGGGATTAAAATGGCAGCAGTATCTAACGGGTGTATGGATACTGTCAGACCTGCAGTGTGTGTATCTCCAGTGCTGCGTGGTGGTGGTGTAAGTATGTTGAGGATTGTATATCAAATGTTGGGAGCTCCTCAACACGAGGTGTCTCAAAACAGGAGTTAAGTCCACGTACAGAGGAATCTTAACCACACTTGTCAAAGTCAGATGGAACTGTTAAGAATTTCTCCTGCATTTTCCACATTAGAAGTGGACAGACCAAACAGGCCTGTGTTTTAGAGTCCCTAGAGAATTGTGGGAATTAATTCAGTTTATAAGTATTTTGCTGGTGGTATGACAGACAGTATCATATTCTGTTTCTTTTTTTGTTTGTTTGTTTTGTTTTTTTTTTCTCCTCTCTTTAGTCTTTCCTTGGTTTGGCTTGGATATTGGAGGGACCTTGGTCAAGCTTGTTTATTTTGAACCAAAGGACATCACTGCTGAAGAAGAGGAGGAAGAAGTGGAAAATCTCAAAAGCATCCGCAAATACCTGACATCAAATGTAGCCTATGGATCTACAGGCATTCGGGATGTGCATCTTGAACTAAAGGACCTTACCCTGTGTGGACGTAAAGGCAATCTGCACTTTATACGCTTTCCTACTCATGACATGCCTGCTTTTATTCAAATGGGAAGCGAAAAACACTTCTCAAGCCTCCATACTACCTTATGTGCCACGGGAGGTGGAGCGTACAAATTTGAGCAGGACTTTCTCACAGTATGCATTTTTGGCTTCTATACAATTAGGATCTGGTAGTGAAATTTTCTTAAGGCTGAAAACTAGCAAACTTTCTCTGCAGACTCTAAAACTTCTCTAAATATTAGCTTTGGAAGAGCATACCTAACTCAAATTAAACTTGGTTCAGGAAACAGCATGTGGAGTCAAGTTTGCATCTCCAAATTAGGATACTTTCTGTCCTGAAAGTGCATGTAACATTCCTGTAACTTTAAAGTTATTCTCTAACTTCCATGGCGTGTGCTCTTATGAGACTTTCTCTGTTTTAGTAATCTCTGATTATGCTGATGTCAGTCTTGTGGGTGTCATTGCTGACTTCTCACATGCTTAATACTTGTTTTATTGCTCCTTTGCTCCTGTGGTTTCATTTCTAACATACATGTGAGTGAGCTGATTGAGGTTCAGTCAAATTTGGTGATGAATTAACTGAAAGGAGTTTGACATCATCTTGTGGCTTCATTATAAGTTTGATTCTTGTTCATAAGTGACAAACATAGGTGATAAATACTTTGATTAACACGGCTTGAAAAAAATGCACCAAATGAAGACTTCTATTACGCAGTTGAGGCAGTGACGTGAAAAGAAAACAATTTCATAACCTCCCCTGCTTTCTGGGTGGTTTTTTTGGCTGGGTTTTGGTGGTGGGGTTTTTTTTGTCCAACAGTTAAGTCCCTTCTCATTTTTCTTTGCTTTCCATGCTAATGCCTCAGAGTCAGGGCCTAAATCAAGCCCTTGGAAATTGATGGGATTCTCTTGGCGTCCCTCTGTGGATCCAGTCATTTGTTTCCACACTCCTCCATGTCTGCACACTTTAGGGCCGGGGTATTTATCAGTCCATGTGTGTGGAGAAAGATGGAGCCCTTCTGTGACCGGTACTTCTCTCGGCCACCACAGGGAGTAATGGAGGTGGCCAAATTTAGCTGGCAATGAATGCATTTTTCTAGCCCTGTCCGTAAACCCTTCAGATCCCTAGCTGCTTCTTGAATATTCTAATTTTTCTTTTTTTTTTCTTTTCTTTTTTTTTCCGCCAGATGGGTGACCTTCAGCTTTGTAAGCTCGATGAACTCGATTGCCTTATTAAAGGAGTTTTGTACATTGATTCAGTTGGATTCAATGGACATTCAGAGTGTTACTATTTTGAAAACCCGACGGATGCTGAAAGATGTCAGAAGCTCCCATTCAACTTGGAGAATCCCTATCCTCTCCTTTTGGTGAACATTGGCTCAGGGGTCAGCATTTTGGCTGTGTATTCAAAAGAAAACTATAAACGGGTAACAGGCACCAGGTGAGTGCTGTGAGGGGGTAAATTCAGTTTGAGTTTTATTTTAGAATTTGGAATGTATTTCTCTACTGTAGATGACATTTTCAGGGACAAGCTGGTGAGTTGAATGATTGAGCTTCTGCTTTTACTGCAGTGCCTCACCTTTGCCGACAGATCCCTCCTGGAAGAGAAAATCTGAATTTCGTGTTTTGGTGTCCCTACTGCATTCAGTCTTTTTAGTTCCTATAGTAGGGCAACTGAAAAAAACCCAGATTCTAAACTGTTTTATTTGGCATCAGAGAGATCCCATAGTTTGGGATTATCCTAAATATACTCATCATGGTCATGTTAACAACTGTTAGCTTTGATCCTAGGAGCAGAGATTTGCATCCTGACTTCCAAAAGTTACCTTATTTTGGTGGAAAGGATGCTGGCACGGCAGTAATTCCATAGACATTTGCTGGACTGTGCAGCTACCCTTCCTGAAGATGTGACTCCTATTGCCAGGCAAAGCCAAAGAGCTCTGTGGTTTTAAGCTTTCCTGAATTTCCTGAAAGTTAGCAATTATAATAAAAAAACCCCCACAGGTCTTATTATTGTATATCGTTATGGGCACGTGTGCGTGGTAAAGTGAACAGAATGTATTTTTTCCCTTTAAGTTTTGAATAGCTGTGCCCTAATGCTCCAGTTATCCCTCAGGACTAGTATTTATTTTAAGATTGACTTCTCTGAACGTTGGGTGGATATTGTAAAATAAGAAAATTAATTTGTCATTTAGAAACATGCCTTCTGCAGAAAGCTGTGAGGGCATGGGATTCCTTATAGGCTGTAAGCTATTTGAAAGTAACAGATTTAAAGAAAACTATTGCTGTTCCAAGATTTCTCTCACTGAAAAGCGAAGCAGCTCAAGGAAGAGGGCAACCTGAGCTAACTGAGCATAGCTGAGTGATCTGAGCTTTTTCTGGAACAAGCCTTTTTCTGTCTCTTTAGAAGCAAAGTGGGTGACTTTCATTTTGCTTTATGTTGCAGCCTTGGAGGAGGAACCTTCTTTGGTCTCTGCTGCCTTCTTACTGGTTGCTCCACCTTTGAAGAGGCCCTAGAGATGGCCTCCCATGGAGACAGTACCAAAGTGGACAAACTAGTGCGGGACATTTACGGAGGAGACTATGAGCGATTTGGATTGCCAGGCTGGGCTGTAGCTTCCAGGTAATGACTTGATTGATCTTTATTTTCATGGGAGACTCCCCAAGGATGAAAACCTGGATTTATGTCTCTTAGGAGACCTACCATTCCTTCTGCTGTTCTGTTTTACCAGATCTAAATTACTGATAGCAACGCTTTTTAAAGTTAGAAAGAAATACTTGAAGACTATACACTTTGATTAAATTAGCAGTTCCCATTTTCTCCTGGAATTCTGATGCAAATGAACTTTTAACCCTAAAACTGTCTTTACAGCTTTGGAAACATGATGAGCAAGGAGAAACGGGAATCTGTCAGCAAAGAGGACCTGGCGAAGGCTACTTTAATAACCATCACTAACAACATTGGCTCCATAGCACGGATGTGTGCACTTAATGAGGTATTAAGGGGAAATCTGTTTCAGTGCTCCCTGTTTGGAGCGTCGCCTGTGCGCTGCTGTCGCGCAGAATCTCTCCTTCCCTGCATAGGCTTCCGTAGATGTGTGTTCATACTCATCTTTTTGGATGTTCAGTAGGTTGTAATTGGCTCGTTTTTGGATTTTTCACTAAAAATTGTTCTTGCTCGTCTGTGTAGTTTGAGCCAGATGGTTTTGAACTGAAGAGCTGTGAATGAATCAGGGGTTGGCTGTTGGTCTCATCAAGTCCTCTGCTTGGTCAGGAGTTAAACAGTTTCTCTGTGGTGGTTTGAGGAACAGATGTGTGATAAACTACAGCTCTTGGGATCACTGAGGTAGAAGGAAAGGTGGGGTGGAGGGGCAGGGAGGCTGGATGCCTTTTTTTGTGGGTTTTTGTTTTTTTTAACAAGTTGCTGTCAATGTCTTGGCCAGACCTCATCACTTCCACAGCCATTTCTGTATCTTTGTGCTTTCAGCTTCTTTACAGTGCTGCCTTGTTGCATATGGATCAAGCAGCATTGTACAGGGCTATGAAAGAGCAGAGACACGCTCTCCACTCCACTCCGAGGACGTTGCTCTGGGATGAGCTAACGGGGTGAAACATCCTCCTGACTCCTGTTGCTCTTGGCAGGTGCTTGCTATTTACTTTCATTTACTGCTGAAACTTAGCAAGTCATATTCTAAACAGGCCTGCCCAGCATACATGGGCTGGGTCCTCACTCTAGAGTACACAGCTGAATGCAGAGAGGATGCTGAATAGTTAGGGGAAAGCTTTAATGAATGTGGGGATGGAAGAAAATCCGTAGAAGGATGTGAGTGAAGGAGGAGGTACAACTCAGTAAGAGGGAGGAACTGAAAATTATTTTCTTGTTGGGGAACAGTTCATCACTTGGCTCAGAAGAACCATTTTGGGATTGAAAAGTTTGGATGGAAGTCTCATTTAAATCCAAAATAGCACTACTTGTTTGGTCTCTTCCTTTCTTTCAGAATTGTGTTGGTTACGGGTTTTTAAATTCTTTTTTTCTTTTTTTTCTTTTTTCCCCAGATAAACAGTAGAGAGCCATTCACCACTTTTGATAATGAGTCAAAGGACAGAGTTTGGGGGGAGAGAGAGGAGAGATGGCACTTCATGATGAGTGTTCCTAGCCAGTATAAGGATCTCACAGTAAAAAAAATCAGCCATCTATTCAAATTTCCAGGCTAGAAAGGGCTGTAGGTACATCTGTGGATTTCTCAGTAGTCTGGAAGAGTCTGAAAAAGAGCCTGTGTCTTAACATGACCTGGCTGGTACCGCTTTCTGATAGAATTGTGGATGTTTATAATATTCTGCAGATCCTGCCTGACACTTGGCGGCATTGACTTAGTCCTTTCTATGTGTCTGTTTGGTGGTAGCCTCTGGCCTTTCCCAGTGCAGTTCCTGAGCCTGAGTGATCATCTCAGTGAGCCATTTTTGATCTTGCCTTGGCCTTTTGAACCGCCTTCTTGCTGCTGCCAGACCCCAGCCTGACTAAGTGTCATCTTTTGCTTGCAGATCAGCTCTTTTGGGTCTAGTTTTAAAATTCTGAGTTCAGAAAGCTGAAAGTGCATGCTAACTCTTCTCTCTGCAGCTCCCATCCCTGCTCACTGAGGCAGTTAAGCTTCCTGAACAGCAATGCAGGGCGATGCAGTTTCTCTGGATCTGGTTGCTTTAACATGGATTGGTGATTTCCCTCTGCTTTCAACTGGTTTGGTTTGTTAGTTTTTTGGGGGGTTTTTTTGTAACTCTCACTGGAAAGTGCATTTGAAAAGCTGGATATGGCATTTTTAAAAGGCACTATAATTGTAACTTCTTTTTTCATACTCTAAGGTGGGGGTTTCATTGTTGCAAACAGAAAATGGAATTTGGCCTTACTGTTCTTGTTTTTTTTCTTAATACTTGCAGAACATTAATCGAGTGGTGTTCGTGGGCAATTTCCTTCGGATCAATACAATCTCCATGAGGCTTCTGGCATATGCTTTGGACTACTGGTCGAAAGGACAGTTAAAAGCACTTTTCTTGGAACATGAGGTGAAATTACTTTTAAAATTTACCTTCTCCTGCCAAAATTCAAATCTTTTGTGAAACGGCCGTGTAGGGTCTGTAACAGTTGATGATACACGCTCTGCAGCAGGTTCCCAGTACTTGTTACTACAGCCACAATTACTGCTATTCCCAGTACAGGGTCATAAAAAACACGTGTGTTGTTCCGGTAGCTAATATCAGAATTGTTTATGACCCATTTCATCTTGCTTGTGAGCTTTCTTCTACAAGACTATTGACAGTTTAGATGATTCTGGGCAGTTCTGCTTTGGAATACAGTGATTATTGCAATAATCACTTGACAGGCTGAGGGAGCTGCGGTTGTTCAGCCTGGAGAAGAGGAGGCTCTGGGGAGACCTAATAGCAGCCTTCCAGTACCTGAAGGGAGCCTACAGGAAGGCTGGGGAGGGTCTGTTTACAAAGGCCTGCAGTGACAGGAAAAGGGGCAATGGCTTCAAGCTGGAGAAGAGCAGATTTAGATTGGATATTAGGAATAGGCTCTTTACTATGAGGGTGATTGAACACTGGAACAGGTTGCCCAGGGAGGTGGTTGAGGCCCCTTCCCTGGAGATATTCAAAGTGAGGGTTGATGAGACCCTGGGTAACCTGGTCTAGTTGGAGGTGTCCCTGCTGACTGTGGGAGGGTCAGACTAGATGACCCTAGAGGTCTCTTCTGGCCTGGACCATTCTCTGCTTCTGTGGTTATAGCAAGAATCTATTTTGTAATGTACCTACCTGTAGTTATTTATTTCCACTGTCCTTTATAAGTTGTTAAAATTACACCATATGTGTAATATTACTGTTCTGGTGTCAGGTGTGTACCCATGTTTGCGTTTTTAATTCCTATCTGTTTGCTCTTCAGGGTTATTTTGGTGCAGTCGGTGCTCTTCTGGAACTCCTGGATTCAGCCTGACTCTGTGCAGATCCTCCACGTTGCACCTGCGAAGTCGGGGTGCTTCCTGGGTCACCTTTTGCTTCAAAGCATCTCTTGAGTGACTGTTAAACTAATAGTGTGTGAGTTAATGAGAAAAGGAAAGGACTGTTGTGTTTCTGTCTGTAAACAGTTAAAACGTATCATCAGTTACAACACAGGTTTGTTCAAAAGGAGCATAGGTGCAGATACGGTGACCGAAGGTGGCGGTTGTAACCGGAACATCTGTAGAGCATTTAGTTGCTGACACCAAACGGCCCTTTTTGTGTAGTTTCCTACATTTGTTTAAAGGCGGTGACATAAGAGAAGACTTGCACTCTGTTCCCTCCATCAGGATTCCTCTGAGTGCTGGAATGTCTACCCAGTTCACAGTGTGTAGAGTTCAGCTGCGGCGTTTTCCTTCCCGCAGACGAAAGGCGTCGCGTTGGGGTTGTTGCTGTTAATTGTCTGTGAAGGGGAAAGAACATCAGCGCAGCCCTGGCATGTGGAAACCCCACGGACCACTTCTGGCCCTTCCGACCCGCGCCGTGGCCTCTCAGACACCGTTGTGCTATCAATGAGGCTTTATTCTTCTTACTGCAGTTTCTTATCTTTGTACACAGATTATTAGAGAGAAAAGGTAAGGCACACATCTCATGTCTTGGGCACCCCAAACCTGCTCAGCTTGATCCTGTTTTCAGCCTGTAACACTTCTATGCAGACCACAGTAACCTTTTGGTGTCCGCCATAGTGCTGGCACAGCGTTGGGAGTGTCTGTCAGCCTCGGACCTTGAGAGCTGCTAAAAGCAAATTTGAAGATGAAATAGTGGGGTTTTTTTGTTGTTGTTGTTCGGGGTTTCTTTTCTCTGTTGCAAAACTTGGCTGCATATAACAATACCAAAGAGATTACTTTTTTTTTCGGTCACATACTCTGGATTTTCTCTGTAATGTTTCATTTTATGTTTATTAATCGCTAAACTGGTAGTTTCTGGGAGGAAAACCTCTCCTTCCCCTGTGCATGCTGTACTCTTCTCAGCTTTCTCTGTGCATGCGCTCTTGCCTACAGCCTGCAAACTGGTGGCTGCGGGTTGGAACCCCTAAAGATGTCAGGGCGTGGATTTAGAACAGGCTGGTTGTGCACTGAATAAATGCTCTTTCAAAACAACAGAGATGCTGGTAGTGGGCAGGGATTTGAAAAAGAGAAACAGCGTGCGCACGGTGTGTACTCTGCCCTTCCTTCCTCCTCTCTCTCCTTTGCCCTGCTCTTTGCAAGGATCCTGAAATTCTTCCCAGCCTTGGATTTTGCGTTAGGAAACCAACAGGATCTTTAGTGAGACGAGCGTTGGTGTTCTCTTTGCCCTGCTACCAGCATCCAGTTATTGCGGTATAACCGCCCTCCAGCCGGGGTGGGGTGTGATAAAGCTGCTTTTCTGAAGAGCCATCTGCGCCTTCCTCCCCTTGACGACGTCAGCTGGCGGGAGATGGGGCTCCAGCCTGTGCTCTGCAATGCGGTGCTCGGGCTTCCCAGCTGAGCAGCTCGACTCTCTGCAGAACACGTCCCCCGTGAAACGCCAGCGCGTTTTACGGGTTTATCCCAGGACAACGGGGTGACCCTCGCCCTGACTCGAACGCCTCTTTTAAAAATCATGGTGTCTTTTCAAATGAGTCAGTTTTCAGCTTTCTGACCCCAATGTGTGTTTTTGGTGACTGATGGGGCAACCGGACAGCCCATGTCCGTTTGTCAGCAGGAACGAGCAGTGAAATCATACCCGGCTCTACCCGTTGCTGCAGCCCGAGATCCAAGTACTCGCAAAGTGCTCCACAGCTTGTCTGCCTTCACTGCGTGGTACCTGCCCCTCTTTTGGGCCTGAAACAGGAAGAAAGTAGGAATCCAGAAGACGTGCTCTTTGCTAGATTAGATCCCGGGTGGTATTTCTCTCGAAGCCAGCCCGGTCAGCTCTGCTGGGCGAGCGTTCCAGGCAGCAGACACAGCGTAAAGAAAGGCATTTTCTAAACTTTCTTGTGGGTCTGGAACTTTCTGAACGCATCCGGTAATTTGGCAACCGCAAAAAAAAAATAAATGGTGTGGAGAGGGAGAGTAGTGTGAGTGTGAGAGGTGATCTTCCTTGCATGCTGTCTGCAGAAGAAAACTTGTGTGCTTTTCCTGCAGTTTAGTGCAGGGTTGGTATCCCGCTCTGCTTTCCATATAACGTGTTATTTTTAGAGGTCAGGGGGGTGAGCAGGGTAATTACAGTCATAGAGACTTTCAAAGATCATCTACCCTCAACCCCCTGCCAGGGACAAGGACATCTTCCACTAGATTGGGTTGCTCAGAGTCCCGTCCAACCTGACCTTGCATGGTACCCCAGGGATGGGGCATCCACACCTCCTCTGGGCAACCTGTTTGGGATCTATTGCATCTGAGACCTTATTTATTCTTTATTTCTTGTGAAATAATGTGAAAGATACCCCAGGTAGGTGTATTAAAAACAACTCCACTTTTGAATTGCTGATTGTAGGTTTTCTAGGCCTAACTCTTGCCATGGGAAATGTAATATACAGCATGTCGCCAGTTGCCACTTCAGCCAGGTCACCCACCCTCACAGTCACAATCCGGGCCCTGGCTTGACTCATGGAAGAGGGAGAGAAAGACGCTTTGGCTTTTTGAAATCCCCGTGTGCCCAGGACCTGCGTCC
>VXBJ01006154.1:444949-472996 GCA_013400055.1 Nycticryphes semicollaris
GCAAGAGCAGCAGGAGACTCCCGGCTTTCCCAGGAATGTGGCACTGTCAGTACTTTCCAGCCACCCAAAACTTGTCGGAGACTTTTTTTTTTATTGGGCGAGCAAACGTTGGTGTAACTGCTCAGGTCAGTCCCCGAGAAACACACACGTCTTCAGCCCCAATGAAAAGCCCGGGAGATGTGGCGTAACGGAGAAAAAGGGGAAAAACAAACCCAGAAACACGGGGCTGAAAAGCTCAGCGGGGACTTTCCCCTCTGGAAGGCTCCAGGCGATCCCTGGCAGCCACCCCATGATGTTGCAAAATCCCCCCCCCGGCGCTCCGCTTTCCAGAACCACTTACTGTAAATACCACAATCCAAATGCCCAAAAAGGGATATTTTGGAAGAAGCTGGAGCAAAGCCCTTCCCAAATCCCAGGGAAGAGCTCAAACTACTCTACCCCCTCCCCTCATGGACCCCTTGTCCTTCCAAAAAAGTTTGGGCTGGGAGAACTGCAGAGAGCTGGGAACGGAGGTGATGGAGGAGGAAGACAGAGGGTTATCGCTGCTGTTCCCGTCTCTGGCAAGCTCCCAAATCCCTCCTACGAGCCCCTCACCCCAGGAAGTGCTTTTAAGTCTGTGTGCTGGCAATAAACCCCACTGCGAGTCAATTTAATGTGAACAGATCAGAAATAGGGGCCTCAGGCAGGGACTGTCGCCCTCTTGCCCGTGGGATTTAGGCCCTCGGCTGTGGGGCGCAGGGGGTGAGGATGAAACATGGGATGGGCTCCTGCTGCTCAGCTTGGGGAATTGAAAATAAAAAAACAAACCTCAAACCAGTTTATAAATAAATGGAACTGGTATTTAACAGACGAGTGGACTCACGTCTGGGATGCGGGTAGGCATTTTTGTTGTCATGAGGGGAAACAAATCCAGCCTGTGTTTGAAGCAGGGTTGGAGCAGATTCTTGCTCAACTTCAGCATGAACAATGGTCTGTAAATAGGGACACTCAGCCCCAAAACTGCCTGGAAACCTGAGCAGAACAACTAATGGGTTTTAAACCTCAAGGGGCAGGTAGGTAGATGTGGATTTGGGTAACATCGTGACTCCAAGCCATGTTTTCTTGCCCTCTCTTAACTAGTTAACACAGAGGAACCCAGCAAGGAGCCACTTCTGCACCTACATCGTGGGGATGGGGCAAGCGATGGCACAACTTCCTCCACAAAGTTTAAATGCTAATTTGGCCAGGGCTTTGCTTTTTGGCTTTTTTTTTTTGTTGTTTCCTCCTGAATCTGAGAAGAAGAGTCCATGTTTTTAGGACTGGCAAAAATGGGTTTAATTCTTAACACCACCAATCAGACACCCTTTTGCCTGCCTCTTCCAGCCGGCTCTTCTCTGCAAAGCAGGAGTGTGAGGGGGCAGAAGCCTGGGGAGTGTGTTTATCTTTGATTTCAATTAAATCCCAGCAGAGTTTACTCTGCCCAAGTAATGCGGCCAGCAGAGATGTGCTGGATATCGTCATGCTCTGATGGTGGCAAGGCTGAGCAGAGCTGGAGGGGACATAACCATCAAGGGACACTTTATACCCAGCCCAGCCTGCCTCTGCCTCCCCTTTTATCCATAGCTTTTTATCACAGGGATAATAATAATGCAGTAAAAAAATAAAAGTAGTGATGCAGTAAATAATAATGCAAATAATAAAAATACTAATAACAACAACAACAGAAATAATAATAATAATAATGATAGAAATAATAATGATCCACTAAAAGCTAAAGGGGGCCCAGGGAGGAGGTTTAATCCGGACCCCCTTTGCAGATGTGCTTTTACTGGCTGCATTAACAGGCAATTAGACTTTCTGAGAGAGAAAAGACGGAGCTGCTGGTGCAGCTGTTATCCTGCCCCATCCACACTCCCTGTAACGGGGTAAGAGGCTGCAGAGCAAACCCTGCTGCTGGCAGCCAGTGGGCAGCGGTGCCGGCACGACCAGCTGTGTGTTTTGCTCCTGAAGGAGGTAATACTGAGTTTTTGTATCCTCTTGCCTGTGCCAGCCTTTGTCTGTTCCCCACTTCCTCCCCAGCTTGAGGAAGAGGAAGATGAGGAAGTCCTTGCTGCAACACTACCGCACCAGGGACGTACTCACCTCGTGTAGGTTCAGCTCCTTCACCTTTTCCTTGAGTATAACCTGTAAGACAGAGAGCCCGGGATCAGGACACACTTCTGCCATGAGCGTTTGCAGGAAAAGTCTCCATAAGGAGAGATTCCATTTAGCTTCCCAGTAGAACTGGAAACCCTCAGTAAACCCAGCAGAGCCAGGGAATGCATCAGGTCTTCACCTCTGTGCAGGCACAAGAGGAAGGCAGCACTGACCCAGCTATAACCACTAATATGAGGACCAAATCCAGGCCTCCTCCCAGATTTAAACCTCCTGGGTTCCCGTACTCTGCAACAAGCTCATGCAAGGATGTCTTTTCCTTCATTTTCACTCCATCCAGGCTAAACACCTGGAGAGGACTATAAATCCAGAATGACCACATGTTATCATATCATATCAGCCCAACCCCACCCCGTTTCCTGCTCAAACACCAGATCAGAAGCAAAAAATTACACAAGCCCTGGAGAAAACAGGATGTTGAAGCAGCAACCTGACACCGACTTCTTGGTTGTGTTTATTTTAACACAGACACTGGCACACGCAGAAAATGGCTGGGTTTGCCCAGGTGACAAGGAGGTGGTCCCTACAAGAGGCTGCTATGAAAGCCCTATGCCAGGTTGTTTGGAGCAGCCAGGTTCAACCCAGGGAGCAGATCTGGGCTCCACGAAACATCGTTTGATTGCTGGGGAAGTGATGGCATTTTACTGCTCACCAGTGGAAAGTAAGGTAAGGGTTTGCCCAGCTGCGGTGCTCCAGGGGTGGCAATGTCTCCACCACTCAGGGAGCTCATCTGAAAATGCAGAGACCTGCAGACTAACGGGTGAGAGATGCTCCTGGGGTGCCCAGCTGGCAAAAACACCCAAAATTAAATCAGCAGAGACAGAGGTTTGCCCAGGCATTACAACTTTTCTTGGAAGACCAAAAACCTCCCAAGGGGAACACCACAATGGAAACCTCTAGGAGTGACTACTCTGATGAAGATGACAACTTATTGTGTATCATCTCACCTGTTTGTAGGCGTAAAGCTCTTTGTGTGCTTGATGTCTGAGCCTGGAATCAAAACAGGGAGAAACATGAATACAGGCCAAAATACCAGTCTTGCTGTAATACCCCAAACATTTAATTTCCCTCCTTTCCAGATTTAATTTTTTTTTTTTTTAATTTTTCATTTCAGAAACAAGAATGGACACAAAACCCAACACATTCAAGCAACAGCCAGCTTTCCCTGTAGCTGGGGAGGTAACATCTCCATCCAGAAGCACATGATCTCCTTCCTAATTTTCCACACAGACATCACCTGCACCGTTAAGACCAGCAAAAGCTGTTGAGTGAATAAGGAGCTGCCATAAATACTCCCAGTTTCCAACCACTTCTGCTGCCAACAATCTCCAGACTGGATCTGGCACCTTTTTCCAAGTGATAGGTATTCAGACCCAGGGAAAGCTCTACTGCTGCTTGAGCGGGGACGGAGAAGGAGACCTTCCTCTTCAGAGGTTTCTCACCAAAGTCCCTATCACTTGGGTGATGCTAAGTTCCTCAAACACAAATTTGTCTTCAGTTATAATACCAGTTGTGCTGCTTCTGCCTCCCAAACTCTCAGGAAGAAGTATTCAAGAAGAGGGCATCCACCTGGTTGAGCAAGCAGAGGATGGCTATTTATCCAAAGATGACACTGGAGCAGAAAAGCTTTGGAAGAGCAGCAAAGGGATGTCTTCCACCTCTCACTTCCTATCACAGCAGGCAATTTAATAACCAGAGAGATAACAAGCTGCCAAAAACCAGCAGAGAATGAAGCTTTATCTTGGGATTTTGTTTTTGCTTGGGGTTTTTTTGTTTTGTTTTTATTGGGTTTTTTTTAGCAGGAGAGCAGATAGGGGTGTGCTATGTTAAAGCATGGGGTGACAAGCCCACAAGATGACACATGGTGCTCCCTGCCCAGGGGAAGGAGACAGGGCCAGAGTTATTGCTGTGGTAAGAACAAAATCAGGATTATAAACTGCACAAGGTACTTCCCCCCACCTGCCTTCTGAACAACCATACTCAGCACAATTTGGGGTTTTTTTCCCCAATAGCATCCATTCCTGGATTAAATCAAGTGATGGAGAGGGAGGGGATGAAGCTAATCCAAAAAACTGCCACAGTGAGAAGTCCAGCTGGTAGCAGCAGCAGGAATCTGAGACCACAAGCAAAGGGCCAGTCCTGCCCTTCCCTCTCCAGCCTCCCTTCTCCAGGAGGCACAGGTGGGAGCATTTGCCCCCTTTCCTGGGGACCAAGTGAAACAGCAAACAAAAAGCCACATCACATCCCTCCATAGTTTTCAGTTCAAACGACTGTTAGTAAAACATCTTTCCACAGCAGAACAAGCAGCAGCCCATTTTCTGAGCCCGGCAGAGAGCTCTGCAGGCACCAGCTGGCCAGAGAAGCTGATTAGGCTCCTACAATAAATCCATTTTAAAAAATAATAACTAATATTGCTTCTCATTACAAGACATGGCATTTAGTGAAGCACTCTGAAAACTCAAGAGGGAAGTCATCAAGGCTAAAGACTTGGCCAAGGACTTTAACAAGAAGTCAGAGTGTGCCTGCAGGGCTTGGACAGCCATAGGAGTATTTTCCCCAGCCAGCTTCGAGCAGAATTTCAGATGGGAAACCACCTTGCTTCTCCAATATCACTTCTCCAAAAATATTCTAGGAGCTGTCTCAAACCCCAGCTGTTTCACCCTGAGGTCTTAGAAGCTTTCTGGTCCTGCAAGGTTTTTTATAAGTCACCCAGTGGGTGACTTATAAAAACGGGATGTAAAACTATATCCCTGTCCTTTTTGCTCAAAACCACCACCCTCCCTGCCAACTACTGTGGACCTCAGAAGTTGAGGAAAGGGTAAAAATGTAAAAAAAGCACTTTAATGCTGCAGAGAGAGCTTGGAGTTGCAGGAAGTCAGCTCACGAGCCCTGAATTTAGCGAGGAGCCATCCCTCCTCCTCTAATACTGCTGCCTGGCAGGGAACCTGCCTACAGAGTCACGGATAAAATTGCAGCAGGCAGGAAGGAGAAGTCTGGGGTCGCATCCCTCTGCCAGCTACCCCAAGCAGAAACACAAGCAGAAGATGCACAAACAATAGAGAAAACAGGATGAAACCAGCCCGAACTGCAGGGATCCCAGTGACTGGGAAACCAGTTATGAAACACAGATGGGGCAGAGCAAGATGCATGGCTGGAGACTGGGTACAAGGGGAGAAACTTTTCCAGCATGGGAAAAAGCATCTGTCTTATGGAGCACCAAGCAACCACCAAGGCTTTGGCCCCGATGAGCCAAAGCCAACAGAGGGAAGGTGTCAGGCAGAACAAGCCCAAGCATCTGTGGAAGCCGTGGTGGCATCTGGACTAGCGATGCGGAAAAAGTGACTACCCAGCCATGGATCCCTGCAGCTCTGTGCTGCCAGAGGAGCGTGGATGCTCAACAGCATGAGCTACATGGGGAGACTTTGCCAAAACACCCACCTCCCTGAAGGTTATGGGGAACAGCACGAGCACATCTGGTCCCAAAGCATGTGAGCTCTTCTGCTCCTCCACGCTTTCCTTTCAAAGCCAGGATCCTGGGCCAGATGGATCCCAGTTGGACCTAACACAGCTGTCGTAATGAGACCCCAGATCCTGGCAAGCGTTATTCCCTGTCAGACCCAGGGCTTCATCCATCTCGTGTCAAGAGTTGTGACTCCGGAGGAATTTCTGGCAGATGGCTGATTTAGATAAGGGACCACACAGTGTCTTAAAAGCCAGTGCGTAGCTGGAGACCATGCGTGTGCGCATGCCATCACCCACCTCTGAATTTAATAACTGCTTTGCACAGATTTTGTGATGTCTTCCCAAGCTTTCCACACCTTCCAAAGGAAAGCGAGCACACCATTTCTTTGGGTGACTCTGAATCATCTGTAGCAAGCAAATTATTAGGAGAATGAAATGCAAAAAAATCCCCCTACTTTTTGCATATTGACCTCCAAGATCTGCTTATTTGACATCCTGGAGTAGAAAGGTTAGGAAGACACCCGTGCAGGCTCTCCACACCATCACTGCATCTCTCTCCCCAGCACAGCCGGGCTGCCTGGGCTCTCCAAACCCAACCACTTGATCCTAGCAGGTTTGAAAGCAGGAGAGAGCCCTATAATAAAGGGCTTTTTAAGGGCTGCCCGTCCCATAGACTTTGGGCTCTAGTCTGGGCAGAGAGGAGTCCCACGCAAGCTGCAGTAAAGCACAAGTAGAGGGGATGTGGCAGCGTTTACCCAGGGCGAGAGTGCACATCATTCAAATGCTTAGAAAGCACAGTGACACTCGGTTCAGCATCCTTCTGAACTGGATTTTAGGGGAACAAAGGCAAAACGAGGTGACAGCTTTCATTAATTCAGCAGAGATCAGACACAAACGGCCGCCTGCAAAATTTAATTTCTTTTTTCTCCCTTTCTTTTTTTTGTTTGTTAATTTTTCCAAGCGAGGCAGCAGTCACAAGGGTGGGACCCATCTTTGTACCGGGGTGGTTTGCAGCAGCCCAAGAGCTCAACATTTGCCTGGGCTGCACACAGACGATGCCGACCTTTGCCTTGCTTTTGGCTGAAACTCCTGTGGCACTCCATTTTGGGCCAATCCATCCAAAAACATGACTTCTTCCTCCCGTCGGAGTGAGCAGCACACTCTGCATTGACACAGTTGCAAAGTGTAGCCCACGTGCCCTCCTCCCCAGCGCATCCTTTATTTAATGCTGTCAGCTCTGCAGTTGGGGGTAAATACACCAGATACTGGCTCTTCCACGCTCCGGATGCATCCCCAGCTGGGGACGTGGAGGAGGGCTGCACGGGATGCTCTGCTCTGGAGCAGGTGATGAGAACCAGGGCTCGGCAGACAGTGTCACGAGCTTTGCTTGTTATTTGCCAAATATTTAGAGATATGTGAGTCATGAGAGAGGAGAGAGAAGGAGAGGATCGACTGCACTGTCTCTGCACCTAAGCAGGGCCTAGGGAAAACCACCAGCCACAGTTACCTGCGAATAAACCCCCGCAGGTGAGAGCGGAGCCTTGGAGGTCCCAATGGGACTGTCCTTACCCACAACCCTCTGCCCTGGGTTGGTTTCTCTGCAACGACACGGTGTGATCCCTACTGCATCTGCTTGTTAAATTAACACTTCTCTTTTATACAGCCTCCAGATGTAATGCTGTATTAACACCATGCATCTCATTGCAGAAGGGGTCAGGAATGCAAGGGGTAATCCAGGAGGCTTTACCAGCCAGTTTGGGAGGGGGAAAATTTAAATTTAAATTCAATATCTCACTTTGTAAACCAAATCCTCCTGCACAGGGCCACGGGTATTTGCTTGCTACACATCCAGGCCCCAGCAATGGGCACCAGCAATGCTTCGGTGTTAAGTGGCACTGGCCCACATCCTGCTGTCCATCTACAAGGTTTTTCAAACCAGGCCAAAGCTTGAGCTTTTCCACCCCACACAAACTGAGATTACACAGCAATTTCAAAGGAGGTGAATGCTCCTGGGGCACATTGGCACAGCCAAAGCCCATGGAATGGCAAAACCCTCCAAAACAGGGGCTGGAAGATTCTTGTTTGGCTCTGTTTTGCCAATAATAGAGTGGGGGCGGTGGTTTGAAGAGCAGTTCATAGAGTCTCTATAGAGTTTAGGGCTATAAAGGGATCATTAGATGATCTAATCCAACCTCCCATCTATCATAGGTCGTTAAATATCACTTCATTACTCCCGGGAATGTGAGCCAAAACGTCTCATCCAGAAAGGCGCTCTGTCTTGACTTAAAGACATGAAGAGACGGAGGACTTGCCACTTCCCTTGCTGGCTTGTTTCAACCGTTACTCAGCCTCTCTCTTACAACATGCCTCCAACTTCTAAATTTAAAGATTTTCTGGCTTGATCTTCCAGACATTACTACTTGTTATTTCTTCTTAGGGGCAGAACACACCCAGCAAGACCCAGTGCCCAGGAAAATACTCTGAAAGTCCAAACACCTCTTCATTTTGCAAGCAAGCGCTATAGATTCAAGCTCAATCTGGGCAAAACACGTCCTTGAGCCTTCTGAACACCATTTGTCTACTTTCCTTGTGTCCCCTCCCACTGGTGTCCCAGTTAAAATGGGAACACTGGACGCAGATGCAATATCCCAGCACAGACCCTGTTAACATTGAACACTGAGATACAAATCACCTGGTTGGAGATGACCCCTTGATCTGTTTCTGCCGTGTTTGCCGGGGTGGGCAGATGTGTTGCACCTTCAGACAACTTTTTCTTGTGCATAACTATGGGCAAGTGAAGATCTGATACATGGGCAGTGCAAATAACCCCTGGGTAAGTCTGAGTTGGAGCTCATCCGCAAGTTTTATGAAGCTTTGCCTTACACAGAGTTGAAAATAGGTGGAAATGATCAAATATGTAGAAGGCGACATTGAAATCTTGCTTCTCCAGTCTACAAAAGTGGGACAAAACATTTCCAACACCCTCTGGATAGAAAGCCTGGTGGGACTGGCTGCTGTGAGCCAGCCAGACGCTGCCTCCGTGGTGCAAAAAGCCCATGTGCGTGTCTTATGTGGGGACAGAGGGAGGGGATGCAATGGATGTGCAGCTAGCAGGAAGCTGTGGGCATCCAAAAAGCCAGAAGGGAGGGAAAGGGGATGGAAAAGCTCTTCTGCAACTTGGCAGGAGGGCTCTGGGTACACAGGATTTCAGAAGCTGCTGCTGGCAGAGCAATGCCCTCTGGTCCCAGCCTCAGGGAGAGACACAGCCAGCCCTTGCATCCTTGGTCATCAGCACAACTTTTCCCCATCACCACCCCGATACCCAGGCACTGTGTATTTCCACACCTGGCTCTTGCTTTTCCTCCAGCTGGAAGAGTTCCTCCTTTCAATTAGTAGCCCAACTCTCTCCCAGTGGTCCATAAAATAATTAAAACAAGCCCCAGACTAGAGCAACCTTTAACCCTCCCATTCCACACCCCATCGTTCAGATTAACAAATTAACTCTGCATCATTAATCTCTAAACTGCGCTGTTGAATGAGCAATTTGTGTACAATAACGAACGGATCAGGTATTAAACATTTCTTAAGCACACAGTACACAAGTTACTCATTAAAGAGGAAAACGTGTTGAAACATTAAACAGAAAGCAGGAACCATAAAACATCCCTTTCCAATCTTTTTGAGAAGCCAACCATGTTTTCAAGCCTGTTTGAGAATACAAGTAAATATATCTCTTATTTTGAAAGCGGATAATGTAACTGCCCTGTGGGACTGTTAGCTCCAAGGTGTGTTGGGCTCACTGTGTTGCTCTGGGTCTGTTGGCTCTATTAGGGATGAAAGCCAGGCTGAGCATGACCATGAGGGAAAGTTAAACCTCTTCCATGGGTCACATCTGTTCAGCAACACACAGTGATGCCATCCTTGTTTTGGGATGGAGGGATCAGTGCTGGGCTTGGTCTGAACCAGGGCAACTGTTGAAAGCAGCTGGGGGAAATTCTCTTACCTGATCAAGTAGCAACAGAAGAGCAAACTGAGGATGAAGACGAAGATGGCCGTGCCAAAAACCACAATGTATATGTTGAGAGGCAGGTTCTGGAATCCGATGTTCGGCATCCTGAAACTGTAATGCTGGAAGTCTGAGCTCATGGGTAGGCTGCGGAAACAGAGAAAACAGAGAGATCTGAGGCTTCCTCAGCAGCACAGAATGCCCCTTGGTAGATCCCACCAAAGGCAGATGCCAGGGAAAGAGAGGGCAGCCAGCAGCGCTGCCTTCTTGCTCCTCAGCCCTGGGCAGCTGGCATCCTGGCCTGAAACAGAACCCCCAGCTCAGTAACCCTGAAAACAAAGCAGGGCTGGGTGAGCCAGGGCTAGGATTTTTCTTCTCCGGCTGTGAGCTTTTCCTCCAGCTATTTTCCCCTCTTCCTTACACACATCATCCTTTAAGTTAAACGCTGCATGAGATGGACAAGTGGGGATTTGCATCCAAGCAGCCCCAGCTGCAGCCAGTGCCTCCAAACTCTCATTAATTAGGCCAAAATATTGAAAGCAACCAAAAAGCCTTGTAGCAAGGAAGGTTTTTCTTCCCTTCCCCTCCTGTGGTTTCCAAGATCGATTTTTCATTCCATAGAAATCCCCCTCTGAAACCATCAAGCATGCACATGAATCGGCACAGGTCCAACACGCTCCCAGCGCATCCCAGGCAGGATGGCAAGGACAAGGACATTCCCATGCCATATGGCAGCGCGGCCGGAAATTATAGGGGCCGTAAAAGAGACTTGGTTTGTTTTTGTCACGTGAGATTTGGACCAGGCAGTTAAAGAGCATTTTCACAGGTTTTAGCTTTATTCCTTGGTATAACCCCGCGCTGCTTCCCACCAGCAAAGCCCCCAAACAGCTGCGAGCAGTGGAAAAGAGGAAGATGCAACAATTTTGGCTGTTGACACACCACATCTAGGACATGTGACTAACACCCTTCCTCTCAGAGAGACTCAATTAAACAACCACCTCTTGTCTGGGATAAGGACTTCAGCATATGGTCTCTCTCATGATTTTAGTTTCATTGCATGGGACACTAATATTATACAATAACCCTCGTAGAGTGTTTTTGAGGAGTCAGGCAGAAAACCAGCCCGATGTCTCTGTATTGCTGTAAAAATAACACCACATTGACACTCAAAACCCTAGAGTGGAAAGCACCTATTTATTATTGCTTATTACTATTCTTTTTCATCGCAAACATTCCCGGAGCCATTCATCCTTGAATAATCACAACCATCTCTGGCCAGGCATAAAGCTCACCTGCTCCCAGCTCAGAAAAAGAAGTTAAAAAATATGACTTGTTTTCTTTTCTGCCCAGGGGAGAGGGCTGGACACCCAAATAAATTGCACAAGCAGGGAAATTACCTGAAGTCTAGACCCGGCTTCCCAAATAAAATTACCAAGGGATACCCAAACTCTCCCCTGGACTGGGGAGTTTTCAACAACACACTAATTGCACGGCTCCCGTATTTTACACAGGGTGAGAAGACAGCATGAAACCACACGACCTGAAGCTGAATGAGGAGTGACGGTCCAAAAATCAAAGCATTCTCTGAATGTCCCACTCCTCCAAGCAGCATCCCTGCTCCGGCATCTCCTTTCCTCCTTGAGACTTTGAGACTCCTTTTTTGCCAACCCCCTTTGGGCTTTCCTCCATCCTCCCATTGCATATGCACTGCTCATACATACGTTACGTGCTTCCTGACTGCTATGAGGGGAGCAGACTCACCTTTCATTCCAGCTGCTTTGCCAGCACTAGCCCCTCACCCGTACCCTTCTCGCGCCCCTTGCCAAAGCCAGCATCTCCACTGGTGCCGAACACCCGTCCGAGAGCCTCCTCGCTCCGGCTGCTTTCAGTTTCCTCAGCTCAATGGAAGCTTCGAGGCGATTTTCTGGTAAAGCCTGGATTTGATTAAAGCCTCCGGAGACCAACACGCATGTTCAGAAACTCTCCCGGCCAACATGGAAACGCTACAAGAGCTCAGGGAGCCAGCACACCCCCCTGCGAGCACTGGTGGGGATGTGATTTTATAGCACAGAACCACCCGGCAGCTCACACTCCTCCACCAATGCTTGCTCTGCTCAGCCAAACTGGTTTACTTTGCAAATAACTTAGAAAAAAAGCCAAAACCAGCCTGCAAAACCTTTGGTCCCAGCTCCAGCAGAGTTAATGCGCAGCTCAGCGTTGCTGCGTAGGGTTGGGTTTGGTTTTCATCTCAGCGCCGTTTGCTGGGTCAAAGGGATTTTAGATGGTTCAGGGACTTTCCCCACGGTCACACTCATGTGACAGAGGATGTTTCGGCTGGAGGATAAGGCTACGGCTGCCTCCACTCGCCCTCAAGCTTGTGCTGATAGTCACTGGCATTGGCCAAGGCTGGCTGGTTCCAGCTCCTCAACTGCCCATGAGAAAGTCAAACATCCTCCATCTGGGAAAGCTTTGGGTGATTTTTTGCAAGGAAGGAGAGACTACTCTTGGAGAAGAGACAACAAAACCAACCAGCACCAGACTATTATTTGTCTTTCCTTTATAATCCTTTAACTTGTGAAATTCTTCTTGCCAGAGCTGAGGCCTTTGGTTCAGCTCCCCCACCAGGAGATGCAGCAGAGGACAAAAGCAAAGATGGCAAGTAAGGAGGATCCAGGCTACATTTAGGACAGCATATTTCACCGAGCCAGAAAAACTCCTTACAGTTGTGTCCAGCTGGAGCCATGCAGCTCTTCCACCAGTCTCCATGACCAGCTACAAACCACCACAGCCCCCAGCAAACAAACGGCCTTTGGAAACTGAATTCCATCCCACCCACAGCATCCTACTCTCTTCTTCCAATGACACCAGTTCCCCAATATTTTGCGCCAAAAGGATGTCACCGTTGCAGCCATGACCTACCTGCCAGCCATAACGCTGGGGCTCGCCCTCCTGGGGACAACTCTTCAGTTCCCTACAGTGCAAGTCCAGCAAGTCCCACACCACATTCATCCAGCCCCTGTGTGAAATAACCTTCTCTATATTGGAGCTACCCTGCTCCTCCCTCCCTCCCTCCCACTGCAACAGCTGAGAAATGTTACGGCAAAAAACATGGAGGTTAGGGGGAAAAGTAAGTTAGCCTGCACAGGATCCAGGAAACTGTTAACTTTAAAAGACTTCCCTGAAATCTGATGATTTTAAGCAGCCAAGCTTTGGGGCTGGGTTTTTTTTTTAGGAGAGTCAGGGAGGGGGAGGAACTGTGTTTTAATCTGCTTCAGATTTGCGAGAGTCCAGCCAAAAGAAATAAAAAAGGAGCCATAAAGAAGGATGAAAACGTTCTGTGCTTAACAAAAGCCTCCCTGTTGCTCTCTCCATGGCCAAGGCATTTCAGCGCAGGCAGATGCCCCTCTTGGGGCACCCACCACCCCTGGCAGGTCCCCACAGCCCCTGGGACAGGGGGGCACGAGCTGCCTGGAGAAAAGGAGGTTGCACTGCAGGAACCCTACAAAGGGGAGGATTTCCCCAGGGCTGGAAGCAACCCTCTCTGCGGTGTGAGGTTATCAGGGAGGGGAGGAAGATGCTGACTTGCTCCTCAAATATAAAATGAACCTGCTGCGATGGCAGGGACGAAGCAGTGGGGAATCTGGGCAGGCGCCTGCCTGATGCCCCATTTCTGCTGAGGTCTCTGGTGGCAACTGGGTCTGTTGGGTGTCTGTGTTCTCACAGAGTGCAAAATCACAGGGAGAGGACCATGAAACATTGAGGGCTGGGAAAGATAACGTCAGCCAGCAGCACTTGGGACAGAAGAAATATGTTTACTGAATAAAGATAAACCCAGGAAAAGAGTGAGAAGAAAAAGCCCTGAACCAGGGAAGTGTCTCAGGGCTGGCTGGAGGAAGATCGTTTCAGTGCACATAATAAAAAAGGTGTTTTATATATATATATACACACACATATTTCTTTGCAATATATATATTGCAATCTATTGCACTGCAATATACCATACATATAATATACTGCAAACAATATATTGAGATACATATATATAGAGAGAGCAAAAATAAATAAATCACCTTCGACTACAGCAAAGAAGAGAAAATCTGATTTTTCCAGGCCGCAGCACAGAAGGAACTGAAGGGTATTTATTTAACAACACAACAGCCTGCAAGAATAGAAAGGAATAGTGGTGTTCTTGCAATGGAACCATACGCAGGGACAGGGAGCTGGGGATGGCAATGCCATAAAGCAGAACAGCCCAAGCTCTGCACCTCCTCCTTCGTTACACCCTCCAATGAATCAGCCGCATGGGGTGGAGCACCTCACTTTTCTTCAACGACTACAAAACTGGGGTTTAATTAAAAGCTGAGTTACGGTTCATGGCCTGTTGAGAAGTCAGGAAGGGAAGCATTACAGGTCAGTATTAACTCGCCGGCTTCGCAGTGCTTTGATTACAAGTTGGGCTGTTAAAGGCAAACCTAAATAATCCACCTAGCCAAATTAATCCCTATTATAATCATAGCAAGCACTTAATGTGCTTATTAAGCAGGCCAACCTCTTACCCAGAGCTTTCATCAGAAGATCTCAAAGAGATTAATAAAGGAGGCAATTATCTTCTTACAGGCAGAGAAACTGAGGCAGGGAGTGAGGCAGGAGAGCCATGGTCACCGAGGCTGGGAGGTGACACCAGGGATGCTGTGGTCCACTGAACTGTGATCCACTGCAGGTAACACTGTGAGCATTATTCACAGGCTGAAAGCTGCAAATTTTTTCTTTCCTGCTGCTTTGCCACGTGGATATGAACTGCGTGCTCCTTCTCTGGGCTTTACGTTCTTAAAGGAGCCACCTGCACTTTTTTTATTTATTTTATTATAATTTATTTATAACACCGGCACCTACAGGGGCTGTGCGAGCGCCGCGCGTTGCACCTAAACATAACCTACATATAGCCTACGTGCTGGGCGGTTTCCACCTCTGCTGCTGTAAATAAAAACCCATTTTCAGAGGGATCTACCTTACGTTTGAGAGACAAACAACTTCCTCCACAGGGTTTCAAATCAAACCCAGGCTGGTCTGAACCTCCTGAACCATTAACAAGGAGACCTGGCTGGAGCCGGTGGTCTGAGCCCCTGCTGCATCCCACTGGCCAAGCTGGCGAAGCCAATGCACCCCCAGGAAATATCAAGCTTTAAAAACTCAATAAATCCAGACATATACAGGTTCCCATCACCCAATCGACACCACAAATCTCAGGAAAAGAAAATGCTGAGCTGTGGCAAAACTCCAAGTTGAAATATTTTATCGATGGGGAAGATTTCAAGTGGGTGCGAACTGTGTCTTGAGTTTCAAAGGTGTTACGCAAGTCTGCGACGTGTTTTATACAGGTTTAACCCAAACGGTTATTAACTCAGCTGAAAGTTAAACTGTGAGCAGCTGACAAGACCTTCCTGAAATACTACAAGTCATTTTGTGAAGTGGGGTATTCTTCCATGCAATAAATCCACCACATAAAGGTTAGTGAATGCATATGCCCAATAGAATAATATTTTTCGAAAAGTAAGATTTTTCCAGGTATTTAAAAAGCAGCAGTGAGAGATGCCTGCTTTTAACTTCCAAGCAAAAAAATCCCAACCCCTCATGAACCCCAAAAGAAAAGCGAAGCCTGGACCTCAAGCAGCTGGAAGGAATTTCCTTCAGCTCCACCTCTGGAACTGGTCCAGTGCAAGGATCCGCAGCGCAGCGGTGGGAAAATTGTAAGCAGCTGCAGCGCCAGCCCCCAAAACCAGCATCACTGTCGCCCGAGAGATGCTGCGATGTCACATGGATGCATTGCTGTCACCTGGGATGGAGCTGGGGGAAATCTCAACATGGCTCCGGACAGGAGTTGATGCCCTTTGCTGTCCAAAACCAGGGGACAACAGGATTGAGAGTCGAGGGAAAAAAGGTTATCTTGGCATGCTGTCATTTTATTAGAGCTACGATGCTACTGTGGGGATGGTGTCAGGCTATATCTTGGCCGTATCCAGTGCTAGCTCTGAGCATCTAAGCGTATCCACCTCCTTCACTGCAGAAGGCCTGCACTGAGCAGAGGAGTAGGAGGGACGGCTCGGCAGCGTTACTCATTAGCTGGATTAACGACTGCGCGGCAGAGCGTGCTGAGAATGGAGAGCCCAGAGTATTTTCACACGTGGCCAGCGACATTGGCATCCTGAAAAGTCCCTCATGATGACACCACAGGGCAGAGTCGTACTGAGACCCAGCAAACCTTGGCCAGGGTGATGCTGTACCGCAGCTGGAGAAGAGAGGAAACTTTTGGGCGTCAAACAGAACAAAACCTGCTTATTTTACCCATTCCAGCTGCGCACAGGTTTGGGGGACAGACCTGGGTTTTTGTTGTTTGCCTGGACAACCAAGAAACCAAACTAACCTCCAACCAAGAACTGCTTTGAACCTTTGATCCCTTCTCCCTGAGAGCGAATACAATGCTTTTTTTGAACTGGAATCAGGAAATTTCCTGGCCGCGTTCCGCAGTTGGCCGACACCAAGCACAAAACCTTAACCCTCTCCTCTGCCTTTGGGCAGGGGGACAGGGACAGAGCAATGTGACAACATGATGAAGCGATTGGCCACTGAAAAAAACACCAGAAAAGTCTTCCTAACAAAAGAAATGTCCAGCAGTGGAACTGGTATCACTACAATTTTCAGTAAGTGCGTTTGATTCTGAACAGTTTTAACAGATAAATGATCCAACAACTTTAATACCAAAGACCACCTTTAAATGTGAAAATATTTTTGCTACCATTGGCAGAGAAATGTGCAGAAAATAGGTCAGCTGCAGCTCCCATCACTGAGTTTAAAGTCAAGTGCTTTTCCCCAGCACCATTGGGAAAGCAAACCAGAGGTTTGCTCAGGGCTGATTTTGCAAGTTCCAGGAAAAAAGGCAAAAATAAACAGAAAAAAAAAAAAATCAATAGCGCCATTAAATCCAGTCTGCAGAAGGGGGGGAATGGAGTTTGGAGGAGAGCTCTGCTTAGACTCCCCTCAGATCACAGAAATGAGAAATGGAAATCACTTATCAGAAGGGTTTGAAGCAGATTCAACAGCTCTTCGCTTTGAAAAGCTCACACAAGCTGTCCGAGTACGGTTCCGTTTGCTTCTCGGCAATGAAATAACACTTGAGGAATTATTTCCCTTTGGCCCTGGGGATTCTTAACTTTTCCCCCTGCTCCTTTTCCTGGCACACAGCCCCAGCTCAGATCCAACGTCATGACCCACTGAGCTCACTCTTCCTCCCGAAAGTGCGGTGGGAACGGATCTGCTACTGCCTTCTCCTGCCCCCAGCCCTGTCTAGGCTCCTCATGGCGAAAGCAGAAGGCAGCAGCCCCCCATGTACCCTGTACAAGGTCACAGTGATGGGACCACATCACCTCGTTGTTGCCTCCATCCCTGCCTGCCACTGCAGCACACACGGGAGCAGCGTCGCCCTGTAACATGTAGCTCAGGTGCTAAAATATGGAAAACCATGCATTTTATTAAAAACGGGTGTATTTTAGACCAAGGTCAGGTATCACTGTAGGGTGGGCAGCTTCACACTGCACATTGCAGCCCCCCTGCCCCTATTGCTGAATTTGGAAACAATCTTTTGCCCTTCATTTGTGGTTGGTTTTCCTCGTTTGCAGAGTCATTCCCAATTCCAAGGTTCCTTGGAGAAAGCAGATTGGAAACCCCATGAGAAAAGCTCAGCCCACGTTGTTAAAAGGCCAGACCAGAGAAGTTGGTGGTAAACACCCCGGGGAATTTGTAAATTCCTGGGTGATGACACTGAGAGCTGGGGTAGCAACGGGGGTTCCCAAAATATCACATCTGTAAGAAAATCTTGCTTTGATCAAGTCATCTTCAGGCTGAACAAAAGCAAATCGCTTTCTGCAGCACAGAAGGACGACCAGCCCTTTTATACTGAGAAGCAGATGGACTAAATGACCTCCTGAAACCCTTTTCCCCCTGTTTCCTAAGCTCTTTTAATGAGAAGGAAAATAAAAATTTAAAAAAAAAAAAAATCAGTGCAACATCCAGGGATCAATAATCCTTACAAAATCCTCCTGGAGGTAGGCACCCTGCGCTGGCGATGGAAATCGCAGCTGTTAGCGGCCATCCTATAAAGGCAGCAAGAGGAGCCAAGCACAATTTGGGATGCAGGAAGGCATAATGCTCTCATTTACACTAAATAAGGTTGCTAGGTTATGGATTTTTTTGAGGGGGGGCATAATCTGAAAGAGGATCCAGATGGCTGCAAAGCCTCGCAGTGGAAAAGCAGCATGAGGCCAGAGAGGGAAGAATTCCTCTTTATGCTGCTGCCGTCTGCTCCTGGATCCCGGATTTCAGTTCTCAGGAATGCTCTCCGCCGACCCTTTTAATTGCACCATTTACATTTGTGGTAAAAATTAAGGAGAAGAGGTAGTTGGATGCAGAAGAGTGAAAAAGCTGGTGTCTGGGTACCGGAAAAAAGTCCCTAAAACAAATCCAACAGAGAAGACATCCCCCAAAGCCCACACAGATTCTGCAAGGTTTGTATTTTAAGATGCTGACAGTGTTAAAAAGCCTTCAGGAAAACCCAAACAAACCCAAACCTCAGCCTGCTGGGAATTTACACTACTGCCACGTCACCGCCGTTTGCTATTTTCCCTTATACTTACAGAAAACTGAGCTGCGCAGTCGGCTCGCCCTTCCTCTGGTTTTAGCGAAAGTACTGGGTTTGGGGGGAGTATTTTTCTTTTACTATTGCTCCTTCTACTCCACTGTCAGAGACCAGGGAGGTTTTGCAGTGCTTTAGAGTCCAGCAAAAAGCCCCTTCCCGAAGCCATACGGACACGGGACACAAAACGCTTCACTCCCACAGGATCGGCACACACAAAGGTGGCTGCAAGGATCACAAACCCCTCCAAATTTAGCTGGTAACGGAAAAGTGAACTTTTCCACTCCCAGACTTGCATAAGCGAGGTGCTTGATGGAGATAAAATACACATAAACCAAATATACACGTCCTCCGTCTGCGGAGACTTTCAGTGCAGAAGGCAATGCCACGGGGATACTGTTCTTCTCCCCTGTCCTCCCTGGCATCATGACCTGACCTTAATGGCATGGCAAAAGTCAATGGAACTTAAAATTCAGGATTACCTGCAGCACACGGGCTCTGGAACCAGGGGATGATGAATAGCCATGCACGAATCCGTAGTATGACCCACCCCCCCTCACTTTGCCAAAGGATGTTGCTTCTTATATGGGTTTCTCATAAACAGAGCCCTAAGTAGGTAAAACTCCAAATTACAGGTGTTGTATGACTGATGCAGGACTTGTTTAAAAAAAACCCCAAACAACTTTGAAGAGAGTTATTTAAAGTTTGCATTTTTCGTTTTTTTTTTTTTTTNGCTCAATAATTCTGTGACCGCTCCGAGGCCTCCTCGGGCAGCAAAGCTAAAAAACAACAACATGACTTTCAGGCGTTGTAATAGTTTGCTGTCAGACTCTTACAGATTCCCAGGCACCGAATCGCCTACTAGAAGGCAAAATATATGAGTGGCACTAACGAGTTGGCTTAGCAACAAGCAGGCAGGCTGCCTCCAGTGGCTCTTTAAAGGTCAAGAGAGCACATGATGCCTGGGAGCCCTCGCGTTTGGTCTTTACTATGAGTTAAAGATCCTACTAGCAACTCTGGTCATTAAATTGCAGCTGCACGGTCTTTTAAAACCAGTCTTTAAAACCAAGACTTTCCCCCTCCTCAACGATCATTATCCCTCTTTCAACCTGCTCCCACCCTTCCCCGTCTTCACAAAAATGGTGGCGTTTGAGGGGGAAACCCGTGTCGAGACGAAATGCAAGGAAAGGCCCCACCGCCACAGGGATTTTCGGGTAACACTGCCAAGCAGCATCATTGAAATTCAGCGGGAGAAGCCGGTTTTTCCTCCGCTCCGCGGGGGCTGCCATGTTAAATCACATTTGGATTCGCAGTACAAGGCTGCTAAAATACCACCGCGGTGGCTATTGGCACATTTCAATGAAAACGCCGTGGCCTCATTAGTATAGTGGAAATTATGAGCTTGTCTTTGTATATATTTAAAAGCTTGCCTCTGAAAGTATATTGGGTCGGGGCCAGAAATTCCTGGCTTGGAGCTTCTACCACTCGACAGTTCAGGATTGCCTTGCTCACACGGGTCAGTGTTCCACGCAGCCATCCACCCGGGAGAAAAGGCATTTAAAAACTACCCTGCAGGGAAAGGTGCGGGGCAGCGCTGCCAGAGGAGGCAGAGCGACAGGGTTTGAACTAAACCCTCCTCCACGTTAGCTCTGTGCGTGGTTTGCCTTGCAATCTGGTTAGTGACCACATCCCCATGAAAGCACAGGTTATAATATACATAATGTGAAATGTGGGGTGCATGGAGTTTCATCCTGCCCCCATCACTCCCAACAGCCAGGAGAAGAGCATCCCATTGACCCAGAAGCACCGTTCCCCTTTGGGGATGGACCACAAAAGACCAAATTCTTTGCAATAATGGGGAACCTCATGAAATAACATAGTTTTCAGGATCTGCTCATCTCAAGATGCGATTTTGTAAGTTTCTATCAAGGAAAGCTTTTGGGTCAGCTCCCTACTTACCCGCACGGGTGCCGCAAACGCAGCCAAGCCACGCAAACCCAACGTATCTGCTGAACGGCTACCACGGTTTGGTGCCAGGGATGCTGGAAAAAAAGAAAAAAAACAGCCCTAATATTGCACAAAAAAGCCAGAGCGAGTGAGGGAGAAGATGAAGACACTGGTTTAAAATGCTTTGATTTGCAAAGACTCCTATAAATTGGTTCAGCTCTTAGTAACAGCACAGAGATTCCCTTTTAAAACGCAGCAATGATGTTACACGGCACAGAAAGAAAATGAAAAAAAAAAAAAAAGCTTGGCTAATCCTCACAATTTTATAAGCATCTGAGACACTAATCCGTTGATCTCATTGAAAAGGATTAGAATTACTCCCTCGCCAGTAAATTTAAGAAGTTTTTGACCAGATGTAAACAAAAGGGGAGAGCTGCCCATGGAGATGGCTGCCACACAGTGAGTCCTTGCTGAGAAATCCTCACTGGGGCTGGGTTTGGGGTGGAAAAGGGGAATTTCCATCACAGTGCTGCCGAGGGTTGTCTGGAGTGATGCTGAGGGGACCCTGTCTATCTTGCCTGGCTGCAATTGAAAGGTGGGATCCCATTCCAGGCAAGCATCCAGACGGGGCACCACAACCCATTTCTGAGATCCCACTCTAAGAGGAATGGTGCTCCAGCTAAAAGAAATAATAATCCCCAAATCCCCAATTTGTTCTGCACTGGCTAAGGCAAACATTATTTTAATAGTAAGAGAAAAAGAGGGCAAACTTGTAAGTGGTAAATTGGATAATTCACACAAATCCCAAGTTTTGCCCAGCTTCATGGCAATCTTCCTCGACACAGCTTTGCAGCGAGGACCTGTGTTATTAAGGCGGAAAAATGTAACACGGTATCCCCATGCAAAGAGTCCAGCACCTGCTGCTATGTGTGAGATGAATAATTTAAAATATTAAAGAATAAGTTATTTGGTTTAGAAGACGAAGCAGGCAACACACAACCCGGTTTCTGATACCAACCCCAGTTTGCTCCAAAATGTTATGTTCTGTCTCTTACGGGAAATGTTAATAGCTGAAATAAATCAAAACCCAAAGGAGGCTTCAGGCAAAAAGGATTCAGGTGATCCTTTAGCAAGGAAAAGCCACTTTTCTCAGAAAACAAAAGTTTTCTAACAAACAAAGCAAACAGTTTGCTTACTTAGATAGCGCTTACTTCTTTCCTCTTCTAAATTCCATTCAGAAAAGAGACCTAAAGAAATTTAATAATCAACCTCAGTTTAACGAGGACTCAATCTCTTCAGGAGTTGTCTTAAATCCACTACTTCAGAGATGCTTGATGGGATGCAGCAGAGTCCCTCTTTTCCAGCCCATTTTAATGGGGTACCGTGTTTTGGTTTGGTTTTTTTTCTCCTTAGGCACAGAATAATATTCTCTTGGCTTCCCCATGAAGCCCAACTCCTAACTCCCTGCAATGCACCCACGTGCAGCTTTAGCATCCAAAGTTCCTCCAGGCTGGAATAAACTACCCGACACCAGGCTCATCTTCAACCCCATCCTTCTAACCCGGCTGCAACACTTCCCAGCCCTTCGCTGACACCTCCCGGACCCCTTCCTCCTGCTGCATCCACCGCAGATGCATGGGGAAGATGCTGCAGGAGATGTGATGGAGGAGGAGACGCTGCAGGAGATGTGATGGGGGGAGATGCAAGGAGGAAGCCTGAAGGGTGGCTGGGAGCACACAACAACCCAGCATCCCCCAGGCAAAGCCACAAACCAAAGTGCCGCCTCCGGACAACGCTGAGTGCAAAGTGAGGGCTTTTTTAGGTGCGGATGCAACGGGGAGACCGTGGTGGAGGGCTCAGCTGACAGACAGCCAACCTACGCAAGCACCAGCGGATGGGCTCCAGCCAGCTATCAGGCGAGATTATCGCTATTTACTCAGCCACAAA
Source organism: Nycticryphes semicollaris (assembly GCA_013400055.1). Taxonomy (NCBI): domain Eukaryota; kingdom Metazoa; phylum Chordata; class Aves; order Charadriiformes; family Rostratulidae; genus Nycticryphes; species Nycticryphes semicollaris. Next base: position 467,191 of record VXBJ01006154.1, read on the forward strand.
ACCACCCAACGCTGCACAATCCTGTCCCACTTCAGATGGCCGCCGCATTCACAGAGCCTCCAAAAGCCTCATCTTTTATTTCAGACACCAAGAGTGTGAGCTGCTGGGTCTTAATCCGGCACATCTCCGCTAAAAAGGCAAAGAAAAAACCAGCCTCACAGCTGCATTAATAACCAACGAGCCAGGAAATCGCTCTGGGGGAAGCCCAGCTTGGCAACGGGTTTTTATACAGAACAATAGAAAAAGGAGAGTCTTTAAAGCACCGCAAAATATTTGCCTGCTCGCGAGAAAGCTCTGCATGGAGAGAAGTTTAATTCGATCCTTATGTACGCCGCCAATTTAATTTTCTGCAGGCTGCAAGCACGAAGAGCCCGGTCAGGGGGAGGCACGATGCTCGGGTGAATTCCTTTTAGGTGGGAGCTGTCAGATGGGAGACTGTGCTCCCTGCCACCCAATTTTGATGGGCAATTTGGCTTCACCCATCACCTTACCTCCTGGGCTGCTTCGCCTGGTTTCAAACGAGCCGACTGAAGAGCCGAAACCTCCTGCTTCCACGCCTATGGGTTCCCAGGATGGGAATCTGCACGGCCCTAGAGCTCTTACTTTTTCCCCTAAATACTCCTCCGAGCCAAGAAGCCGGGAAACTCCCTGCGATTTCCAGGCAGGAAGAGCAGTAACGGCCCCAGCCAGCCGATGGCTGAAATCAGGAGGGTGGCAGCCCTCCCCGCGCAGCGCTTTCAGTTTCTCTCTTGCAAACACACTCCCGGTGTGGTTTCCTCTAAGGCGCTTTGCAAGTTAAAAGCTGTATTAGCAGCAAGATTAATCCTACATGGGGATAAAAAAAATAAACCAGGAGAAGTTATTCCTGTTTACTTCTCACATTCACAGTCCTGGAGCTGGAGCAGAAAAAAGCAGCTGGCCCAAGGACTTCCCTGTCTGGGCTTCCTGAGGCTGTCCCTCGCTCCTCCTCCCTCTTCCCAGCGTCTCCCCTGATTTTTCCGAAGGCTGATCCAGTTTTAGCTCCGGCGTCGGAGCAACCCGAGACCTTGCAGCTTTCAGCTATGCCACGGCAGCTGCTCACAGCTAATTTGGTCCGTGGGCTCTGGCACCCAGCTCCTCTTGCCTGTCCACGCACCGGCACTGAGGCTTTTTGCTTCTCTTAGGGGAGCAAGGTGGGGTGCTGGGTTGTCCATACTCCCCAGGCGTGTCTTCTCTGCTCCTGCCACCACACATCCCTGTCTTGGAGACTTCACAGCCGCTCCATCCGCACTGCCAATGCTATTGCTGGCATCCTTTCGAGGTGCTTTGGATAGCTGCTCTTTCCTCCCGTCAGCATCTCTTTGGCACCTTAATCAGCTCATTAACAGGACACAGGAGCCCTTGGCACATGGTTGGAACTGTTTAGGTTTCTTTTTTTTTTTCTTTGATGGAAATTAAACGTGCTGTACAGGTAGAAAAATGACACTGATGGTCTGTGTCATCGCTCCGGAAAGGGAAAAAACATCCAAAGATGATGTTAGCTCCATCCCCAGTGAGCACTTGGATACTGCTGCATCCCAAGATTGGGGGAACCGGGTATGACCCCAACCCACTGCACCCTGCAGAGAAGATGCCAAGGTTTTCCCACTCCTCAGGTCAGGAAGCAAATTACCTCTGCCCATTTCATGAAATCTCAGAGGTTTTGCACACTCTCCTTGAGCATGTTTTCAGTGGGATCACCTGTATTTCTCAACCAAGCAAGCGGCACCGCCAGGGTCAGGCGATGGCTGAGCTCTCATGCAGATAAGCTCCACATCACATCATCGCTGATGTAATGTTAAAACACTGTCAATGAGTCAGGGCAGGGACGCAGGCAGGACGGCTCCTCCCGGATGCAAAGTCTGAATGGCTTCAGGGCAACGTCGTTATGAAGGGACAGGGGAGGGAAGTCCACACAAGGTAGACATTATCTTATGTCAACAAGACTCAGCTTTATGATGAATGATTACAGGAAACAAAAATAAACAGAAACCCAGCTCTGTGACACCCACCTCAGCTGAGACTGAGACACCCAAAGACCAGGGGTAGCTTTAAACCTCCCAAAACACACTCTAGGCTTTGACACCAACGGTTTCAAGGTGGTTAAAGACCACCAGAAGCATCTGCACCTCCTACCCCAGCCCAAGGGATGCAATTACCTGGGTTTACGGAGTAGCTGAGTAGCTGAGTGAGACAGCAGGAGTTTGACCTGGTGGGACAGGACCTTGTCTCACCCATGCCAAGCCCTGCAATCCCATGGCAGAACCATTTCAGGTCACAGTGGTGGGAGCAGGAGAAGATGAGCATGACCAGATGTGCCTCTCCCCATCTCTTCAATATCCAGATGGTGTTTTATAGCTACAAGCTAATCACTCACAACATGTCTTCTGCTATCCAACCAATGTGGAGGTGACAGCCAGATCATTGGGAGGGATGACCCAAGAGGCAACATGTGGAAAGGTGGCCCATGAAGCATGAAAGCCCTCCTAGCAAAGCCAGGTGTCCTCTTATTATACCATACATCATTTAGTCCAGGAGATCAGCTGAAAACATCAGTCCTTCTTGGGTAAAACCTCCAGGCTCAGTTCAGCCTCACAGTGTAGAGATATCCCATGAGCAGCTCTGCCGCTTCCTCACCACATAATCCTCAACCTCCTCCTGTCTCTCCCTCAGGATCACCTTCCAGTCAAGAATGGCGGTAGCAACCAGCAGTCATCGTCTCACTTCCCATTTGGCACATATGGTCTTCTTTATTTGAAGGTCAGACAGATGCCACTAAAATCCAGAGCATGTTGATCAAGGTGCCCATCACAGCTGGTCCATCAAAGGTATCTCCAGTCCCACTTGGAGGCAAGTAAACTGGAGCCTGGGCTGCATAAACAACAAGTCTCACCACAGCTTACCTACCTCCACATCTTCTCTCCCCAAATCTGAGACAGCCTTTGACCAAATGACAATGCCAGTTGTCAGCTGGCAAATGACAATGTTTGACCAGCAGACCCAGTGTCCAAACCTAGCTGGAGATGAGAAGGAAGGTCCTAGCCAATGGCTCTGCCTTGGCACAAACTTTTTAGTGGGCTGAACTGGAATAAAGTAAGCAAATCTGAGCCAAGCAGGTGGTCAAGTGGAACTTTGGGAGGTTGTGGAGTGGATTTCCTTCAACAGCAAGACTGGGAGACCCAGGAGGTCACCACCACACTCACCTCCAGCACCCACTAAGGACAAGGATCTTAACCTACAGGCATCAACGCTGTGACATGATAACTGGATCATACCATCTCTCCTGACTTCTTTCAGCATGCAGGGCTAGAAGGATTTACTATCCTTTTTTTTTTTTGCATGCTTGTTTCAAATACCTCGATTAGTGCATTTTGGGTTCCTTCCATGTTGCCTCCAAGGATTTCTTCTGTCAGGGGCTATATTCTTCCACCACCAGTTATTGGAGGCAAAGGCTTGTTATTTTTCCAGGCCGAGGGCCAAATTTGTATTTAATTTTTGCTCCAGATGGCACAGCACTCTAGATGCATCAGCTGGAGCATCTAACCTGAATGAATAAAGTAATAGAGCAAATAACCTGATTTACTCAGGGGCTGTTTGACACGCTTAAGGTAGATCTGTTTACACCCAACATAAAAAAAGAAGCGTTAATATGAATTCAGGCTACGGTCTCGCTATCAAACCAAACACCCCCAGGAACTGAAAGAACAACAGGAATCTAAAAAGATAGTCATAATATAAAAACTTGTATTTTGCTTTCTTGCAAGTCAAACATAAAAAAAAGGGTTTATTTGAGCCATCAGGATCTGAGTCTGGGTTTCATTCACCTTCCTCTGTCCTCACTGGCCCCAAAGCTGCTGTTGTGCAAACTGGGATTGAACTTCTCCTATGAGCAAGGAGAAGGGTTGGTCAACCCGGATTTTAATGTGTGGTGCTGAGAGCTTTATGGCCCCGCTCACCGGAGGAGACACAAGAGGACACAAGAGGACAACCATGAGATGCTCCAGTTACGCTTCTGGCTAATTCACCCCATTTCTAGGAAGCTGCCGCATCCCTCTGGCACAGCCTGCAGCTGGAATATGTTCCCTGCAAACTAAATCACCCAAAATAACTCAGGGAAAGAGATAAATAAAAGAAGAGATGTGAACAGTCGGATTTTCTGCCTGGGCACATGAAACACCGCATAAAATCAGCTGAGCCTGCAAATGGCTGGAAACAAAGGAACGGGGGGGGGAGGCCTTGTGCTTGTCTTTGCTCCGTGTAGAGCATCCTCGGGCTGCAAGTGCCTGTCCTGGACAGAGCTGAGACAAAGGAAAGCCAGGAGCTGTCAGCAGGAGCCAGCTGGGGAAAACCAGGGAGAGGAGGCACCCACATCGCCCTCCCCGGCAGCCGCGGAGCTGGGTTCGCGTGTTGCCGAACACGTTATACATGGCAGGAAACTTGAGATCAAAGGAGAGGAGCGTGCCAGAGCAAGATGTCATCCAAACCTCCTGCCAAAGGTGCCAAGGGAGGGGGGAACTAACCCCCTCCCAACACACCAACACACACACTGCCACATCCAAAGGATCCAGCATTGCTTGTAGGTGCACGGGGTGGCAAGACCCACCAAGATGCTCTCCTCTCTGCACCCAGGCCAAAACAAAGACAGGCTAAACTAAACAACAAAAAACCCCCAAAACCACAGGAGGTGCATTTTTACCCATCAGTTTTCAGTCCCTCACACGTGTCCCCTGCCAAAGCGGGCGAAGAGGCAGATGCTGGGAGGGCTCCATACGTGCCTGTATGGCAGGAACAGCTGCCCCATTTAACTCCAAAAAGCAGCTTTCCCCATTTCTGTGATTTTTTTATTTATTTTTAAGCCAAATAAAGCTGTAGCATCCTGTCTTGGCCCCAGGAGAGTGTGGTGACGTGCCTGACTCCAAGCCAGCAGCTACCAGGGGTGACCCAGGGACCCCGAGCCAAGCATGGGGTGGGACATCCAGGAGCTCCACCTTGTAAAGGGGGTCCGGACAGGATCGGTGCTGTGTGGGGATACATCCCCCAACCCTTTGCACTGCACCCTGTCCCTTTTGCATCCAGCCCCCTCCTCTGGCACTCCTGAGTCCAGCCTCTGATGACCCCTCCTCTGGGCTGTCCCCCTCAGCCCCACAACGGGGGGGACACCTTATGGCATTGCCACAGCACTGCCAGCCACCTGGAAGGCACATCTCAGTCACCCTGAGTAGGGCCTGCCCTATAGGGTTCTGTGTGGGGAGCAGCAGAGGCAGGCCTTGTCCTGCAGGGCACAGTGTCCCTATGGAAGTCTCTGCCCCAGAAGGGACTGTGGAGCTGAGAGGCTTGTCCCCCGTGGGGGCTGCCGAGGAAGGGGTGTCCCTGTTCCAAAGAGCGTTGCAGAAAGGTCCCCGCCCCACAGAGGGGTGCACAGGGAGAGGCCCTTGCCCTGCAGGGGTGCTGAAAGAGGGTTCCTGCCCCACAGAAGGGTGCATAAGGAGGGTCTCTGTCCCACAGCGCGGTGCACAAGGCCCCGGCCCCACAGGGGTGCTGAAAGAGGGTCCCTGTCCCACAAAAAGCGGTGCACAGGGAGAGAATCCTGACCCACAGTGGTGCTGAAGGCGGGGCCCCGCCTCACAGAGCGGTGCACAAGGAGGGCCCCTGCCCCACAGGGGTGCTGGAGGAAGGGCCCTGGAAGGGCCCTGCCCCACAGAACAACGCATAGGGAAGGGTCCCTGTCCCACTGGGAGGCCGGAGGGGGGGGTCCCTGCCCCACAGAGCAGTGCACTGGGAGGGGGTG
>VXBJ01006154.1:473106-485223 GCA_013400055.1 Nycticryphes semicollaris
GGGACACGGAGGTGTCATTGAGGGTGGGAGTGGGGACAGGGGTGGTGTAGGGGAAGGTGGTGTTATGGGGACAGGGGCTATGGGGGCGGCCGGTGACAGGGGTGCCGGGGTGCCAGTGGGGAGGTGGTGAGGGCGGTGTAGTGGGGATGTGGTGACTAGGGGGACAGTGGCTGTGGGGACAGAGGGGGACATGGGGGGAGTGTGGCACTGGGGATATGACAGGAGAGGTGTAGTGGGGATGTGAGGTGACTGGGGAGAGGGGCTGTGGGGAGATGAGGTGATACTGAGGACCTGGGGACGGTGTGGCACTGAGGGCAAGGGGATGATGTATGGACAGGAGGTGACTGTGGGGATGGGAAGATATGTGGGGACATGAGGTGACATTGGGGACATCAGGTAGTGATGGGGACAGGGACAGAGGTGGCAGTGGGTGAAAATGGGGACAGGGCATGGCAGCTGGGTTGGGGTGATAGGGTGATGGTGACAATGGTATGAGGTGGCAGTGGCAGTGAGGACAGGATGGCAGCGGGACCAAGACTGGTGATGCAGAGGGGACAGGAGGTGGCACCAGGGGCAGGAGGCATGTGAGCAGGGGCTGGCCTCCACCAACATCCACACCCAGCTGGCTATGCGGGGTGGGGAGAAGGACCTGTCCTCGTCCCTGTCCCCGTCCGCATCCCCAGGGACTTGACATGACTTGGGAGAGAAATGACGTCAACTGCCAGCACCAGGATGTCAGCTGGCCAGCGTCATGTCCTTGGGATGAACTCTCCTTGTCCCGAGGATGTGTTTCCCCTCTCCACCCTTCAAAGATGAACTGAGTGGGTGGGAGGAGAGGGAGCAGTGGGGGCTCTGTGTCCCAGCCCAGCAGGGACCACATGATGCCCAGCATGATGGCAGCCTGCCCGCTGCCCGTCCGCACGTGCGTCACCAGCCACAGTGATGTACTGAGTGCAGGTTCTCGGGTACATCAGTGACTCATCTCAACCTTATCAGAGCTCTTCAGGAGGTCTGAGGCACTCGGACTTGTCTGGAGGATGTTATTTATGTGCAAGGAAAGTCTTATCTTCCCCCTCTTTTCCCAGCCAGGTGGGTGAAGCCCGGCAAGGCCAGATCTGGCAGTGGGCAAGCCCTTGAGAGGAGGCAGAGCTGTAATGAGCTGTGAAGCTGTAATGAGGAACCCGTGAATACAGTTCACCCATGAGGTTTCCACCCCTCAGCCTCATGCACCAGGCTGTGCCATGGCTGCAGCCATATACTAGTGAAATCAGATGGTCTTGGCCAGGATGTGGCCTCCTGCAGCAGGGAGTGACGCTACTTTCTTGCCTTGCCTCGCTCCAGGCTCTGCCAAGGGCTGAGACAAGAGGGTCCCTGCATGCTGTGGGAGCATGAACTAATCCCAGCTGTGACCTTGTCCCCCTCGCCAGCGGAGGAAGGCAGCAGCATGAGTGTGGGATGCCCTAATGAACTGTCGTGGGAGGACTTGCAGCATCTTTGGAGACGACACTGGCCCTGACCTCGGGATGCCTGAGCGATGAGAGAGTTTTCTGGGTGTTTTCACTGAGCAAAGCCTTATTCCTGCTGTGGGAATCCCCTCTTCACATGGGAAGGATTTGCCTAAACATGCTGAAGCTGCCTTTAGCTGGAAGTCCTGGTGTTGATGAAGAGACTGCAGAGCTGGGGCCCTGGGGGGACCTATTGGCAGCAGCTGACAGGATGAATTTGGGAAGCAAATGCACTTGGATGTCAGGTTCTGCTCTTCCTCCCACATCGGCCAGCCCTTGGCACCCTGGGACAAAGCCTGAAGCCATGGCTGGTGGAGAGGAGCAGTGCTGGCTGTGCACACAGACTTTGTCCGTGGCACTTATAGAATCATAGAATGGTTAGGGTTGGAAGGGACCTTAAAGATCATCTCATTCCACCCCCCCCTGCCATGGGCAGGGATGCCTTTCCATGGACCAGGTTACTCAAAGCATCATCCAGCCTGGCCTTGAACACTTCCAGGGATGGGGCATCCACAACTTCCCTGGACAAACTGTTCCAGTATCTCACCATCCTCAGAATAATTTTCTTCTAAATCCAGTCTTTCAGTTTAAAACCATTACCCCTCTTCTTAATACTACACTCCCTGATGGAGAATCCTTCACTATCTTTCCTGTAGGTCCCCTTTAAATGCTGGAAGATTATATAAGGTTTCCTTGGAGCCTTTTCCAAGCTGAACAACCCCAACTCCCTCAGCATGTCCTTGTAGGAGAGGTGTTCCATCCCTCTCATCATCTTTATGGCCCTGCTTTGGATATGGCCCAACAAGTTGATGTCCTTCCTGTGCTGATGGCTCCAGGGCTGGACGCAGTACTCTAGGTGTGGTCTCACCAGAGTGGAGTAGACAGGCAGAATCACCTCTCTCAATCTGCTTCTTTTGATGCAGCCCAGGATACAGTTGCCTTTCTGGACTGCGAGCACACGTTGCTGGCTCATGTCCAGTTTTTCATCCACCAGCACCCCCAAGTCCTCCTCAGGGGTGCTCCCAATCTGCTCATCACAGCAGGCTGTAATAATGAGCATGAAGGCGGCAGCAGGACATGGCCGGCTGTGACAATGCATGAAGGCAACAATGTGCTGCATCTGATCACACCACCCACTCTGTTACCCATTTTCAAGGAAGAGAGAGTTTGGCCCTTGTTAATAAATCATTATTCCTGAGCTGGTCGGTGGAGCTAGCCTGAAGCTGCAGGGACATAATACTGGCTCTGGTGCCTCACTGGGCTTTGTGTGAGGGGCTGGAGTGGGAAAAACAGTCCAACCCAAATTTGCTGCTGGGGTTTGGGCAGAGGATGCTGCCAGCTGGATGGTGTGTGAGCACAGGCTTTCTGCTTACTGTCACCGGAGTCCAAGGATGCAAGGGGCAGCGTGTCCCCACAGGTTGCTCCTCTGGGAGGTCTGCAAGGATTGAGGAATCAGGGGCTGAACTGGAGTGGGTGGTCTGCATGTTGGAAAGTAGGAGTTCAGCTCCATCTGCCTGACCAGACCAGGGACCAGAGGGAGCTGAGGACTGGCATGCTTGGTGCATGGCTCCTTAAATGCCATCTCCTCCTCCAGCTATCCTGAGATGCTGGGACCTGAGAGGGGATGACATCCACCCTGAGGAGTTAACAAACACAGATATGAAGGAGTTTGGAGTACAGGGGGAAACTGTGCTGTGACATTTCACCAGTGGGAGACATATCCTGGAAAGCAGGAAAATCCCCAAACCAGCCCACAGCTAGGGACCTTCTGCCTCTGGACATCAGCTCCCTGCCAGGTAAGATGGCCAGGATGGCGGGGTGGCTGTTGGGACTCCCAGTGCTGGCGCTGGGCTCCCAGTCACAGCCATACACCCAGGCTTTGCTGCTGGTTATAGCAAACGGCTCCCCATACCAAACTCCCTGCCTCTGTTTCCCCTTTGAGAAATGCTGCTGTCTCCATGGAGATGTGGTCAAGAAAGTCCCCTTGAAGGGAGGGGAAGGATCGGATGAACCATGTTCTGCCTATGGGCTGGTGGTGTGAGGCTTGCAGGACAGGGGCACCCAAAACCAGCTCATCTCGGGGAGCAGGGACATGTCTCTGAGCTCTGATTCACCACCCTGACTGCTGGAGAAACCACACCATTCACTTTCTCCCTGCTCTGTGTGCTCCTGGTAATAGCATCCCACTTTATGCATTAGAAGATCCAGTTTTTCCTACTGGATGAGCGAAGGCAGCTGAGAATCCAGCACGGCTGCATGCCTGGACCTTATGGCAGAGAGATGAGGTGATAAGGGAGGGTGGGTCTGTCTCACTGCGAAAGTGAAAGATGTCTCCTTTCTCCTCTCATTCTTCGCCGGGATGTTTTTGCTTTGTGATGATCACCTATCCTCAGTGGTAGGAGAGCTCACAGGCCAGCTGGTGGACATCAACTTCCCTCCTTCCACCCCATTGCAAAGCTGCTTCTGCACTGCACAAGCAAAGCCCCCGCTGGCAAAATGCATGAAGTGGCTGAAGCAGAGGCTGCCTTCTGCTGGGCAAGGGATCTCCTGCTCCTCTTAAGATGCACATGATGCTCCTCTGCACTGATCCAGCCTGCAGAGATACCACAGAGTCTTTATTCTGATTTTGGGGAGAAAGCAGAGGGAGTTAAGGCGCATGTGTGCTATAGGAACAGTTCATCTCTGGGAAGCTTTTCTCATGGCATGTGAACCAAACCAGCTGCAAAGCTCTCCTTAGCCCAATCTTGAGTTCAGGTGGTGCTGGACCATGAATGCCACAGCAGATCTGTTGTCATCCCAAGACAAATAGGGTGACAAGCCAGGCATGGGATCTGTGTGTCTGTGAAGCGAGTGGAGGCTGGAGTAGTGGCAGCAGCCAGGAATCCTCCCTGACTCACCACCTCCTGCAGTCTGCCAGGATCTCCTGCTCCTCTGAGGGTGGATCACGACTGGGCCGTGGGACAGATACAAACTCTTTTCCAGTGGCATTTCAGCCCTGTTTGTGGGTGGTGGCAAACTTCTGGTTTCTCTGTGGTTAGACCTACATTCACCCATGTACATGCAGCAAAGGAAAGCCATGATCCGTTCCATGGGCCTGGTGGATCCAGTATGGTCCCAATAAAGAAGTCAGTTGGGTGAACCCAGTGAGTACCTACATGTCTTGTACTCTCAAGCCCTCTGAAAGCAAAGGCTGATACCCAACTTGTTGCTGCCCAAGGAGCAGGAAATCCAAGATTTGTCCAGTAGGCAGGGGAACACCTACCTCAGTAGAGGTTGGGTGTAATTTTCCCTTTTGGGATTAAAACTAATGAGGAAGCTGTGGGGAGAGACAGCCCCTGATTGCCAGCACAGAGGAGGTGATGGGAGATGTAGATCCATAGCACTGTCACTGCCCGGTGACCTGTTGCCCCCCGAAGCTCTCCCTGGCTGCAGCAGGGATTTCACAGGGCTCCTTGATGAGACAGAAGGTGTTAGTGGGTCTCACAGATGAACTCATGTTTGATCTTCCCTTCTTGTCACTGAGATTCACCCTCTGGCTTCTTCCTTCAGGCTTCTTCCTGAGTTGTGTTACTCAGTAAGGTCATACTGCTGAAATCTTAGCCCTCAGCCCATCCATCAGTGGCAGAAGGTGTGGTGTGAGCTCAAGTCTGCTGGCAGAAATGGGCTTTGGTTATCTTAGCATGTGTCAGCATTTGAGAGGACATAAAACCAGCCTACTGGACCTTCTGTCCCCATATTTTGTCTCTACCCAGTCAAGGGGCCTTTCAGCATCACCAACTTGTCCAAACTACTCATACAGGTATTGAGGATGGGAGATCTGGTAGGCAGATGGGCAAGAGATGGGCTCTTGCACACCATCAAATTCTCTGGTCCCAATACCCATGGCAGGTTGCTGCCAGGTCCTGGACACCTTCTTTGTCAAAATGTTCTCCTTCAGGTCCTTTGCTGGAAACAAACCTCCCTTGCTCTGTCCCCTTTTTCCTTATTCATCCACCATAACCACTTGATCTCTCCACTCCTTGCCTACTTTTCTCCCTCCTTTCACTCGATATCTATGGGTTGGTCTTGCTGACTGATCTGAGAGGGAGCATGAACAGCAAAGGACACTTGTTTGTCAACATTAGACATGTGCAGAGTGTGCTCATCCCATCTCTGCCTACGAAGCAGGACACGGAGAACCTCCCTCCTTTCATCCCCACTGAGGTGGCGTTCAGCCGTTAGCACAGGCGTTGCTCCACGCTTGGAGTACAGGATTGCTTTCTCAAACCTCTTCTCCACACCTCTCATGGCGTCAGCAGGACTTTGATTTTGTCCCTTGCCAGACTGATGTGGAGTGGGGTGGAGCAGGGCAGAATCTTCCTCTTCCTTGTATCAGGGCGCAATTACCTGGGAGCTTTGACTCATGAATGACTTTGTGAGTCAAGGAACAACGCTGCTTTTGCAGGGCTTGCCCAAGGGTGACCCACCTCCTCGTGATCTACCTCTTTGGTCCTTGCACCTACCCAGGGCAATCTTGCTCTGAGCATCACATCCAGCTTAACAAGCGGAACAGGTATTGCTCCTGGGTGGTAACCCAAACCTTGCGGCTCTTCCTCCCTGCCGACATGCTGTGGGGCTCAGATGGGGATCCCGCCTGTGCACATAAAAGAGGGGAATTCAGATAATCACTGCTTCCATCCAGGCTGGGAATAAATGGAGTTGGGTACCATTTTCAGGTGCTTGGAGGTGACATGGCACAGCCTGTGTCTGTGTGGTTCCATCCTCATCCTGCTGTTCTGCCCCACACCATGCCAAAAACATGCCAGGGGAAAATGAACAACCTGGACATTTCTCAGCAGTGCTGGAAGCTTAAGCTGGGGAAGTTGCTGCTGTGGGGTTTGGAGATATAGGCAGGGACTGACCCTGCCAGGAGTGCCCAGTCCCTGGCATTTTGGGATGTCCATCAGAGTCCAGAGTTGGGCTCAGCCTTGTCAGGATGGGGGCTGATTGCCATGGCTGTTTTCCTGCCACTGAGGTCAGGAAAACTTTTCAAGTGCCGCCTTCTGGAACAGGAACCACTTGCTGGTGGATGCAGACATTTTCCTGAGAAGTGCGGAAGGGCTTGGGAATTCTCATCAGGCAACCACTTCCTCCCTCACCATTAACACCACTGGGCTCTGCGTGCACCCTCCCCTCCTGGCCCATCCCATGCAGGATCCGGCACCGGTGTAAGGACAGAAGGGCAAAACAAAGCCTCCATGATCACATGTCTACAGGGCTGGGTGTCCAGGGCAGCTCTGCACCTTTGGTGATGCATGGACTATGGAGGGATGAGGATTGGGAAGAATAGGAGGGAGAGATCTCTTTGGAAAGAAAAAAAAATAATCTATAAATAGCATATGAGAAAGTTCCCTAAATGGAGGTTGAACCGGTTTGTCTGAGACAGCATGTGCATGGGCTGCATGGTGACTAATGCATGGAAAATGTGATGCCACACTGCATTGATGCTGCCGGGTCCACCACAGCCTTGTTCCATGGCTGAGAAACTGTCCTGTTTGGGATGGGGTGTTTGCCAACAGGGACCAAGCTAAGAACTGCCACACTATTGCCTACAGGGACCAAATCAGAGCTGAGAGGAGAAGGAGGGGAACCAAATTCTGCCTTATCCCTTAGAAGTGCACTAAGCACATCACCTGGGTTCAGGCAGAGAATGAAACAGGCTGGGTCTTTGGTTGCAGCCTCCACTCGTTCAACAAAATCCACCGAAACAGAACAAAATGGGCAAGGGACACACATGCAAGGTGGGACGAGAGGTCCTCCTGGCTCACAGCCACATTCTGTCTCTGCTAGTATCAGTCCACTGGCTGGGACAAGGGGGAGCTGCTTGGGAGGAATGCAAGGCGAGGGCCAAGCCAGGGTAATGCTTTCCACATTATATTCTCTCAGTTTCCGGCAATTTGCTGCTTCAGAACTTCCTGAGCCAGAGGTTGTATCCGTATCTTTCTGTTTAGCAGCACTTGATGGACTTGTGGAGGGGGGGTGATCACAAGTGCAGCGTTTCCTTGGGAAAAAGAGTTCAAAAGTAAGAGCGAGCACTGGAGTAGGCACTTCTGTGCTGCTGTGGTTCAGCCCCAGGGTTGCTTTAAATATGCTTTAAATATAATAAATGCCATTCATGCAGCAATGCAAAATCATCCTCCTCCTCACTGCCGGGTGTAACATCGAGGACTGAGCAGGATTCAGCTGTGGGGCCAGTGGGTTTCCACATGAGGCTGCAATACAAAACATCTGGAGAACATCAGCCATAGAGACAGGAATGCTCCAAACTAGGAACTGGTCCAAACTGCCCTTTGCAGACCCAGACAGTCCTGCGCGCGCACACACACACACATACAGACACACACACACACACACTGTCTCACGCTGAAGCTCTGCTGGGGCTTCAGTTGGGATTTTGCAATAGGTGCATCCCATCCAGGAGTGTTTGGTGTTTGCAGATGGGCTCTGTTGTGAGTCTCTGGGGGTCCTGGAGTTCTCATCTCTTGTGATCTGCTACCTGCTATCTCTCTGGTAGCCCTTGGAGACTCAACAGTTTTGGGGATTTACACCCCTCCAAGCAGCTTTCTTGGAAAGAGAAGGCGATTCCCACCTCAACAGGAGCAGCTGCTTCCCTCTAACATGTTAATTTAGCAGTAAGGTGGAGTGTTAGGAAAATAATTCATCACCACCCCAGGGGTTTTGAGGGTGATTTGTTTTTTGGAATTTTTTTTTTGTAGGAATAGGGGGCTTGCAATCAAAGTAGAAGAAGGTGATCAGAATGCTCAGAGCATCTTTATTAAATAGCATTCCTTCCTCACATTCTTGCAGTGAAGCTTCAATTTGGGAACACACTTGATCAGCTAGGATTAATTTAAAATTAAACTGGGAAAAGCCTTGCAGCAGTATCTGCAGGGAGAGGCACTCCTGACTAAAGCCAGGGATAACTTCACATGGGATATGATTTCCCAGTGGGTGAAAATTGGAGGAGATTCACTTGTGCATGGAGGTGGTGGGATGCTACCTGGCTCATGGCATTGGAAATAAGTCAGGATGCAGGCAGGCAGGAGCATGGTATGTCCCCTGTCCCGTGGCAGGTCAGTAGGAGATGGCAATGGCAGCATTTGGGAGAAGTCAGAGGGGAGTTCATGAGATGGAAAACATCAAAGGCCTCTGGGTGTGGAGGGCCACCGCTGCAACATCCAGCAGATGGGATGAGCAGAGCTCTTCTTATCACTTAACATTTTTGGAGTTAAAAATACTGAATTTTGGACCTGGCATGCTTTTTGGTGACCTTCCTGCCCCATATGAAGAGCGGGTCCTGTATGGAGCAAGCTTTAGGTGGCAAATGCATGTACAGAGCATTTCAGCATTTTTATCCTGAATTTAATTAAAAAAAAAAAAAGAAAGAAAAAAAAAAGAGGAAAACAAATACCCTGGAGCCTCTGCAAGAAATGTCAGCTCCAGCCCCATTCTTATGGCTACCACTGACCCCAAGCCAGAGGGGCCAATTAAGTTGCCTCTTCCCTGTCTGCAGAAATCTGGTGAAGCGTCCATGAAAAGCCCGCTCTTGTTGTGCATGCACTGATGGGAGGTTGATGCTGCTCCTCTGAAGTTGTCTTTCAGTTGGGAGTGAGGAAAGTCCCCACCCTTTGTACCAAATGCAGGTTTGCCTCCTGCAAGTACGGGCAGAGCCATGACTCCCGATAGCATCACACGCCAGTAAACACAGGGAGCCGGCATAGCCTTCCTGTGGAGCAGGCCAAGCCTGGTTGGAAGAGTGAGGGGAAGGAAATGCTGAGAGTGAGGAGAAGGAAGCATCATCATCAGAGGCCACCTGAAATGGCTCTTCTCTAATCCTTCCTCTAACGCTCATCACTCCAAGGGGTTTTTGGGGGGTTGTGCATCTTGGCCTTTCTCAAAACTGTTTACCTAGTGGTTATGGGAAAATTTGCCCCTGTTTATAGGAAAATATGGTCCCTGTCCTGAGCACCTCCTGGTGTGCAAGGAGGGAGATGAGGACTTGCTGAGTCAGTGAATCCTGTTCACAGGTAATTTCTAACTGTTTTTTCTCTTGCTGGACTCCTTGTTGGACCTAGACCCTAAAGTGGCCTGCAAACATGGTGTTATACTGGCAGGAGCATGATGAGATAGTCACCCTGACTATCTGAGCTGAGCTTCTGGGTCTGCCTTTTATGCCCCAAGGGGAGTTTACAGGTCACCAAAGCAGGGTGACCAGGAACTTCCTGTGCCACTTGTGGACAACAGCTATGATACATCTGCAAAGCCTCCCTGGCCCTGGCCAGCTGTGGAGAACGGATGCTTTTCTGGGAGGTTGGCATCAGTGCCACATAGGGACTTGGAAATTTTCAGGATTGAGTGTGGGGTGCCGGTGGGAAGCAGCAGAGCTGGGTTTGCAACATGAGCCCAGGGAGAGAAGCCCAGACGTCTCATTACCCCATGTTGTGGGAAATGATCCCAAGAATCTCCCCTGAGCCATCCCAGCTCTGTAACGGGATAAGGTTAGCTCCTTGCTGAGGATTAAAGCTGCACCTGCAGCAGTAAATCAGCATGCAATGACCCAGGTAGAAAGTAGAAACAGCGGTAGGTAAGGAGGGAGAGGTGGGATCCTCTGCCGAAGCTGTGGTTAAGGCAGTTGTGCATGGGGGAAGTAGAAGGGGAGGTCAGCATCCCTTGCTCTTCACTGCCTGGGCCAAGAAAGCAAAAAGAAATGCAAGATCCTGGCAGCACACTGAAATCCTCCAATGCTTGCAGAGAAACAACCTCTGGGAGCTCTCTGCCCAGCTGCATCCCCGTGCCTCAGTTTCCCCAGGTGTAAAATGTGGATGAAGACCCCTGAGGGGAATATCCTTGCTCTTGTGTGGGCTTGGGGCTTCACTGATAGAGTGATATGGAGGTGGGGTGGGTGTGCGCTTGACATGTTTTTCTCTACTCTGCTATGACATCTTCCTGCAAACACCTCTCCAGCAGAAGAAATCTTAGCCCAGAAGCACCTTTGCAAAGTGGAATTCATGCCAGGAAAGGGCTTCACCTCTTCTCCCACCTTGACATTGCCAGGTAGCAGGTCTTGTAGGGCAGGTGTGGCACCTGGACTCTCCCTATAAACCCTCTCTGCACTTACCCTCCAGATAAATGGGGAAACTGGAAGAACCAGGGCTCCACAACTGGAGTAATTTCTGGGTGTAGGGAAACCCAGCATGCCACATGTCCACCCCTGTGATATGCCTGCTTGTCACCAGGCTAACTGGGGAGAAAAGGCTTCACCAGATCTCCTCTTCCTGGGCAGTGCTGGGAGCAGCCCAGATAAGCTGTATGCTTGGGTCTGTGCCAGCAACGTTTATTTATGAGCCTCACAACATCCTGGAAATGAACTAATCCTCTTTTGATAGTTGGGGAAACTGAGGCACAGCCCACTGGGATGATTGGTTCTCCTTAGGGACAACTAGCTTTGTAATGTTCTCCTTCTCAGGTCACTGAGTGGTGGTCTTTCACATTGCCCTTGGGAATAGAGGGAGAAAAGATCATCAGGTCCCACGGAAAATGTGTGGGGAACCCTCGCATGGAGAAGAGAGAGCAGGAGGCCCTGGAAATCATATAGCAGTGCCCAAAAAATTGGAGAATTCAAAGCGAGAACTTTGGCTTGAACTAGAGAGCAATATTACCTCTGCAGAGCAGGGATAGGGAACCTGCAGCTCAACACAAAGTTGTCCCAAAGCCTTGGAAGAGGCCCAACTCACTGGGTTGACCCAGAAAAATTGGGATGTGTCCTTAGACATTTAAGGCCAGTGTTGGGCTATCACATTGGGTAACCTTGCTCAGCACTTGGCCAAATTCCATCTTGAACCTGGGTGCTGCAGCAGAGCCACCCTCCTTGTGAGGCTTCAGAAGGTGCTCTTCACCAGTTGTCCCACTGAGGGAGAGCCAGGAGAGCTCATAGTGCCCTTCCAGCCAAGAGCTTTGCTGTGGGATAGCAGGAGTTTTTAAACTGAGCATTTCTGGGGTTATTTATGATTTATGGAGAAGACCAGTCCCACAGCAGAGGTACCTGCATACATTCACGTAGCGAATGCCCCATTTTATGCATGGGCAAGGAGTTCTTGACCTGAGCAATGCTTCATAAGTCTCTTGGATGGATGTCTTTCTCATAAAACTGGGATGCATCACACATCCAGCTGGCAAGCTGGTAAGGAGCTTTGACTCAGCTGGCCAGCCAGCACGGGTTCATGAAAGAGAGGTTCTGCTTGACCAACTTGAACTCTTTCTATGACCATGTGACTCACCTTCTGGATCAGGGGAAGACTGTGGATGTTGTCTACCTGGACTTTTGTAAGACCTTTGACACCGTACCCGACAGTGTTCTCCTGGAGAAGCTGGCAAATCATGGTATAGACAAATGTACTCTTCACTGGGTAAAAAACTGGCTCTCTGGCCGTGCCCAGAGAGTTGTGATTAATGGGGTGAAATCTAGGTGGCCAGTCACCAGTGGTGTCCCACAGGGCTCAGTTTTTGGGCCAATATTGTTCTCGGGGAAGAGTGGCCGGAGAGTTCTCCAACACAAAAGGACCTGGGGGTGTTG
>VXBJ01006155.1:0-10484 GCA_013400055.1 Nycticryphes semicollaris
TTGTTGCAAACATTGATTGTTATTATAATTTGCATTACTGTAGTATGTGAAATGATGAAATTAAATCAACAGCTAATGGGACTGGTAAGTCGATATTCTTTATTAGCAGCATTGGGGTCGCACTGGGGATTCTCCTCCATAAGTGCTCTCAGTGATGGTCCTATTCTGAGGAGTTGATATTTACAGAATTATTACATATTCATTCATTTTGTCCAAAATCATTAGCATAATCACACCTATTCCCAGATCTAATTGCATAGTCATAAGACAAGTTATTTAAACAATGCATCTGCTAAGTAGGGTTGCTAAGGCTAACTCAAAGCACTCTTAATCATAATGTACAAGATTCAGCAGCTTCCTTTCAATCCCCCCTTTTCAATACACTTGCAAATTCTTTTCCAACTTTTCATATTTTTCATGTCTAATTATCATGTCCAATGTGTCTTAGGGTTCTTAATTTGCACCAAAAGGGGGATAGTTCACTATTGTCAAGGACTATAATTATTATTAACAACACAAGCAAGGGATGAATTAGCATATCTAATATTTTAGTGGCCAATGGAGTATATCCTACAAAAACATCCCACCAATGATGATTTGTCCTGAGATTTCTTTTATTTTGGTTTATGATAGTTTGTACTAGAGATTCATGTAGAGTCTTATTATGCTTTTGTACATAGTCTTTGAACTGTTTCATTTGATTTAAAATTTGGTTTAACTTGTTCAAGGAGATCTCAATTTTACTTACATTCATGGATTCGTAATGCCAGATTAAGGCTAGTTGTTCTTCTGTTGTAGCGCAGAGTATAGGTACTGTTTTTCCAAAACAGATGGGTAATATATCTCAGACATCCTACAAATGGTGTTTGCAGTCCAAATTCCTCTACGCTTCTTTTATCATTTGTTACAAGGCACACATGCCTGGCATTGACTTCAATAAACATCTCCAATTCTGAAATCAGCAATATTGACCACTTGCAGAAATTAATGGTTTGTTTCCAGAAAGCAAAGTTATCTCTGCATAGATTGCTGACTCTTCCATCTATAGCTGATTAGCACAAGGTTAAGTCATGAGTCCTATTTTGCGTATCCACATAATTTCCTTGAAATTGGGGAATCCAATATTCGTGTGAAAATAGTGAAGGCAAGGTTATAAATCGACACATTATCTCAGGTTTGGTCACATAATAAATGACTTTTCCTATACACCAGTTATTTATACATTTTACGTATTGTGGATAGGGTTTGAGCCAATGGTCCTGATGAATCCACTTTCCAAATAACTGCCTCGACATCCATTCATTATTACTCATCAAATGCGACTGTACTCTGTCTTTTTGTTGAATTTGATATATAGTTTGCAGAGTATAGATCATCCAATCAAACAGCATAGAAATGTTTTTACCAGTTTGTAAGGAGCCAATAACAGTTCAATTAAACAATTGCAAAGACTTGCTGTCATAATCCAAAATCATAAACTGTGGGATTAAATTTGTAGGCATCCAAACAGCTTGTATTTGAATAGATTGCCCAACATCAAACCCAGTCCGGCCAATTTTATTCCTGATTGTTTCCAGATCTACTGAATTTAATAGGCCAATTTCAGTTCCCGCTCCACCTAAAAGTGTATCAGACCATGCTCTTTTAACTCTACAGGGTGAAGTTTTAGGAAATGTAATATTTAATTGCAAAATGTGCTTTCAGCATTGCTGAGCTACATTAATACAGGTTGAGGGTAACCTTTGAATTTGCTCAGTCCTGACAATAGGTTTAGGATTCAATAGAGTGATAATCTCACTTCATGGCCCAGCCAAGTATTCGACTTTAGCAGCACTAGTAAAAAAATGGATTCCCAAGTTGAATTCAAAGATGTTAATTCTAATAATTTGTCCGGTTTGACCAGAATTCCAAGAGAGGGATTCTGTCTACAGTATACTCCACCTAAGGCGACTCCTGTCATTAAACAGCTATTTATGGTTATTCTTGTTTCAATTTTTGGTGAGGTGATATTAGCACATTTTAAAAACCAACTTCCTTGAAATCCTGTCAATGGACTGTTTCTCTCTTTAGGTCAATACCAATGGCAATTTTGGCCTTTTACTTTTACCCAAGAGTGATGAGTGCAAGTTTTATCAGCCATATCAAGCCGCCCCCATCTCACAATACTCTGTGTTTTCCATAGCTCAAGGTTATCCCACTCCACTAAAGGCCAACTTGGGGTAAAAGCATTTGTTACAATAATTCTACTTATCAGAGTCACTATTATTAATGTTGGAGAAATTTTAAGGTTGTTGGTCCCACAGGTTCTGACATCCATTGTTTCTCGGGTGCTTTCTTCACTTGGGAGTAGTGAATCCAGGCAGATTGCTCTTTAATCTTGATCGCTGTACAGGCTGTCAGCAACACCTGATATGGCCCCTTTCCACTTCTCTCCCAACAGCTGACCCGTAAAAGCTTTAATATATGCCCAATTGCCAGGTTTAAAAGGATGCACAGGTTGATCTAGACCTCTGACCTGTGCCATCAAGATTCATTTACCAATTAGGTCCAATTGCTTTCCCAAAGCAATCAAATGCTGTTGTAGCTAATTTTCACCCAACTGTGTAATGTCTTCCCCAGTATACTGCAATTGATATGGCCTCCCATACAAAATTTCAAAGGGGCTAGAACCTTCCTTAGACCTTGCTTTAGTCTTAATCCTAAGCAAGGCCAAAGGGAGGGCCTGATACCAATATGAATTAGCTTCCTGACAAATTTTAGCCAATTGCTGTTTTATCAAATGATTCATTTTCTCCACTTGACCACTGGCCTGTGGTCAATATGGGATATGTAATTGCCACTCAGTCCCTAAAATTTTACTGACTTTTTGCACAACACGTGCGCAAAAATGTGTACCTCTATCTGGTGATATTACTGCTGGTACTCCAAATTGAGGTACGATCTCATTCAACAATGCTTTTGTGACTTCTTTAGCTTTGTTTATTCTACTGAGAAAAGCTTCTGGCCAGCCCAAGAAAGTGTTTGTCAATACCAGCAAATACCGATACCCCCCTTTTCTTGGGAGTTTGGAAAAATCTATTTGCCATTGATGCCCTGGACTATTAGCTTTTCCAATTACTCCAATATGTGTTCTGCTCATTGCATTTGGATTATTCTTTAGACAAATTTCACATCTTTGTATGACTTGCTTCACTGTAGTATATAAATTTAGACTCACCAATTTGTTACTTAAATGTTTATACAGAGCATCTGGACCCCAATGGGTTTTTCTATGTTGGTATAAGGCCAATTTCCATAGTACTCCTGATTGTAGTACTATTCGCCTGTCTGGAACATAAACCCATCTGCTTTTTCCTCCCCTACTTGCCATATCAGTAATCAAATTTTTATCTTCTTCTGAGTACCTATTTAATTTTAAATCAAAATCAGGAATTTGGAGCTTACTGTCTGGAATCAAGGATGCTACTACCTCTGCCTTCTCCACGGCCTCAAGATCTGCCAATTTGTTACCAATTTCCTGGTCAGTATTACCTCTTTGATGTCCTTTACAATGCATGATAGCCACTTCTTCTGGCAAATTTACAGCTTCCAGCAACTTCAAGATCTCTGCAGCATGTTTAGTGTGTTTCCCTTGGGCAGTGAGGAGACCACTTTCTTTCCACCATGATCATGCACAACTCCAAAGGTGTATTTTGAATCTGTTCAAATATTAATTTTTCTCCCTTTTGCTAATTCTAATGCTCGAGTTAAGGCGATTATTTCGGCTTTCTGGGCTGATGTTCGTGGAGGTAATGATTTGGCCTCAATTACCTCTCTGGTGGTGGTCACAGCATACCCAGCCTTGCAATGTCCATGCTTCACAAAGTGACTTCCATCAGTGTACCAGGAATCTTCTGCATCTGTAAGCGGTTCTTCTTTTAGATCTGGATGGCTGGAATATAGTCTCCATTGTCTTCAAGCAGTCATGCACCACTGGTTCTGAAGCTACTCCACTAAGGAAAGATGCTGGATTCACAGTGTTAGTGGTGACTATATTCACGTCATCTTGTTCTACCAATATCGCTTGATACTTCAAAAAACTAGAGGGGGAGAGCCAATGACCCCCTTTCTGCTCTAACACCGCTGAGACTATGTGTGACACCATTATGGTAATTTTCTGGCCCATAGTGAATTTACAAGCTTCTTGTATATTCAGAACTACAGCTGCAACTGCCCATAAACATCCAGGCCATCCCTTACTTATGTCATCCAATTGCTTGGAGAAATAGGCTACAGCCCTCTTATAGGGGCCTAGTTGTTGTGCCAGCACTCCCAAGGCTTTTCCCTGTCTCTCATGGGAAAATAGTAAAAGGGCTTGGATATATCTGGGAAGCCTAAATCTGGGTCTCTCATAAGTTCTTTCTTCAATTGTTCAAAGGCTTTCTTCATCTCCGCTGTCCAGATTAATTTTGGTGGGTTCTCCTTCAATAGTTGATACAATGGCTTTATCAAAAGTCCATACTTATATATCCACAGTCTGCACCAACCTGTCATTCCCAGGACAGTTCTGAGCTCCTTTATTGTTCCTGGAACAGGTGTGTGGCAAATAGCTTCTTTACCATCTGTTCTGAGCTCCCTCTGACCTCTGGAGATCTCAAATCCGAGGTAAGTAACTTCTTGTTGAATGAGCTGGGCTTTCTGCTGAGAGACTCAATATCCGCTCAATCCCAAAAATTTTAATAAACTTACAGTCCACTGCACACAGTCTTCCTTAGTTGGCATAGCTATCAGAAGATCATCCACATACTGCAACAAGGTTACTGTTTGAGATGGAGGACTCCAGGTCTCTAGTTCTCAAGCCAGCTGGTTCCTGAAGATAGTTGGGCTGTTCTTAAAACCTTGAGGTAATACTGTCCAGGCTAATTGTGTTTTTCTACCAGTTTCAGGGTTTTACCATTCAAATGCAAATAACCTTTGGCTTTCTTTAGCCAGAGTCAAACAGAAAAATGTGTCCTTTAAATCTAGTACAGTAAAACATACCTGATTGTTTTTCAATTTAGTCAATAAAGTGTAAGGATTTGCAACCACTGAATGCAAATTCTCCACAAATTTGTTTATTGCTCTCAAATCCTGTACCAACCAATAACTTTTCCCATCTGGTTTCTTTACCAGTAAAACTGGGGTATTATATTCTGATTCACACTCTATTAACAAGCCATGTTGTAAAAATTTATCAATGATTTCTTTTATCCCTTTCTGGTCTTCTAAGCATAAGGGATATTGTCTAACTCTTACTGGAGTAGCTCCTGGTTTCAATTTTATCTTTACTGGTACAGCAATTTTAGCTTTACCTGGTACTCTGGAAGCCCACACTCCTGGATATACCTGATCCAAAATTTCTTTCGGTATTGCGGTTTCTTTTTCATCCTGAGAGGAGCTGTATGGATTCAAGTCAAGCGGCCTGAAAGGGTTGTTTAAGGGCCGCTGGCAATGCACCTCCTGAAAGGGAGAGGCATGCTTGCGTGACCCTTAATTGAGCCCATACAGTTCTGTACAGTACATGATCAAAACAAGATCCTTAAACAAAGGAACACCTGAGAACAGCAGCAGAGCAGATCAGTACGTGCATAAACAGATACTTGGCAGAACATATGTACTACAAATATTAACCATACTCAAATGTATTAACAATAAACAATTGTTATATATCTGCCGTTCGATTAGTATAAAAGGAAAATGCGTAAACAAAACTTTGCTATTTGCCACCAGAGCGGTAGCCCGTCTGTTATCAAGGCGTCCTAAAGAGCTGGTCTCCGTCATCATCCTGTATTAAAGACAAGCTTAAAATTTTAATTAACTGGTCCTCTTTTATTTAAATTCTATTCCCTCTTTGACAAAGACAATTTCTGCTCCAAATTCCTCCAATAAATCTCTCCCTAACAAAAATTTTGGGGATCCAGGCAAATACAAAAATGTATGTGTTCCGATTTGTTTTCCCAATTCGTATTTAATTGGCTGCATGAAAAATGCTTTTTTGGATTGGCCAGTGGCTCCTACCACAGTCACAAAATCTTTATCTACAGGTATTAGTTGTTGATTCAATACTGAGTAAGAGGCAATCTACCAAAAATTCAACCTCTTTACCCTGATTCCCTAGCTTTATTTTAACCATTGGATCCACTAAGGTAGATTCCCCAGGTCCCCATCACTCAAGTTCTGCCAACGCTGCAGATTTTGATTGTTCTGATTTTGGACACTCCCTTTTCCAATGTCCAAATCCTCCACAGTTAGCACATTGATTAGGTCCTAGTCATGGACTGAACCCTCTGCATCCTCATGCACCTCCTCCTCTACCTCCCCCTCCAGGAGATCTCGGAGGTCCCTGATATCTTTTTCCTGATATCTTCAGAGGATTGGCCCAGAAGCAACAAGACTAATTGTTTTTTCCCTACATCCAACAAAGGGTCTAGAGTGGTATATTTTCACACTGCTGACCTTAACCTGTCCAAAAAGTCCATAGGGGACTCAGTCTGACCTTGTTTTATGGCATATAATGCTGACCAATTCACAGCTTTCGGTATCGTGTTTTCCAATCCAAACTTTATCCATTCCTGGTACTGTTTCAACATCCGATATTCCATTTCCCTGTTCGGGTTCCACTCAGGCTCAACTAAGGGAATATGATGGTCCAGACTCCCTTGCAAGGTCCCAGATGTAATTTGTGCTTGTACCTGGGTACGAGCTGTTTTCAATACTAACTGATCCTCAGTTTCTCTCATAGCATCTAACATCAAATCTATGTCCTTCCAATCTGGGTCTTGATTCTTGACAATCAGCTCATACCTCTTAGCTACCCCCGCCGGATCATCTTGATAATTTCTTACCACTTCTTTCCATGCATCTAAATCATTCATAGTAAAAGGAACTTTAATCCAGGTAGGTCCAGTTGACCCCATTGCCTGCCTCAGAGGTGCTTGAATAACCGGTACTTTACTGTGAGTTCGAGCAGTAATTGGGGTACAACCTCCTACTGCACCTCCCTGTTCCTCCTCACCTGAGGAATCCACTGCCTCCCTAGAAAGTGGGGGCACAAAATCTTCAATTCTTTCTTCTGGATCTTTCTCTCGAACTGCTAATTCAAACACATCTGTGTTCAAACACCATCTTAACTTTCCCTGTTCTTTCTGCTGCTCTCTCTCTAATGCCAGCACAAAAGGATCTTGTGGAGCTATATTAATACCACCTTCCTTCTGCCACTCAGGGTGGTTTCACAGAGTGAAAAACATGCCCGCATACACAACCTCATCCCATTTTCCTTCCCTTCTTAAAAACATTATAAACTGTAACAAGGTATTATAGTTCAAAGTTCCATTAAAGGGCCATTTCTCTTAAATTTCAAGTTTATACAATGGCCACCACTGGTTACAATATTTTATCAAGGTTTTCTTGTTCACAGGCCCCCCATGTGGATCCCCTATTTCCTTCCAGTGACTTAATATACACCCTAATGGGCTCTTTTTCAGAATATCACCTCTCTATTGTCCACCCATTATGCTATACATGGAGCTCTCCAGCCACACTTCCCCAAGCCTGCAGCGATGCATGGGGTTGTTGTGGCCCAAGTGCAGGACCTGGCACTTGGCCTTGTTGAAGCTCATCCCGTTGACATTGGCCCATCCATCTAATCTATCCAAGTCCCTCTGTAAAGCTTCCCTGCCCTCCTGCAGATCAACACTCCCACCTAGCTTAGTGTCATCTGCAAACTTACTGATGGTACACTCTATATCCTTGTCCAGATCATCAATAAAGACATTAAACAGAAATGGTCCCAATACTGAGCCCTGAGGCACACCACTTGGGACTGTCCGCAAGCTGGATTTAACTCTGTTGAGCACTGCTCTTTGGGACCGTCCATCCAGCCAGCGCTTGATCCAGCAGATCATACGCTCATCCAGGCCACAAGCAGACAACTTTTCCATGAGAATTTTGTGGGGGACTGTGTCTAATGCTTTTCGAAAGTGCAGGTATACAATATCCACAGCCTCCCCCTCATCCAATAATCGGGTCATCTTGTCATATAAAGAGATCAGATTCATCCGGCAGGACCTGCCTTTCATAAACCCATGCTGACTTGGCCCGATCCCCTGGTTGTCCATTACATGGTTTGAGATAACACTCAAGATGATCTGCTCCATGGCTTTTCCCTGGTATCGAGGTCAGATTGACAGGTCTATTAGTTGTGGCCTAATGGAACGATACAACCTCATAGTTTCAGAAGATGATTTCTCCTCTCCAAGAAGTTGGTCTGGACAACATGTAGTCTACAGAAATGCTCATAAACGCAGGACTATGATCTTTGGGATCTGCAGAGGGACTCCCAAATCTGAGGTTATGAACTGCTGCAGTTTAAGCTAAATATAGTGCAAGTCTCACAGGTGGTAGTGGTAGAAAACCCCTATGTTTTCTTGTTCACACACAGATGGAATGTGTAATAGAACATGATGTGAAATATCAAGTCCTTTCTTCCTAAATCTTGTGCAAGTGCTTGCACAGTTCCAGTGGCAAAAACTGCAGTGGTAATGTGAATCTAGACTTCATCAAAGTATAAATATTAATTATGTCCCCTCTCTAACAGGAAAATCAACCCATTATTATAAAATCAATTATCTACCCATCCAGTATTCATGCAGTCTCAACAAAATGTATATCTTCTTGCTGAAGAGAATTACAATTTTCTCTTTCTGATGTATAGGGAAAACTTCAGTATATAATTGAGTTTCTGCTATGTTATGTTTAGCATTGCATTCCTCCTAACTGATAAGGTTCAGTAATATGATAAAGAAACCGTCTCATTATCTGACATCCATATCACCTGTTTATACTCTTTTAAACGTATAGTGTACAACTACATATTTGCTTAAACATTTATACTTGTCATTATTTTGGAAATAATTATATTTCCCCCCACAAAAGTATTCTTAACTGCTTTTCCAGCATATGTCTCTACTTGATCTGGAACCTTTTAAAAGTATGTTTTTGTACAAGGTAATATAAAGCTGTATTTGGTCTGCAATTATCCCTACGTACAGACTCTGCCTGAGTACTGTTCTATCTCTGATATTCATGAGCCACTGGGTTACTGTTTATTTCAATTGCTTCTAAATAGTTTGGTGTGTCAAATGTAATTTGGGTTAAAAAAAACCAAGTCCTTGTAAAGACATTTAAGGGTTTCTGGTTTGATTTGGGGGATGGGGGTGTCTTTTTTATTAATTATATTCATAAGTACACTTACTGTTCCAGGTTTATGCTAGAAATTGTATTGCATTTGGGTGCCAAACAAGTTGATGCCCTTAATTTTTTAAAATTTTTTTTGTTTGATTGGTTGTTTTTTTGAATCATCTGAGTCTAGACTGTGAAAATCCTGTCTCTGACACAACCAACCTTTAAGCTCATTATCCCAAAAGACAAGACAACCAACAGAGTCTTCATCGTTATGCTCTTCAGCTACTCATTCAGATTATGTTGAGCTCATTGAGTCAGATACGGAAGACCTTTAAAGGTCATAAACCTGTTTCCTAAGGAAGACAAGGTAGGAAAGAGAGGACAATTCTGATGTTTTCATAGCAGCTAGTGGACCTAGTGCTGAGTAAGTACAGTGTAGTTTTTTGTGCTAGTCAGACTTTCTTGTAAGCAAACAAGTCCATGTCTAGATCAGAGTTATTTTTATAAACCATAAAGAAAGTAGCAGTTATTTGAAGTGAGGCTAAGTCTACCAGTTTGGAAGTTTTTTAGCCAGCCATCAACTGAATTCCTCAGATGTACTGATATATATGAGTTTCACCTCCAAGAAGAGCCTAGTAGCAGCCTTAGACTCCAGTTGACCAGTGTGCACTCCACAAATGCCTGCTAGAAATCTGCAGGTAAGACTGGGATATAAGATCTTACCTGCAGATTTTGTAGACTATCTTAGCTACAGATGTTTTCTGAGAAAAACTAGTGTCAATTTTCCAAAAGGAGCAATTCTCCCTAAGCATGGTCTCAGTAAAACAAACTCTATTCCTGCACAGGAAGGAAGCAGCACAAATGCCATGTTAGAAACAGTGCACATAAGATAGGGTTATAATGGATTTTGATTGTTGTAATTTAATCATAGAACGGTTAGAGTTGGAAGGGACCTTAAAGATCATCAAGTTCCAACCCCCCTGCCATGGGCAGGTACACTGCCCACTAGACCAGGTTGCTCAAAGCCTGGCCTTGAACACTTCCAGGGATGGGGCATCCACAACTTCTCTGGGCAACCTGTTCCAGTGCCTCACCACCCTCACAGGAAAGAATTTCTTTCTAGTATCTAATCTAAATCTCCCCTCTTCCAATTTAAAATCATCACCCCTCATTCTATTGCTACACTTCCTGACAAAGAGTCCCTCTTCTGTAAGCTCCCTTCAGATACTGGAAGGCTGTTATAAGATCTCCCCGAAGCCTTCTTGTTGCAGTATAGGGTCTGG
>VXBJ01006156.1:7813-18844 GCA_013400055.1 Nycticryphes semicollaris
TTCCTGTGTGACCTGCTCTGGGTGTTCCTGCTCCGGCAGGGGGATTGGACTGGATGAGCTTTCAAGGTCCCTTCCAATCCCTGAGATTCTGGGATTCTATGACTCAGGTACAGCCATCGAGCAGGCGAGGAAGCAGAGCCACGGGGTGAGGTCAGCATCCTGCCTGAAGATGTTATCCAGCATTTTTGCTGCTTTTTTATTTATTTCCACACACCGCACCCCCCTCCCCACCCCTCCCCTCNCAATGTGATTTGATCCCTGGCTTTTTGCTCCAGGCCACAGGGGTACAGCGAAGGCTTTCCACACCCATGGAAAAGGAAAGGGAAGGCCTGAGGCTAAGTGAGAAGCGGTGCCAGAACTCCTCTTCCACCTCCCAAGAGGTGCAAATTTTGCTTTGGGTGGGGGAGAAGGGGGGGAAAAGTCGACAATAAAACACAAGAGGCCTCCTACCTCGCGTGGGGTGTCAGGAACTAAACATTTTCTTAAGTTTGGAAAGGAATCCCTCCTTGTTCTCCTCAGCCTCAGGCCTATCCCCGCCTGCGGCAGCGCCAGCCCTGGCCCTGCCACCTGGACACAAACAGCAAAGGGCTGCAGTCAGAGACACCTCCCACCGGTAGCCAGCCCCCACACACACCACCCCGACAAAGTGAGAGGGTTATTTGAGGTGGGGAATGGTGAAATCAGCTGGTTTTACCAGCATCCTCCTGTACGGGGCCGCACCTGGCAGTGGTACTGGGCTCACTGGCCGTGAAAGCAGTAGAGAAGCCGGACCCAGAAGCGGAGGAGAGGACCGCGAGCCCAGATAACATCATCCCCTTCCCTTCTCCCCAGCCCTCCCAACTGCTGAGGGAATTCTCCTGCTGCACACCCCAGCAGAGGGGGGAAAGCTTTTCCCCCTCCAGGCTTTGGAAACAAACACTTGGACTAGAGAGTCTGGCGCTGGAAGCAAGTTGGTGGCTTGACCACAGCCAGCCATGGCTTCGCCGGGGGAAAAATCCCCCAAAAAAACCCAAAAGGCTGTATTGGCAGTTCCTGGAACAATCTGTCTCCTGTCTCATGGTCGCATTGTGACCCTTTAGAGCAAAGCAAAGCAAAGCAGTGCAAAACCAAGCCTGGAGCATCTGCGTGTCACTTCAAGCAACGCTCAAAATAGTATCAAGGAGACAATTAACTCGGCCTTGAATGAAAAAGGCTACAAGTCCAGACAAGGAGTTCAGACAAGGCAGCAGCAAGCACAATTTTCCTGTCCAAAGAGGTCCTGAGAAGTTGGTTGTCCCTCCAGAAGTGGCTACAGCGAGACCAAAAGAGATCCCTTGGCTAACCTGCTTTTTCTACAG
Source organism: Nycticryphes semicollaris (assembly GCA_013400055.1). NCBI lineage: Eukaryota > Metazoa > Chordata > Aves > Charadriiformes > Rostratulidae > Nycticryphes > Nycticryphes semicollaris. The sequence continues at coordinate 9,151 of VXBJ01006156.1, forward strand.
TAAAATCATCAATAACCAAGACCCCCAGATGCTCCTCAAGCTTTCTTCGCGCGCAGAGAACACAGAGTCCAGTCCTCCCCGTCCTCCCACAGCCAAGTCCTCTGCTCAGACTGATGCAACAGTATGAAACGCTGCAGCAGATCACGCCTCCAGCTTCTTGGGGCACTTCTGCTTCCCAGAGCAAGAACAGGCTTCCAGCAACAGCCCCTCAAGTTTGGAGAGCATTTTTTTTAACCCTTTGGCACACAAATGCCTTTGAAAAGTTTGTGGTGCTTAGAGATCTCCCCCCTTTCCCCATGAGGCTGATCTTTAACGCTTACCCTCAGCAGAAAAGAAGGAAAGCACGATAAAACACACCATCGTTACCGATGTATTTTGGCAGATTCTGCCTCCCTCAGGCTTTGGCACATGCAATGGGACCCTGGGATCATTTAGCAGCTTTGAAAGACTCTCACCTTTGCTGGGGCCTTCAAAAAGGCCCTTTTTGGTTTCAAGCATTAAAGAAATCCAACCGGCCTTAAGAGATTCGTTGTTCCAACATAAGCAAAGAAAAAAAATGGTTTTCCAGTAGCAAAAGAAAAGCTCCTGCCTGCCTGTTTTACCTTTTGGTGTTGATGATGCCAAGAACCTCGCCCTGAAACTTAAAACACTTAACTCCCGAATCAAAGTTTGTAATCCTGAGCTGAAGAGCAGCTCTACAAAGCTCCCAGCTGACTCTGCTCCCCCAATCCTGCTGGATGCTGTCTCCTGACTGGAGCCTACGCTCGGCACCATGGAACGTTTCTGTCTCGGGCTCCTCCACACACGCGGAGAATGGCTCCGAGCAGCCTTGGCATCAACGCTCCCCAGCAGCTTCCAAGGAGAAGCATCCCCATCATGCTTGGAAGAGCTCACCCAGAGAACCGGCCTGAAGCACATCCTCTTATTCTTCCTCCGCTCCTAAGACAAGTTACTGCTGGCAGAGGGGCAGAAGCTGGGTGTGGAAGGCATTCACAGACCCATTGGATGTGTTGGGTTGGAAGAGACCTTTCTCAAGGTCAGCTACTCCAACCCCCACACACAGAGTAAAAGCAAGGACATCTTCAGCTCGATCAGGTTGCTCAGAACCTCATCCAGCCTGATTTTGAATGTCTCCAGGGTGTGGGGCCTCCACCACCTCTCCAGGCAACCTGTTCCTGTGCCTCACCACCCTGATGGTAAAGTTCTTCCTAATGTCCAATCTAAACCCACCCTGCTCTAGTGTCAAACCCTTCCCCCTCATCCTAGGGCTCCCCTCCCTCCCCAGCTTTCCTGGAGCCCCTGGAGGGACTGGAAGGGGCTCTAAGGTCTCCCTGGAGCCTTCTCTTCTCCAGGCTGAACCCCCCCAACTCTCTCAGCCTGTCCTCCCAGCAGAGGGGCTCCAGCCCTCCCAGCATCTCTGTGGCCTCACAACCCTTGTTCATCCCTGTAGCGAGACCCACCACAGCTTGTCAGGACTCTGGAGAACCTCAATACTTGCTCTCCATTCATGCCCAGTAAGTATTCGAGACTCTCAACATCCCACTAAAACTACTTCCAAAGCAAGAGACTCAGCAGGTGTTGTGCTAACGCGCTGTCTCAAGGTGACCCCAACTCACCGCCCTCCCCAGGAGCCCTCGGGAAGCTCTGGGCTCCCAACGCCAGCTCCGTGAGGAAGGAGCCCTGATGGCCACCGCTCACCTGACGCCGTGTTTGTGACCCCGTTCACCGTGCCCTCTACGTCTGCCTCGTCCTCCGCGTAGCTCATCATTAAGGCTCTCTGGCGATCCGTCAGCCTCCTGCGGGCCGAAGGCAGAGGCGCTGGTTACGGCTGGTTTTGGGGACACAGGTGTCTCTCCAGACAGATTTAAGGACAGACATATCTAGGAGAGGCAGCTACTGGAAGCACAAGCTGAACACACCTGGCATGGACTGAGAATCCCTACGGGACTCTTAAAATGAGCAACTCTATAAAGGACAAGCCTCAGTGGAAGAGCTGAGATACGACCCCCTGCGTTTCAACTGGCTGCAGCGAAAAAGCAAAATAGTTTGAAGGGCTGAGAAGAACCACGCGGAGCCGCAACAGAGGGACGTCTCAGGAAACAAACTCCCTCGCCGAGTGCAGTGATATAAGTTCAAAAAAGCTGGGGGCAGCCAAGTGGTCCAGAAAGCAGCTGCCGAGGAGTTCAGTTCCTCTGAGCCACAGGAGCGAGAGCACAAGACGTGTTACAAGCTGGAACGTTGGATTTATGCAACTGGGATGCAGACAGACAGAGCGACCGACTGACAGACACACACGCAGGTGAAGAACTACTCGTGTATTTCCAGGGTTTGGGATTTTTAGAGTTGGGTTGCCAAATAGTATTATTAAAAAAAAAAACAAACCCAAAACAGCCTACCTCACATGGGAATTAAAAGCAGAGGGAGAAAAACCAATAATCTTGATAAAGCAGTAAGGAATTGTCCCAACAATCTTTCTCAACGTCTCTTGCAAAAAGTTACACAGAGGCTTGGACTAGCTCTACTTACTGTGGAACTTTTATCTTTATGTGAATGTAGTGGTCTCCGTAGCCGTAACTGTTCACTTTGGGAATGCCTTTCCCGCTCATTCGGATTCTCTGGTCTGGCTGAATACCAGGGGGTATCTACAAACACAGAGGTGTCACGTTTATTACTCTGATTTAACTATTTATATAGTAATTACATGTCTATAAAAACTAGCTGCTTCTCCAGCAAGCTTCAAAGCAGGATGGGAAAGATCTGGGATGTTCTGGAGATACTCAGAAGGTGAATCGGGAATGGTGGAAAAGCTTTTGAAGGAAGGAGAGAAGAACCTCACAATCTGTAGACCTGAGAAGGGATTTGCCAGAAATCCAAACCCACCCAGCCCTTCTGCTCCCTGTCCCTACAGTGACAGGAAAGGAGGTGGGACCAAGCATGTCACAAACTACCTGCCACTCAATCCTGAAGAAGCCTGCAACGCAAACCTGGGCGGACTTCAGAGATCTGCACCACCTCTGCAGCAAAGGAGGAGCCTCTGCTGTCCCGCATCGATTTATGCCCAAGCTCTTCCCCCTAACGGTACTTACCGTGATATTGATTGTCTCGTACAAGCCTTGACATCTGGCTGTGCCTCCCAGAACGGCCTGGGCTATTGAAATAGGCATGTCCGAATGGATATCTGCTCCGTTCCTTCTGAACACGGAACTTTTCTGAACCTAAAAGGCAGGCAGTTCCAAAGAGGAGTCAGCACACGGTACCGCAAAGCCCTCCTCACGGTAAACCGCTTTGAGGGGGGGGGGTGTCTCAGAATGCTGCAGTCAGACCCTCTACCGTCCAACAAACCGCGCGGTTAACAAGTGTGAGTTAATGCTCAGCCCTTCGGAAAAACACAGATCTTGCCATAAGGGTAATTAGGCAGGGGCTTAGGAGGACGCCTGCAGGTCTCAGCAACTCCCTCCCCTAATCCCACTGTTGATTCATCAAGTGTGGGTAGGATTCTGCCCAGAGCAGACACTGCCTTGCCCAGCACCCTCAGCAGGGGAAAGCCAGAGAGACAAGACAAAAGACAAGAGCCTTTACAGCAGTCCCAGAAGCTGGAAGAGAATTAAATCCTCCTGCAGCGCCAAAAGAAGGCGCCGGAAAACATTTTCTCCTTGACAAAAGTCGATTGTGACAGGATACTACAGGAGAAGGGCTACAAAAATGTGTGCACAGCAGCACTTAACATCTGTCTGCAAAAGAGAACTTGTCCACACCTCTCTCGGGCATTCCCAAACACATTTCCCCCCAGCACTCCCGCTCCCAAGGCAGCTCCTTCCTTCCAGCTGAAAGACTGGAGCCACCAAGAACCTGCTCTGCATTTCGATGCGCGCGACCATAAAGGGCCTCGTCCCAGAACGGGGCAGGGAGGGCCATGATTCCTCATGAGCAGATTTAACGTTAGGCTGCTGGTGACAATGCAGATGTCCTCCTGCTATCCGGGAAAGCTCAGGCAGGTCAGGTTACCTCAGCTGTTCCGAAGGATCACCCGCTCTTCCTCCTCCATTCCCCGTTCACTCCGCCGGGAAGGGAACAAGCAACCAACTTAATTAACGAAAACAGCCAACGGTATAACGATACGTACCCTGAAGGTAATGAAAATTTCTTTCTTCCCCACGGGCATCCGAACTGTCTGCCCATCCTCAACGCCTGCAATCGGGGAAAAAACAGAGGGAATGTTACGTTGTGTTACCATCCACGTGTTATTTCAACACCCTACGACTCCCCAAACACCGGCCACCACAGCAGCAGGAGGCACAGAACCGACCGGGAGCAGGACAGTGACACTCTCCTCGGGAGCCAAGGAGCTGTAGCCAAAGGAAGGAGGTATCAAGACATGTTTATTGTACCTCCAAGGTGATCGCTATGCCCCAAGCAGGCTTCTGACTTCAATCCCTATGGAATTCTTTTAGGGAAACACACCAGACTAAGGAAGGCAGAGCAGCCCCCACGAGCTGCAGGGAAACGACAGGCTGCTCACCCAGGGCGGTCTCAAAGCAGCAAGTCTTCTTCAGTCCCACCACTCATTTTATCCCCTCTGGTGAGGAAGGCCATCAGCACGCTCCTCAGAGCCAAGCTAAGGCTTTCAAGATTCCCACCCTTCTCCCCAAGCTTCATCAAGGACAAATGAAAGGCCCAAGGCAACAGAACATCTTGAGAGCTTGACTCTTCACATCAAGGACAAATGAAAGGCCCAAGGCAACGAAACCTCTTGAGAGCTTCACTCTTCAAAACCTGCCTACAAGGATCCAATGCCCCTCAGCTCAGGAAGGGCAAAGCAACCATTTATATCCATGGCTAGAAAGTTCCTCTCCTTACTAGCCCTTTCAATTCCCTACTAGCCCTTTCAATTCCCAAGCTATCAACCTGCTTTGTTCTTGAGATCCCACCTTTGCAGCAAAACTCCTTATGATGCTCTCACATTCCTACCGGGCAGGGAGAAGCCACGCTTTGGAGGCAAACACCTCGCTGTTGGCCGAGCGGAGGCAAATAACTATAGTTATTTAAAAAGAAAGGGGACAGAAGCGCAGCACTAACCAGCTGGCACGGGAACCATCACCGTCTTCTTCTGTTTGGTCTGCCCCGTTCCTCGACACACCACGCACGGGGTTGTTATGATGGAGCCGCGACCGCCGCATCGCCGGCACGTGGAACGCATTACAAAGGGGCCGGTATTTATCGTCTCCTAGCGGAGAAAACACAGATTGTACAAATATTTAGTACCAAAGTGGTACTTTTCGCTTTCACAACACGCCCTCAGCGACCAGCCTGGCGTATTTGAGTCCCCCTTCCTTGCACACACAGCCTGGCAGGACAGAGATATCCTTTAGCGAGGCACGGAGCGGAAAACTGGCTCGGGAATCCGAAGAGGCTGCTGCTTGTGAGAAGCTGGACCAGATCCAACCGTCATCACACTCCGAGTTCCACTGGAAACCATCACTGCTATGAGCAAGCATCTCGTGGTGAGGGGAAGGGAAACACAACACTTTCCATCTCTGGCCTGTATTGAGCAAGGAGGAACGAAGCTCCTCACGGTGCTATTTCACAAGGAAATGCAAACTTCTATATTTTGAGGAATCCAAGGATGATCCACTCGGGTGAATTATTGCCACTGTCCAGGAAACCGTTATGGAGACTAAGCCATGGGCTGAACTGTGAAAGCCACTCATCGGATTAAAGCACACAAGGAAATGGTGGGAAGAGGTCACAGAGTCCTCTGACCAACTACACCCATTCTGCGCCAAAAGCCCAGACCGATTGCTGATACCCACTTTGATGTGTGGAAACTGAAAGCCTGAAGCTCAAATCATAGAATGGTTTGGGTTGGAGGGGACCATCTAGTCCAAGCCACCTAGTCTGGTCCCCCTGCCCTGGGCAGGAACATCTTCAATTACATCAGGTTGTGCCAAGCCCCTTCCAACCTGGCCTTCAACCCCTCCAGGGATGGGGCAGCCACAGCTTCTCGCGGCAACCTGGGCCAGGCTCTCACCACCCTCACACCAAACAAGTTCTTCCCCACATCTCAGATCCATCCCCCCTCTTGCAGGGGCAAACCCTTCCCTCTCCTCCTAGGGCTCCCCTCCCTCACCCAGAGTCCCTCCCCAGCTTTCCTGGAGCCTCTGGAGGGACTGGAAGGGGCTCTAAGGTCTCCTTGGAGCCTTCTCTTCTCCAGGCTGAACTCTCTCAGCCTGTCCTCCCAGCAGAGGGGCTTCTCTCGTTTCTTACCATACGTAGCACGCATCTTCTTATTTCATTATTATCCTTAAGCTATCATCACTTTTCACCTCCCTCCACCCCTCAAATATTCAAAATACCATATTTAATGGCCAAATAATTATAGAACTGTTGTATAATATATGGATGTACGATACCGGCTGATCTAGCCCCAAAGATTGATGCTCTGAGCTGGGCAGAGCACTACTTTAATAGAAAGAAAATCTTCCTAGCGCCTATTAAACATCAAGTCTACATCAACTCAGCTTCACCCGAGACAAGCTGATGACAGTAGCCAGAATTTGCCCCCGTGGAAGGGACTGACTCGCCCCCAACAAGGAAAAGCTCAGCAGAACCTGTGTCTTGGAAGAGCACTCACCATGCCGGTGCCGTTGCAGTAGTGACAGCGCTGCGCCTTGGTACCGGGCTCGTGTCCTTTCCCATTGCATCGCTCGCAGGAGTCGTTGATGTTCACCACAATCTCCTTGTTAACACCTTTTGCAGCTTGGGTGAAGGTCAGTTCCATGATGTACTGTACGGGAAACACCAACAACCATCTACAGCTGATGCGCAACGGGGTCTTAAGCAAACCGAAACTGGTTTAGGCCAAATATCAAACTATGCTCAAAATACACCCAGGTGACAAAGGAGGGTTCTGCCTCATTTAAGGAAGCAATAATCTGCCTCATGGAACTAAAAAAGGGGGTAGAAAAGGTTAAGAGATGGTGCAGGAACAATGATAACACCACTCTGATGCACAGGTGGGTAACAGAAGTGAGATTTAAAAATAAAAAAGGAAGTAAAAATACAAGACAAGCGGTTTTCTGCTCTTGGGAAACCCCTTTACTATTTCTAAAGGCGGTGTTTAAAGGGAGTGCAGCAACAGGCCACGGTGAAGGCTGTCAATCCCTACAATACCATCTGCTCTTCCTCAATAAACTCTTCGCTTGCCGAGGGAAGTCATCAGCGAGGATGACTGCACAAAATAAGACGTTCTGTTTATAATAAAAAGGTCATTTTAGTAAAGCCAGAAGTATTGAATACCAAGCATTTCTGAAGGCGGCACAAGAACCAATGCCGTCAGAGCTCCAACAGAGCACTGAGCTGCAGCACCAAGAACAAGGCATATGTTTTGTCTTATTATGGGCTCCGCTGCAAAGTTAAGCCAATTAAGTTGCAAAATTAAGCCAATTAAGCAGCCAAAGCTAACGCTGGAAGGCTTGTTTTATGGCTAAAAGGTATTTTGTGGTTTTTTCGCATTACAGATCAGAGCAGACATATGTAAATCAACGTACAGCAGAAAAGGCGCCTCTGCACCGATGGGAATTGTTTGGCAGCACCAACCAGTGTCAGTAAAGACCAGACGAAGTAGCTGAAGTCCAGAAAAAGCTAATTCTGTCTGGGGGCTTGAAGGATGGATCTACACAGCTTATCAAAAATACGTTGACATCCATACAATGGGACGCTCACCAGAAGCAAACTCTCTGCCTGAGCTCGCTCCCAGAATAATCTGCGACAAGACAATCCCTCTCCAGCTTTCCAGTCTCTCATTTCTCATTTCCGTAACCCAAAAGATGAACGCCCTCCATACCTCCTGTGGCTGGTCAAAGACATTCTGAAAATCGCCAAAAGGGGATCCCGAAAACTCTCCAAAGATTTTCCGGAAAAGCTCTTCCGGATCAATGGACGGGCCGCTGCTCCAGTACTGCCGCCCAGCGCCGGCACCGGCCGCGCCGGGGTCAAAACTAGCCGTGCCGTACGCATCGTACTGTTTCCGCTTCACTTCATCACTCAATACCTTTGAGGCAAAAGAACGACAGAAAATGAGCAGCAGGACACCACGGAGATGCCAAGCAACGGGACAGCCCCTATCTGGAGGGTGGTGTCTCTCCAGAGAACTCAAGGTTACTGGCGTTAACTGCTACAACCCCACGTTCTCTAACCTTCTTGTCATGAGGAGGGTGATCCCAGCCCTCAGCAGGGTATGAATTACTGAAAAACTGCTTGTTCCTGGGCATCTCTCAGCTCATCATCAGGAAAATGACAAGATCTTACTAATTTATACTAAGAATGACATCACATTACATATTCAATCGTTAATATATCAGGTGGAAGTTGGCGATACGAGCACTGGAGTAAATCTGAAAGCCCACAAGAGCAAAAACCAGCACAAGAAGGTTTCTGAACAAGCTGAAGAGCAGGAAGAAACAGAGCTGGGGGAGCCCAGTGGGAGCTACCTCTGTCTCAAACAGCTTGTACTGCCAACAGATTGGTTCGTTTGTTTAAGCAGACCAGTAATTCCATGGCAGTGACCACTGCATCCACGCCAGTCACTCATTCCTAAGAATAAGCACAAATTGAGAGAGCCCAAAAGACACCCACCTAAATCAGATGCCTGAGTTAAGTAATTTCCTGGAGACAGAGGCACTCAAGGCTGAAGTACAAGACACCAAAAACTAGCCATGGTTTCTCAGCAAATGCACACAAGAAATGTCATGTCCGTGTCGTCATTGTCGTCGTCATTCCCCCCCTTCCTTCCCATCTACCCTCCAATCTTTCCCCTTTTTCATCAGGATAAAATCCTGCGTATTACCTCATAGGCTTCTGCCAGTTGAGAGAATTTTTCCTTGGCTTTAGGGTCATCCTTATTTGTGTCAGGGTGGTATTTCTTTGCCAGCTAAACAAGAAAAATCAAACTATTAGAGAGATGTCATTTCTTTTAGCACGGCTCTCATGCCAGGACAAACGCATTAGGCAGGCAGAACATGGCATCCACTATCTGTAGCTTAGGGAACGTTTTCTGTTATCATCCCAATGTAAGGAGCTGCACAAGCTGCTCCTGAATCTCCCATCAACCTCAAGACCTTCTAGAAGGACACCGGAGATGACAGGACGGGTGACCCACGCTTGTGAGGAGCTCCCCAAACCAATGCGTCCAGCTCTCCCGCCTCCCCCGACCCCTCTTCACACAGGGATCCCGGAGCCGGGTTTGTTGGGTGCCGTACACGAGAGGCGGCGGGTCCCTGGCCCCGGCAGCCCCGCGGTCGGACGTGCCTGGTAGTAGGCCTTCTTGATCTCCTTCTGGGTGGCGGTGCGGGGCACCCCCAGCACCTGGTAATAGTCCTCTTTGGCGCGGCCCGCGGCGCTACTATGGAAGAAGGAGGCGGCGGCAGAGCGCTTCGTCCCTGCGGGAGAGGAGGGCAGATGAGTCGGGGGTGAGGGCCGGCGGCTGGGGATGGCGCCTGAACCCCCCTCCCCCCCACGCAAACGACGGCCCCCAGCTGAGGCGCCCAGGCCCCGGCCCCGTCTCACCCGCGACGCAGAGCGGCGACAGGCGGCGTGCGGCGGGTAGGCCGCCCAGTCCCCGGAGGAGCCAGACGAGCGGCAGCCGCCCGTCCCTCAGCCGGCGGCTCCGAAGGGTGGCGGCAGCGGCGGTGACGGC
>VXBJ01006156.1:19173-29463 GCA_013400055.1 Nycticryphes semicollaris
GGCGGCGGCAGAGCGCTTCGTCCCTGCGGGAGAGGAGGGCAGATGAGTCGGGGGTGAGGGCCGGCGGCTGGGGATGGCGCCTGAACCCCCCTCCCCCCCACGCAAACGACGGCCCCCAGCTGAGGCGCCCAGGCCCCGGCCCCGTCTCACCCGCGACGCAGAGCGGCGACAGGCGGCGTGCGGCGGGTAGGCCGCCCAGTCCCCGGAGGAGCCAGACGAGCGGCAGCCGCCCGTCCCTCAGCCGGCGGCTCCGAAGGGTGGCGGCAGCGGCGGTGACGGCGGCGGCCGTCCCCAACCAACGCGAGGAGCTCCCGGCCGCCATCTTGGCCCGCGCGCAGCAAGGCGCCNGCCTTTACAGGGTACACCCTCCACCCCCGGGACGGTCGCCTGTAGCTCCTCGCAGTGTCTCCGGTGCCGGGCGTCAGCCTCGGGGGCGGGACGTTCCCGGGAGGCCGCCGTACTGGAGCGGTGAAGGGGATCTCTGCCCCGCTCACCGTACAGGGGCACGTTCCTACGCTGGGGACAGCCCGGGGACACCGGGGGCGTGGCGTGTCCACGGCTGAGGGGCGGGGCTAAGAAAGGGCGTGTCCCGGGGCGTGTCCGCTCGGCGGCCCCAGAGCGGCGCGGAGCGGCTCAGTGCCACCGGAGCACCATGAACCGCTTCAAGGCGTCCAAGTTCCGACACACCGAGGCCCGGCTGCCCCGCAGGGAGGTGAGTGTCGTGGGGGTGATACCGCCGTCCGGTACCGGGAGGGGGAGGTTGGGGCAGTACCGGGGAAGGATCAGCCCCGCAACAGCGGCGGGGCGGCCCTGGGATGCCGGGGCTCCGGGTCCAGCTGTTGTGGCACCGTTGGTATAGCGAGTCCCCGTCACTAGACCCCCCCTAGCTCTAGTCGTGGTGCCCGGCCCTGGTGTGGCAGGGTCTCCCGAGAAGCACCTCCTTGTCACCCACCAATTCCCACCCCGCCATCCATGGGGGCTCTGCAGCCGGGTGCCGGTGAGGGACCCTAGCCCTCTCCCAGGGTGTTGTAGCCCCCTCTGCCCGGGAGCAGCTCCGGTGCTGCTGGCTTGGGGTACCGGGAGCAGGACCCTGGCTGGCACAGGCAGATGCCCCCCGGTTCATGCAGCCCCCTCACTTTGATGTCTCTCCCGTGCCCGTCACAACCGGGGCAGCACCGACTTGCCCAGGCCAGGCGGGGAAACGTGCACCCCGAGCCTGAAACACTGGGCCCCGCTCCAGCCACCCCGCTTCCGCAGGCAAAGGGGAAGCGCTGGGGCCCCGCAGGATGGTGCTGGGCTCCAACACCCCTGCCCCATGAGCTGTGGGTTTGGTGGGACTCACTGGGCAGCACCGAGCCAGGTGGTGCCCAACTCCAGCCCACGAATTCCATGTTATTCCCCGCAAATAACCAACCCCAACCATGCTGAGCATGAGGATCCCTCTCAGCTCGTGAAGACTTACCGGGGCTGGGGTGGGTCATGCTGGGTGAGCCATGTTGGGGAGCGTTGTTGGGACATGTCACCCTTCCAGGTGCTCTGTGAACCAGATACATTTGGCATCTCTGTGGCATCATTGCCATGAGCGAGGCTGCTGCTGCTCTGCCCAGATGACTCCCAGTGGGGCGGAGAGGAGCTGGCATGGCTAGTGTGGGGTCTCTGCTGGGGACAGTCCCACGTGGGGAAGGGACAGCATGGACTAGTTTTATGGCACAGGCTACTCTGGTCACCAGTCATGGTGGCATGCAGGTGTGAGGAGTTGGTACCCTTTGGCATCAGCCACGTGGCTAGAAGAGGAAGGCTTGGTCTGGGCAAACGATGCTGCTAAAAATCTTTGCATTTTGCTGCCCCCAAAAGGAATCTAGGGGCCCCCAGGGCCACCAAAATGTTTGTGTCCCAGCCCTTGGATATCAGCACTCTCTTTCCCTGTCCCTTTGTGACCAGGCTGACCTATCCTGTGCTCACAGACCCAGCTGAGACCCAAAACATCCCCCTTGAGCTTCAACCATAGGAGCGGACACGGTGGCCCCTGCCATGGTGCCTGGCCTCAAGCATCCCAGCATCGCTGGGGATACGGAGGGACAGCGTGCCCTCACCCTGGTGTGTGGGGAGCCATCTGCTCTGCCCCCCAGCCACCATCACCGGGCTCGCCACACGGGAGGTGGCCTTCCCGAAAGGCATTTCCCATCCAGGCGTGAAACGTGTCCCCGATGAAGCCAGGCCATGTCACCCGGCGTTGGGGGGGGTGGAAGGAGGAGGTGGGAGGTGGACGTCTCCTCTCCGCACCCATCTCGGGTGTCACAGTGGGAAGTTGCTGTTTGTGTCCTCGGCTCGGCCGAGCAGAGCGGCTTGTTTACAGAGGCAGACGCTTGACCTGGCCGGATCAGGAAGCGCAGTGTAAACACCAAGGATCGCATCTGAGGCAGCATCTGCAGGGTTCTGCTGGCAGAAGCACCCTGAAAGCTTGCACTTGGTTTTTGGGGACATAGCCAGGATGGTGCCGTACGCTTTACTGGCAGCCCTGGCACGCAGTGGGAAGGATCGCATCCCTGAGGGCTCCTGCGTGCACGCGACGGAGCAGCTCAGCCAACCATCCCTCTGCAAAACCTCACTGCAGGGGGGCATGTGTGGTACCCCTAGATGCTGGGGGCCAGATGTGTGACCAGTGACCCTCCTTGCCGAAGGACCAGTGCGGGGCAACAGGGGCACAGATGGCAGGACGTTTCCTCCTGGGTCTTGGTCAGGCTCCAGACCTGTTCTCCATCCCCGCTGCAGCCCACCCTGTCCCACCTCCTGGGTGTGGGGGAGAAGAGCCTCCCTTCAAGCAGGAGAAGGGTTAACAGGTCTGCCACCCAGCTGGCTGCTGTGACAAGGACCAGAGGAAGTGCTGCAGGAACTGCTGCTCTCTGTCAGGCCTCAAAAGGAAGCCCTGCAAGGAGAGGAAACACGGGGCTCGGTCTTTTTGGGGCTGCATGCACAGCTCTCTGCCCTGCTTGCAGGGTGTCTGCTGCTTTGGGGACATGGGCAGCTCTTTGCCACGCTGGTGGCCGTGCAGGCATGGTGGCAGCCGTAAACCACCCACCTTTGCTCAAGGGTTGGACTTGGCCCTGGGTGTGCCGGGGAGCTCCTGGTCCTGGCGGCCACTTGAGGTTGGGTGTCTGTGTCACCTGGAGCGTGTCTGGCTGGCGCAGGGTGACATCAATTTATCACCAAGACCTCTGAGCCCTTCCTGCCATGGGAGAGCCCAGGCCAGGGACAGTTTTGGGGAGAGATGGGCTGCTTCTGTCTCCTGTTCCCAGCAAAGCTGGCCCCAAAGCCCCTAGCCCTGTTGAGGGGCTGCACTTTTATGCAGGGGACGTGAGCAGCCATGTTGTCCTGTCCCTCCCAGAGGATGGTCCCCTAAAAATGTGCCTCCATCACGACCCCCTTGGTGACGGTGGCCTCCGGATAGTGCCATGTCTGTGGCTGAGGTGGGGGGCTCTTTCAGGGCTGAGGGTCTCTAATGATGCTGTGCTGATGCTTCGTTGTCTCCCATGGTGCTGGGCCCCCTCTGAAGTGGAGGCATCTGCTGACGTGGGTTTTCCTTCTCCATCCCAGGCCTGGATTGGGGGTATCCGAGCGGGCTCCCCGGCATCCTGTGGGAACCACGTGAAGGCCAGCTGCCGCTGGATCGCCTTCAATGCCGAGGCAACAGGTGAGGCACATGGGAAAGGGTGCTGGGGGGTGGGATGGATGTGTCCCTGTGGGGCTGGGCGGCCCCACACACCCCAGGAGGCATGAGAGCCAGTGGAGAAGGCTCTCCCCCAAGTTCCTTCAAAGGTGCTGACAGTCCTGCAGCTCTTGGTTTGTATTGCAAAGCTAGGTGGCCCCACTGTCTCCCTGGCTGGGGGCAGGGGGGGGCTTGGGGTTGTGTTCTGGGAGCATTGTGTGGGCAATGGGCAGGTTGGTGACCCTCTTCTATGCCCTCTCCTGCAGGAGTGCTGGGCATTGTGCCGCTGGAGTGCGAGGATGGAGGCAAGAGGACCATATCTCAGCTCTGCTGCCACTCAGGTGAGCTGGGTGTCTGCCAGTCCCAGTGTGGCATGTCCCATGCCTCTGCCATGCTCTGTAGGAGTTGGGTACCACCTCCCACCTCCAAAAGAGGTGTTTGGCTCCCCTTAGACTGTGTGGAGGAGCTCGGGTGCTGAGTCCCAGCCTGGGATGCTGTTTCAGGCTGTCTGTTTCCCAGGCAAGGAGCTGGGGGAGAGGCTGGAGTCCCCAGGAACCCATGGACAGGGTGACCCTGATGAGTCTCACTGGCGTGTGAGGCACAAGCCAGCTGCAGCCACCCTGACCCCTCTGCCAGGCTGGGCTTCTGGGAAGGAGCCAAATTGATCCACCTCCCTTCATCTCTGGAGCTGCAGCGAGCTCTGGGCATGTAGCTCCTGCTCACACCGTTCCTCTAGCTCACCCTCTCCGTGTTACTCATTGCACGCCCTGAAATTCCCAGTACACCCAGTGCCAGGCTGACAGAGGAGCTGGGGATGGCATCACCGTGGGTGTACCCAGCTCCAGTGGTGAGAGGAACAGGCTGGACCAGTGGCTCTATGGCCCTGAGCAGAGCAAGTGCTGCAGGGGAAGAGGTGGCTGGCACCGTTGTCACCGGCAAAGGAGCACATGTCATGGAGGAGGAGGGCTCTGCCTCCTGCCCATGCATGGGGAAGGATTGTTGGAGAGCCCAGGGTACCCCTCTCCTGGTGTGGGAGCAGCAGCATCAGCCTTGGGCAGGCACTGACTCTCCATTTCCCCCAAAAATTGCACCACAGCAGCAGGCCGGGAGATGGTCCCAGTGCCACCGCCTTCCTGCGTGCAGTGCCTTGCCAGGGACAGGCAAGGAGAGCTACACCGCGAGCTCTGCTGCTCCCAGGGGAGCGCTGGAAGGGTGCACGGGGAGCCAGCACAACATTAATGGCTTCTTAATGAGATTTAGCAGGAGCCCTTTGAAGCCAGCCGTGCCAGAGCAACGCCTCCAAAGTGGGGAAGGGATTTTTTTTTTTTCTTTCTCTTCTCCTGGGGCAAAGGCAGCAAATGGTGCTCGCTTTTCGTGCCTTCTGGGCCTGTCTCTCCACAGCCTCCTGGAAGCGGAGAAGTACACAGTGACCTACTTTCCCAAGCTATGCCAACCGCATCCGAGGGGCTGCTGGTGACGGTGCCAACCTTTCTCCTGCGGGGATCTGCTGCTGGAGCGGCACAGAGCGTCCCTGCCTCCAAGCATGCCGAGCCGGGGCGTTACAAAGGGGGCCTTGTTACCAGCATGGTCTCACTCACTGGCATCTAGGCCGGCACAGACACCCTTGTGCTTTTCCCCTGTGCCTCCTGGGGATGTCCACCCTGAAATCAGAGCCAAACCTGTGTGGTGGTGGGGTAGACTGGGAGATGCCATTAGATGCCATTGTGCGAGCTCCTGCCCCCCACCGAAGGGCTGTGAGACCCCGATGGACAGTGTGGAGCGGCTCAGGCTCTCACCGCAGAGTTGAACTGCTCCAAAATAACCCAGTGAGGCTGGATCTGACCCCCTCTGCCCACCCCTGCCTGCAGGGGAAAAGCAAAGGTGGGCAGATATGGTTTTCTGCAGGGATCTGGTGAGGACCAACATAT
Source organism: Nycticryphes semicollaris (assembly GCA_013400055.1). Classification (NCBI taxonomy): domain Eukaryota; kingdom Metazoa; phylum Chordata; class Aves; order Charadriiformes; family Rostratulidae; genus Nycticryphes; species Nycticryphes semicollaris. Next base: position 24,808 of record VXBJ01006156.1, read on the forward strand.
TCTCTTCTCCTTCCAGATGTGGTGACAGACTTTGATTTCTCACCCTTCGATCAGCTCCTGCTGGCAACAGGTTCTGCCGATGAGACGGTGAGTGCTCAGTGCCAGAGGGTCCCTGGGAGAGGGATGCTGTGTCCCCCAATATGTCCCTGGGATTTCACTGTAGAGCCTGGAGGAGATGGGTGATGGAGGAATGGAGCGTGGGGTGGAGGGTGTTAGCCTTGGGGAGCGATGCAGGATGTCCCCAGTTTGTTGGGGACAGGGCAGTTAGTCTCAGCCCTCTTCCACCTGGGATGCCCACAGCTCTGATCCCACCGAGCTGTGACAAGAAGTCACCTGGTGTCCTCAGGGACCAAAAAAGCCTGGAAAAGCTGGAAGCTCAGATCAAGCATTGCCAGCACACAGCCAGGTCTCGCTTACCCGCTGACTGACCCCTCTCTCCTTGGGCTTGCAGGTGAAGGTGTGGCGCCTACCCGAGAGCGTCCAGGACATGCCCAGTAGCGCAGGGCTGACCCTGGGACCTGGAGGAGGCCCAGTGGACATACTGCATTTCCACCCCACAGCAGACGGCATCCTGGCCAGCAGTGCGGGGAAGCGAGTCACAGTTTGGGACGTGGGGCAGCAGCAGCCGCTGACAGGTAGGCGTAGCCATGCCCACCCACTCTCACCTGTTACACATATCTCCACCATGCTGGTGGCCTGGGCTCAAGCAATGGGCTCGGTGTCAAGATCTGGACCTCAGTGTCACCAACCAGGCAGCATGGGTGGCTTTTTGGGCAGAGAACACTACAGGCCCTTGTGCATGTCCGTGGGCTCCAATGGAGTGGTGTAAAAGGCTCTTGTGCTGCCCAAGGGTGTCTGTAGCAGCTGCTAGGGATCCCCTGGGGTGACAGATCCCTCTCTCTGAGTGTCCTAGCGCGTGGATAGAGGTAGGTGCCATGGGCTGGCCAGCCATGCCTAGACCTCAGCTAACTCCATGGGGAGAGGAGTCTGGGTGGCAGTGCAGGGCAGTAAGCAGCCCGTGGCTTTCCCAAGCCTCCTGCCCTTTGGATCAAGCTTCTACTGGCACAGGGATGCTCCCTGGATGAGCGTGGCGGGTCCTGGCCCCTGCTCTGGCTGCCACCAGCCCTTGGGAAAGGCCATTTTCCCTGGGAAGTGCTCTGATGCTCATGGGTGGGAGAATGAGGGCTCCCGTCTGTGGGAGAAGCCCTGCTTGATTCCACTACCAACCCTGCCTTCCTCCTGCAGCCCTGGACTCCCATGGAGACCAGCTCCAGAGCCTGGCCTGGAAGCCAGATGGCCGCGTCCTCGGTACCTCCTGCAAGGTGAGCGGCTTGCGTGGGTGACCTCCCTATGGCATGGCCATGGCGGGGCCATGGTGACCCTGCTTTGGGGAGAAAAGGGGAGAAATGGGGTAAGCAAGTGGTGCTGGAGCTGAGGACGACAGGAGCACTAGATGGCGCCTGCTGCTTGCTGCCTGGGCGCTGCTGCCGGACATGCCAGGAGCATGGGTTGTGCGCAGGCCCTGCATAGCAAGCGAGCAGGCCCTGCAGGGCGGCCGAGCGTGCAGGCCGAGCGAGCGGGCCCTGCCTGGCAGCCAAGCGCATAGGCCAAGCAAGCAAGCAAGCAGGCCCTGCCAATCAGCCGAGTGAACAGGCTGACCGAGTGAGCAAGTTTCCAGGCCAAGTAAGCAGACTGGCATCCATGCTGAGCGTGCAGGCCAAGCAACCCTATGGCTGGAGCAAGCTAAGCGTGCAGGCTCAATATGGAGGCTAAGTGCGCGGGCCAAGCAAGCTGCCAGGCCTCCAGACCAAGCACATGGCTGGGTGAGGAGAACCAAGTGTGCAAGCCCAGCTGAGTGTGCAGACCAAGCAAGCGGGCAGACCCTGTGCCGAGAGGGGAGGCTGAGCGAGCAGATGGGCCCGAGGTGGAGCATGAAGGTTGCCCAAGCACGCAGACTGAGTGTGGAGGTTAAGCAAGTGGTGGAAGCCCTGTAGCAAGTGAGCATGTTTTGGAGCCCTCAGCACAAGAAAGACATGGAGCTGTTGGAGTGGGGCAGAGGAGGGCACAGAGATGCTGGGAGGGCTGGAGCCCCTCTGCTGGGAGGACAGGCTGAGAGAGTTGGGGGGGTTCAGCCTGGAGAAGAGGAGGCTCCAGGGAGACCTTAGAGCCCCTTCCAGTCCCTCCAGGGGCTCAGGAAAGTTGGGGAGGGACTCTGGGTGAGGGAGAGGAGCCCTAGGAGGAGGGGGAAGGGTTTGACCTTGAAAGAGGGGAGATGGAGCTGTGATGTGGGGAAGAAGTTCTTTGGTGTGAGGGTGGCGAGAGCCTGGCCCAGGTTGCCCCGAGAAGCTGTGGCTGCCCCATCCCTGGAGGGGTTCAAGGCCAGGCTGGACAAGGCTTTGAGCAACCTGGTGTGGTGGGATGTGGGGGCTTGGATGGACTTTAAGGTCCCTTCCAATCCAAACCATTCTGTGATGCTTTGACCTGAGCCATGCCATGGGGTGTGGGTCAGCCCCCAAGCAGCATCGCCATGCTGTGCCGTGTGGGTGCACTCCCCAGATAGCACCCTGGCAGTAAAGCTGGCACCAGGGCACCTCCCTGCTGCCTCTGCGCCCCCATCAGCCCTTTCCAAAGGGCATCCCACTCCCCTGTTTGTTTGTGGGGCAGTGAGCAGGAGAAAGCTCATTCCCCTCCCAAAGGAGAGTGCAGGCAGGATGGCATCCAAGAGGCTGGGCTCCAGCGCTGGCTTTGCTTTGGAGGTTCTTCTGAATACTTTTTTCTGGTGAGGGTGGCAGAGCCACAGGACAGGCTGCCCAGGGAGGTTGTGGAGTCCCCTTCTCTGGAGACCTTCAAGCTCCACCTGGATGCAGCCCTGAGTGATGTGCTCTGGGCAACCCTGCTTTAGCAGGGAAGTGGGACTGGGTGAGCTCTGGAGGTCCCTTCCAACTCTGACAATTCCCTGATTCCATGGTTCTCCAGGAGCATTTCTGAAGGTGTCAGGGTCCTGGTGAGGCTGTGGGAGTCCTGGGAGTGTGTACCCACCCGTGATGTGGGACAGGATGTGGGGGACACTGTGAAAGCCATCCACGGGGACAGGCACTGCAGGCAGGAGAGTGATGGGCAGGAAGGAAGGAGGCTGCTCGCTCCGGCCTTCTGCCTAACACAGCCTGACGTCCCACTGGCCCTGGGGTCCTTAACCCTCCTCTGTTTTCTTTTTATCACAACAGGACAAGAAACTGCGGATCTTTGACCCCCGAGCCAGCCCAGCCGCCTCCCAGGTACTGTCCCTCCAGGGTGTGCTGGGTGACATGGTGGCATCAGCCCTGACTGACCAGGGTGCCGTGGAGTGGGCCTGGTGCCCCTAACTGTCCCACCCCTGGGTGGTGTGGGCTGAGGGCAGGGGGAATGGGCAGCCTCCTCCTTGGCCTGGGTGGAGTTTGACATGGGGACCCCTGCCCTCCTGCCGGTGACGGCGAGCTCTCTTGGTGCACTGGCACACTGCTGCCAGGGCTGGCTACCTGTGGGAAGCGATCCACAGCCCCGTGGGCACGAGGGCTGCGGGCTCCCCGGCTCTGCGGGGAGGAGGACCTGCCAAGGGTGAAGGGCTGGGTGGCTGGATCCGCACAGCTCAGCAAATAACAGCGATTAGGAAATAAGTAGAGGACTTAAGCCTTGACGTCGAGTTTAAACAGCCTCTTATTAGAGGTTTCCTGTGGCTTGGGGGGGGCTCTGGCTGCCAGTGGCCGCCGGCTCTTGCTGGTTTGGGAGGGGAAGGACGCAGTGGAGAGCAGGGTGAGATGGCTCTGCCTCTCCTTGTGCCTCTCCTACCGCCGGTGTGTGTGTGCCTGTGGGCTCAGGAAGCCGGTGGCTTCCAGAAGCCGATGGCCTCCGATAGCTGGTCTTGGGCATGGCGTGACCCCGGGCACCAGCTCTCCAGTGCTTCTGACATCAACTGCCCCCGAGCAGAGCCCTGGTGCTGAGCTCCTGTAAGGCCCCTGGGTGCTTTTTGTGGGTGCTCTGATCCTTCAGGCAGCCTTATAAATCCAACAATACGATATATGAAAATAAACCCAGCGGTTACACGTGCAAGGAAGCCAGGGCAAAACGCTCCCAGCCCTTCGAGTCACACTCCCCTGCCCCTGCTGCCACTCAGCTTGGCTGGAAGTTACCAGTCTCTGCTCCCAAATCCATCCTGTACCCATCCTCCGACGGCCTTGGGCGCTGCTTCCCTGCCTCGCCTGCCTCCCCCCTCCCCTGCTCCCCCTGCCAGACCTGTGGGCTTCTATCCCGGCCTTTTCAGCAGAGCTGCGAGGGCCGTGGGCTCGAGCCAAGTCTCTTGGGGAGGGTGGACTCCGTCTCGCTGAGCTATTAAAAATAACGTGTGAGTGATGGTGGCTGTTCAAAGCAGGCAGCTCGCTTCCCTCCCCTGCCGTGTCTGATCCAGCCCCGGGGCCGGCGCTCAGGTTTTTGCCAAGAGAAATATGCACCTTTCCTGAGTGCTGCCATGCTGCAGCCCTAACCCCGTCCGCCTGAGAATGGATGAAGATGTTTAGTCTTGGAGAATCGTACTGCGCTGAAGGGGAAAACTTTAAAATGCCATAAATCCTCTGGAAGTTTGCACAGGGCTTGCTTAGCCAAGAGGAATAACACTCCTGTGTT
>VXBJ01006156.1:42692-62413 GCA_013400055.1 Nycticryphes semicollaris
CAGTGCCACCAGGAGGTGAGGGAGGTCGGGGCTGGGCTGTTTGTCCCGCAGCCGGCCCCGGAGCCATCTGGCAGGCGGGGAGGGATGAAGTAAGGCTGGATGATGCGCAGGGGATGATTGGAAACCCGTTGGCCTCTGTTTTGGGAACACCTCCTCAGCGCCCGCGGTGGGGTGGGGGGTGGGTAAAGCCACCACCCAGAGTGGGGAAAACTTCCCCAACACCCCCCCCCACCACCACCCCATCCATCACCCTGACTCATCCCGGCGCTCGCCAACAACAACGGGAGGACGCAGCCGACCTTCCCGCTCTCCTGGTCGAGCTGCCCACAAACTGGGGGCGAGATGGGCAGCACAGAGGTTTTGGGGTTTTTTCCAACTGTTTGGTTGTTGTTGTTGGTTTTTTTAATTTTTTTGATTTGTTTGGGTTTTTTTTGGTTTTTTTTTTTTTACAAAACGACACCCTTCTGGTCTGCCTTACAAAAGAGACGTACACAAACCCGTACTAGGGAAGGGGAAAAAAAAAAAAACAAAAAACAGAAGTTTTCCCAAAAGAAATGGGAAATAACCGTGTATAAATATTCTCTCCCGAGTTCTTAAAGCTTCAATTCCCGGTTTTGCCTGCTCGGCGCTTCCTTCGGCCCTGGGGGGCAGGGGGATCCCGAGGGGCCCAGCACCTCGACCAGGCCTTATTGCTCACATCAGCTTCCAGGGAGTTGAGAGTCACAGGGCTGTGCTCCTGCTAAAGGACCCTTGTTACCAGCACGTGGACATCCCTTAGCCAGAGTCACCGGCAGCTTGCTTTTTAGCAGTAGCTAAAAAAAAGCCCACCCAAACCCCAAAATTAAGCCCCCCGCCCCCTTTTTCGCCACCCACGTTTTACAGAGTCACAGAAACCAAGGCACTGAGCGGTAAAAATTAGCATCTCCTCCTGAAGCGTTGGCAGCCGCTCGGAAATTGCACGTTATGGGTTTGGGGGTTTCTTTTTCTGCCTGAATTGGGTCAACCCCTTGGCCGTTCCTCGCCCCGGAGGGACACGGCCAGGTGCCACCACTGGAGCTCAGCCTTTGTCCTTGTCCTGGGCTCCCGTCCCGCCCGGCTCAGAAATAGGAAGGGGGTTTGAGCCCCGGGGTGTTGTTGTTGCTGGGGTAGTGCGACTGCATGAGCGGGACCTCGCACTCAGAGCCGCCCGAAAGGATGGCCGCCTCCGGCACCTTGTGGCCGTGGCTGCTCAAATCCCCCTTCTCCAGGCAGGCTTTTACCCCTTCCAGCTCCAACGGGCCTGAGTCCACCCCGCTGCCAGCGTGCGCCTTGGCCCGGCGGTTCCGGCGGTAGTAGGTGCCGGCGGTGACCACCACCACCAGCAGCAGCACGGCGGCCAGCGCGGGGACAATCATCAGGGTGAGGTTGCTGTCCTTGCTCTGGGTGACGGGGGAGTGCTGCTGGTGGCTCACTGGCAAGGTCTGCGCCTCGGCACAGTGCTCCTCCTTGGAGACCTTCTCCCCTAAGGGCCCGATGCAGACGCGGTAGGTGCAGTTGGGCTTCAGCGCCCGCACCGTGTACTCGGAGAGTGAAGCCGGCAAACGCAGCATCACCGGTCGTTTGTCGGGCCCGGAGAGGTTTCGGTAGCTCAAACGGATGCCTTTCAGCTGCACTTTGGACTGGATGTAGTTCTGCAAGTCCACTTTGAGGGAGGTGCTGCTGACCTGCGTGATGCCGATGCGCCGGCCGGGCGCCGGGGCCTGCGTGGCCGGGGTTGGCGTCGTCCCCCTCACCTCCAGCTGGCAGTACACCCCGGCAAATCCCACCGGGCACAGGCACTCCAGGTGGTTTTGGCCACCCAGGCGGCAAGTGCCACCGTTCAGACACGTGCGAGGGGGACAGATGGGTGGTGGGGGGCTAGTGGGGGCCGGGGGACCGCTGAAGGGCATCGGCGTGGAGCTGCCCTGGGGGGCTTTAGNTGGTGGAGGAGCTTGCCGGAGTTTTTCGGGGGGAAGTGGCAGCGCGTCTCCTCGGGCCGCCGGAGGACGACGCCGCTGGCGTTCACCCACTGCACCAGCCAGCTCATGGGGCAGATGCAGTTGAAGGGGTTGCCGGCGGCCGTCACGGCCCGCAGCCTGGGGAAGAAGCTGGAGAAATCCCGAGGGATGGTGTTGATGTTGAGGTTGCTGATGTCTAGCTCCTGGAGATTGTGAAGGTTGCGGAAGTCCTCCGGTGGGAGCTGGGAGATGCGGGCATTGCCAGCCAGGCTGAGCTTGGTGAGGCTCCCCAGGCGCCGCAGCACAGCCGGGACGCGCTCCAGCAGGTTGTCGGAGACGTCCAGCTCGTGGAGGTTATTCTGGGCCTGGAAGAGCTCTTCATTTAAGCTCGTCAGGCCCAGCCCTGCGATCTTCAGGGACTCGATGTTGACGGCATGGAAGGCCCCCGGTGCAATGGTGGGGATTTTGTTCCAGCTGATGTCCAGCAGCAGGAGGTTGGGCAGGTCGAGGGGAGGCACAACCCAGAGCTGGTTGTTCTGCAGCTTCAGCTCCAACAGGTTCTCCAGTGTGTCAAAGGCGGCAGCGTGGATGTGCTGGATCCTGTTCCTCTGCAGGTAGAGCCGCTCCAGCAGCCGCAGCCCATGGAAGGTCTCGTTGGTGATCTCCTGCAGCTGGTTGGAAGACAGGTCCAAGTTGACGAGCTCCGTCAGGGGCTGGAAGATGTTTTTCTGGATGCTGGTGATCTTGTTTTGTGAGAGGTCCAAGAGCTGGAGGGCGGGCAGGCCGGCAAAGCTGTCCTCGTTCAGCATTGTGATGCCGTTTTCAAAAACGTAGAGGGAGAGGGTGTTGGGGGGCAGCCCCCGGGGTACGGTCTGGCCCCGTCTGGCCGCGCACAGGATAGTCTTGGGGTCTTGGCACTGGCATCCTGCGGGACATGCCCCAGCCAGCTCCCCGGGAGCCAGGAGCAGCAGCATGTAAAGGATCAGCTGGTTCATGGTGTCAGCTCTGCGGGAGAGAGAAACCCAGCCAAGGTTAGGGGCCAGGCCCTGCTTCGGGGGGACCTAAGGTTGGTGAAGAGCCTCAGATCCCCCACGCTACCCCTGCACTGCTCCCGGGGTGGGAGAGCCATCTCTCTGTGCCCTGCACAGGACTCTCCAGCCCCAAAGGCACCTCGGGGGGAGCAGGAAAGTCCCCAACCCACTCCTGTCTCCTCCAGCCTGGGACAGAGGTGGTGAGAGCATTGCCTGGGCTGCCCACCCCCTCTCCAGATCCCCAAGATTTAGGGGTGTAGGACCCCAGGTTCTACCACGAGACACGTCCCACTGGCTTTGGCCTGTCCTTGTGGTTTCATCCCCGGTGGGGCACGGTGACCTGCTGTAGGTGGCAGGGCAAGGGCCCCTACCTCCCCGGCTGCTCTCAGCAGGGTGCAAATCAAACAAGGGGGATGCAGAGCAGAGCCAGGGGGAAGTGGGGGGGGAGCCTGGCCCTGGATCACCACTTAACCCTTCGCTTGTGCTGCCGTCCTGGTAGCTGCACCCACGGGCTCTGCCCCTGCTCAGATCAATGGTGGTAGCAGTCCCCCCCTCAGGGACAGGGACACTCAAGGGTGGCCCCCACCGTGGAGGTGGCCTGGGCACAGGCTGTGGGGACAAAGAAGCTAGGTGCTCCCCTGCCCCATGGGTCCTTGCTATATCCCTGCAGAGTCCTAGTGCTCATACTGACCCCCAAAGAGGCTCCTGTCCCCTGGGGGCCACAGGTGACCTTGCTGTTCCCCTCCCTGCTGGCCCCCCAGGGACCTGACACAGCACCCTGGTCTGTGTCCTTGTCCCCTGTCACAGGAACAGCAGGGATGGAGGATGCTCTTGGGGTGAGCGAGGCTGTAACCACCCCTGCCCTGACCCACGTCCTTGCTTGGAGGTGGCTGGCTCCTCTCTCAGTCCTGTCTTTCAGCCCTTTTAATGACACTCCTAATTAGCACAAGCAAAGTGGTGGCGGTGGGACCCTGGGGCTGGGCCAGGGACCTAATGTCTCCTGCCACCCCACCTCAGAAGCGCAGTGGGGGGGTGTAGGCAAGGAAAATGTGAACTCTGGAGGCTGCCAGAGGTGGGGGTGCCACCAGCACCCTGCCCTGCCAGCCCCAGCCATCGCCACCTCCTCCTCTGCTCTGATCTGTTCACAGCTCCATACGAACACACACCCCCACACCATGGCTCACAGGGGGCCCCCGCCGTGTGCGGGGGGCTGTCGGGTCACGCAGCAGCACGTGCCGCCTGCCCCGGCCACCCCTCCACCGTGGGGGGCCCTGTCCTGGTGGTGTGGGGACACCACGTCCTGCACCAGCAAGGTCTGGACCTGCGCTGTGTACCCCAACCCTGTGCAGCCTCCGGGCAGCAGAGCGCCATCCCCCCCTCCCCCCCAAGCCACAGAAACACCGGAGGGGGTTAAGACGGCAACCAACTCCATCCTCGCCTCTTCCCCGGCCCCCCCAGGGTGGGGTGCACCCGAGGGTGGGGTGCACCCGTGCTGGGCAGGGTCACCACGAGCGCCTGAGTCACTTGGCGTGACCGGCCCTGCCCCGCCATGACCTGTGCCGTCAGCCCCCCTGACACCGGGGAGGAGGAGTGCCGTGTCCAGGGTGTCACTGCGTCCTCTCCCCAAGCACCCCCAGCTCAGCCCCCATGCCGAGCCCCACCGCACCCACACACCACAGCCGAGCCATCAGTGCCCGGCACGAGGACTTGAGCGGAGCTGAAAAACCATCATGGAGCATTTTGGGGGGGCTGGAGGCAGACCCGGTACCCCCCACTGCTGCTACAGCCCCGTGGTATGCTCCAGCAGCCTGAGGGTGCTGGCTAGTGGCAAAGCCCTTGGGGCACAGGGTGCCGGGGATGCCAGCGGTGCCACCGCCGTGCCCACGGTGGGCAGCGACGGAGCGGGGCCAGGGCTGCGGGAGGCTGGCGAGGCCGGGGCTGGTTTTGCAATGCCAGGGTCGAGTTTCGCTGACGTGTCTCGTGCTGCAACCAGCTGCTGACTCCAAGTCTCTCTAGTCCCTTTAATTATGCTGGCATTTCCTCCCCGCCTGCCAGGCTCCCCAGCTCCGGGCAGGTTTGGCCAGCCCGGCAGTGGCCACGGTCGCACATCCTGGCCTGGCCACCAGCGCCGGGCAGGCTGGGCAGGGCTGCTCCACCCATACGCCTCCGCCACCTCTCCCCCGGCATCACCCCGCTCCGCCGGCACACGCCGGCATCCCGCCCTCCAGCCCTGATGCTATTTCAAGGTGAACCTGGCCTAGGTTCACCCCTCCAAAACTGGGGGCTGTTCCCCACATCCCCTGGGGAGGGTCACCGAGAGGCGGGGGCCTGGTTGTGCTGGAGGTGTTAGGACCGCCCTGCCAGCGGCCTGCTGCTGCCTTGGCTGGGCTCCCCCGCGCCTGCACCGCAGATATTTGCCGAATTATTCATATTTTCCGGCTGCGGGGAGGATCCAGGCTCAGATTCCCCCAGTCCCGGCTCAGCCTTTTCCCTGCCAGCCTGATGGGGTGGGAGCGCTGCGGCCCCCCCTCCCTGCCTGCAGCCCCCCCAGGTTGTCCCCCTGCCTGCCCAGGGCGAAGGACTTGGCAGGGGACGCCCCACTTCACACCCACCACGTGTTTTAAGGACGAGGATGATGCCGTCCCTGCGCCACAGGGTGACACCTGTACAGGATGGGCCAGAGGAGCCCTCCTGGGGGTCCTTGTCCTTCCCTGACACCTGGGGACACAGCCGGTCTCCCCAGGCCAGGATATCCCTTCCCACACTGGCGAGCGAGGCCCTGCCACCAAACAAAGCCACTGTTGTTGCCGGTGGGCTGCCTCCTTGGCCAGCAGGCACCGGCACAGGCAGGATGGGGGCCCTGCACGAAGCCAGGCCCTGAGCTCTGTCCCTGTCACCACAGGGAGGGACACAGGATGCCGTGGCTTTCGCCAGGCGGGACGCAGGTGCTGGTCCCCTCCTTTATGCCCCCCTAAACCAAGCCCACGTTAGCACATACCCCATCCCGAGACCCAACCAGGGGCCGGGGGAGATGCAGGATTAAGCCCTTAATCCTCCTCCCCTTCAACCCACCCTGCGCCGCCGCAGCTCCCACCTCCTCCCGGGCTCCCCTCCCTATTTAATTAAAGTTTCCGCAGCAGCCCCAGAGGAATGCAGGCCTGGTTATTGCATTCCCCGGGGCGCTCGCCGGCCCCTCGGTCCCACTCCTGCCCCTTTGACCCGGCCTCGCTCTCCAGCTCAGGTGCCGGCAAGGAGAAAAACCAGCAGAGCCACTTTACCGGCAGCCAAACCGCCTCCGGAGGAGCCCGAACTCCAGCGGAGGTTGGGAGGAGGCCGGCGATGCCGCCACGCGTGGCCCCGGCAGCACGGGCAGATTCCTACGGGGTGACTGGGGCGGCCGCGGTTGTCCCCAAGCGTTTCCTCCTGCCGTGTCCCGCCGGCAGAGCCAGCCGGGCCGGCAGCGTTTGCGTCAGGGCCGCCCAGCGAGGCCACCCGGCCTTGGCGTGGTGTAGGGGGAAAACAGTAATTAGTGTCATCCTTGAGAGCGGCACTGCCCAGCGCCGTGTGGGCAGCAGCACGGCCCCGGCTGCGTCAGGCCAGTCTAGCCGCCCCCGGTCCCCAGCAGGATGAGACCTACTGGTGTGGGGCACGTCGGCAAGAGTGGGTGGGGGTGTGTGTGTGTTGGGGGTTTGGTTGGGAAGAAGGGTCTCGAAACTGGAGCATCTCTGCTGGGATGAACTGGCTCTCGTGGCAGTTGCCAGCCCGGGATGGAGCCAGGCATGGGGAGGGACACTTTCCCCACAGTTACACCCAGAGCGGGTGACAGGGGCCAGCATCCCCTCCAGCACACACCGGGTGACGATGATGCGTGCAGGGAGCTGGCGGCAGGAGAAGCAATGGGGCATCCCCACCAGCTGGCGGCCAGGCTGGCCGGTGGCCCTGCTGGCGCCTGTCCCTTTGTGCCAGTCGTGGTGGAAGCCCTCACCAGCACTGCCCAGGGACCCAACTCAGCCCTGCAGTGGGTCAGCAACCCGGGTCACCAGCCCCCTGAGGACAGGCAAGGCCAGGGCAGCCAAACCCCACCCCAGCCAAGCCTTCCACCAAGGAGGGTGGTGGTGGTGGACGTGGCTGCCAGGAGCTCCCACCTCTGCCTGACCCCAAAGGGCGAGCCCTGCTGCCACGTCTGCTGGGACAGGGTGAGCTTGGGATCAGCCCAGGATCTGTGTGGGTCCTGGAGCCCTTCTGCTGGCAGGATGGGCCACAGTCACTTGGCCATGGCTGGAGGAAGCTGGGTGCCACATTAGCCCCAGCCACATCTGTCCCCTTCCCTGTGACAGGAGCAGCATCAGGCCAAGGTCCCCAGGCCAGACTCTGGTGCATCCCATGGCAGGACAGGCAGAGACAGGGGCCTGTGACATTGCCTGTACCCCTGTCCCTGCCCACCGCAGTGCTGTCATCTCTGCCCAGCTGAGGCCTTGTCACCAGCCCAGGCAGGGGACAGCCGGGTGCCCCCCATCTCAGCCAAGGCACTGGGGGGAGCAGAGCACACTAACCCTGCAGCCGAGGCCTGGAGTGAGATGCTGGCCCCGGGTGCCCTGCCTGCAGCCGAGATTTGGTTGACACCCTGTCACCCAGGGATGGCAATGGCCCTTGGATGCCCTGTGGCCCAGCCGAGGCCCACCGGCCCCGCCACTCCCCCCGAGCCCCCGGGAGCCCAGCAGGGCCCACTCCCGCCCGTGGGCCGTCGCCCCGCGAGCCCCCGGCCCCGTGGCGAGAGGAGGGACGGAGCAGCGACGGCCGAGGCCGCGGGACTCACCGGGGTGGGCCGGGCCGGGGCCGGGCCGGGTCGGTCAGTCCATGGCGGCGGCGGCCGAGCAGACGCTCCCCTCTCTGGCGGCGCCGGGCGCGGGGGGCGGCTTTAAAACCGCGGGGGGCGGAGCTTGCCCTCCCGCCGCCTTCCCATTGGCTGTAGGCGACAGGGGAGGAGGGGTGGGGCACGGCTGCCCCCAAAGGCTCCGCCCCCTGCGCACCTGGGGCCCGACACGGGGCGGGACCCCCGGGACCTCCGGGACCCTCCGGCTCCCGATGGGGACACCCTAGGGATCTGATGGGGACCCCCCGGGGATCTGATGGGGACCCGCAGCAGCTCCGGGACCCCCAGAGCTCCCAGGATCTCCAAGACCCCTTGAGACTCCCAGCAGCTCCAGGACTCCCGGCAGCTCCAAGACCCCCAAAGTCACAGGGTCCCCTGTGACCTCTGCCACCTCCAGCACCCCTTGTCACCCTTGGTGACACCAGGGGAAGGGCGACCTTGACACCCCCAGGGATCCCCATATCCAGTGCACCCATGTGCCCCGATGCCCTGGTACCCCCATGCCCCTGCTACCGTCTGCTGGGGGACAGGGGAGCTGTGGGTGACCTCAAGCCCTGGTGACACCCGAGCTGTGCAAGAGCACCGCAGGACAACACCACCCTCAGTTTGGCACCACAAGGACAACACGGGCCAGGGCTGGGATAACCAGGCACCCAGGATGACCTCGTCCCAACCCTGGGCCCAGGTGGTGGTGGCAGTGCTGGTGACGGTGACCGCAGCCAGGTAGGGGACCCCGGTGCCTGCCGCAGCCACCCCGGCGCTGCTTGCCTACATTGTGCAAACAGTCCCGGGGCAGGACCGTGCCATACCGACCGCAGCTGTCCCTTGTGCCACCTGGCCATCCCATGCCATGGTGTCTCAGTCACGGGGAGTCCCTGCCATGGGGAGGTGACAGAGCTGGGACAGGAGTGTGGCACAGCCTTGGTTCTGCCATATTGCCTCAAAACACGGACATGGCCAAGCCAAGCCCCGCTGGCACAGCCACTGAAATGTCAACCAGCAGTAATAGATTGTCCCTTTGTTCTCTGCCTCCTCCGCCCCTGCCGAGGGAAGGCAGAGAGGTAGCACCTCTTGTCACCACCATCCCCTCCACCCACTGACTCTTGCCCTGGTCGTGGTCCCCTCCAACCACCACACATGCCTTGGTCATCATCTCCTGCAGCCATGGAGCATCCCCATGGTCATCGTCCCCTCCAGCCACCAAGCACCTTCCCACAGCCACAGTCCCCTCCGGCCACCAAGCACCCCCCTGGCCACAGCCCACAGAGCACACTGGCACAGGGCACTCCTGGGGCTGGCACGGTGGGTGCCGGGTGAGGCGGGTGGCATGCCCAGGGTGTGCCACGCGCTTGCCACAAACTGGCCAAGCCAGCCCAGCCAGCCCCGGGGCTCCCCCCTGCAGGTGACGAGCAGGGCCAGGTGCCATCGCAGGGCACGGGATGCCCCGTGGCTGGGCACGGCTTCACGTGGGCACGTGGTGCCACCATCCCACTGCAAACCTGTCACTGAGCCTGGCGTGCTGAGGGCACCCCCCTGGCACCAGACAGGGTTTTGGGGGGTGCAGCAGTAGGGGGACAGGCTGCAGGATCTGGCCCCCAGGTGGCAGGGTGCTGCACCAAGGGGTGCCCCGGGCTCAGCACCCTCCTTCCCTTGCAGGGTGGCCATCCCACTGTATGACGCCGACACCGGGCTGCTGGTGCTGGCGGGGAAGGTGAGGTCCCACTGCAGGGGGGTGTAGCAGGGCACAGTGGGGTGCAGCGAGGGTGTTAGGGGAGTGCATGTGGGGGCAGCAGGGTTTAAGAGGACTCGGGGGGACACAGCGGGGTGCTGGGGTTGCAGTGGGGTGCAGTGAGGAGCAGCAGGGTCCAGGGTGGTGCAGCAGGGTTTAGGGGGACGCAGGGGGATGCAGTGGGTCACAGGAGGATGCAGGGGTTACAGCGAGGTACAAAGGGGTGCTGGGGGTGTGGGAGGGTGCAGAGGGGGCACGAGGTGCATGTGGATGTGGTTGCTCCCCACAACCCCACTCATGCCCTGTCCCCTCCGCCTCTCTTCCAGGGAGAAAACCTTCTGTACTGCTTCGAGGCGGCACCCGCGCAGCCGGCGCTCACCCAGGGTAAGCAGGGCACGTCCCACACCGGGCTACCAGCAGCCCTGGGGGGTTTGCCCCTGCCTGCACTGCCTGCCCCACAGACACCCTGCCTGTCCCCCAGTGACCCAGTGCCGGACGGAGGGCAGCACGCGGGGCCTGGCCGTCGTGCCACGCCTGGCCCTGGACGTCATGGCCTGTGAGGTGCTCCGTGTCCTGCAGCTCACCGACACCGCCCTCGTCCCCATCAGCTACCTGGTGCCACGCAAGGTAAGGAAGGGCTGCGGGTGGCACTGTGGGTGGTTGGCACTGTCACAGGCGCCTGGGCCATCTCATGGGTCACACCTCACCAGCACTGGGTGAGAAAAGACTCTGGTCCCCAGCCTGGGGAGAACAGGAGAGGAGGTAAAACCTGGCTGAAGGTGGGTGGCAGAGGCTGGAGGCTGGGTGCTGGAGGAAGGGTCCTGGGTGCCAGATCCGGCACGCTGGGTGCTGACACATGGGTGCTGAGGCTGAATGCTAGGGGAGGGGTGCCAAGTGCTGCAAGGGGTGATGCTGGGAGCTGGGTGCTGTTTTGGAGGCTGGCTGTGTTTGGGGGTGCGTGGGGCAGCCAAACTCCAGGCAGCGTCTGACACCTACAGGCTTCAGACGCAGCTCGTGGGGATGAGGCGCTGTGGCCAGAGGTGCTGTGGTGCCAGGGGGTGCCCAGGGGTGCCCTGGCCCAGGCAGTGCCAGCTGGCAGCAGGACAGGGGCTGCAGGGTTTTGGGGACACCCGTCTCACCCCATCCTCTCTCCCGCAGTCCGTGCAGGAATTCCATGAGGATCTGTTCCCTGACTGTGCCGGGACTCTGCCAGCCACCAGCGCCCAAGCCTGGTGGGCAGGAGACAACCAGAAGGTCAGTGTCACCCAGAGGGGTGTCCTCTCCAGTGGCACTGCCAGGCCCTGCCACTTCCCCCTGCCCACTGCTCTGCCCGCTGACAGGTGGGGAGGGTGAGCCTGCACCCGGCGCGGAGACCCACGGAGACCTTCAGTTCCCCCATCATTGCCTCCACCCCGCTGCTGGCAGCCAACACCGGCCCCACCGACACTGATGCCAACCGGAGCGTGAGCACAGGGCACTGGGGAACGTGCCAGGGGTGCCGAGGGGTCTCCAACACCCTCATCCAACAGGGAATGGGGAGGGCTGGGACACTGCAGCCCTTGCCCACCTGCTCTCTCTCCCATAGGAGGGCAGTGGCTACTCCTCGCCATCCTCACTGGCCTCGCCAAGCAGCGATGCCACCCCCCTCTCGGCCAGCACCGGCCCCTCCAGTGGCTTCGTCAGCAGCCCCAGCCAGAAGTCACTGCAGAGCATTTTGGGTGAGCGGGCAATGGGGTGGGCTCGGCATCCCCTGGATGGGACCGTGCTGGGGTTGGACCCAGAGCACTCACCCGTCCCCAACCTGCACCAGGACCCAGCTCCCGCTTCCGGCACGCGCAGGGCAGGGTGTTGCACCGCGACACCCACCTCACCAACCTGCGGGGGCTCAGCCTCACCACACCGGGCGAATGCGATGGCTTCTGCGCCAACCACCAGCGCGTCGCCCTCCCACTGCTCTCCGCCGGCGGCCAGATCGCCGTCCTCGAGGTACCCACGGCGTGGCACAGTGGCCAGCACGGCACCAGCGGGTACAGCGCAGGTGACATCCTGGCTCTCTCCCCCAGCTCTCCAAGCCGGGCCGTCTCCCCGACACGGCCGTGCCCACCATCCAGAACGGTGTGGCGGTGGCTGACCTCTCCTGGGACCCTTTCGACCCACGGCGCCTCGCTGTCGGTACGCGTGCCATCCCTGGAAGAGCACACCAGGCAAGCCCCCCCAGCACTGGGCGTGCCAGGTCACCAGTTTAACTACTGCCTGTCCCTTTTGGTGCCACAGCGGGTGAAGATGCCAAGATCCGGCTGTGGCGGATCCCTGAGGGAGGCCTGCGGGAGACGCTGTGTGAGCCTGAAGCTGTCCTCCAAGGTGGGGAGGCACACTGAGCACCCCGAGTTGGGGACAAGCCAGCCTGGTGGTGTCCCCATCCCAGCACAGGTAGGGACAGCCATGAACCACTCACCCTTGCCAGGTCATACGGAGAAGGTCTACTCCATCCGCTTCCACCCTGTGGCATCTGATCTCCTGGTTTCCTCCTCCTACGACATGACGGTGCGGATCTGGGAGCTGAGCACTGGGCGGGAAGTCTTGTGCCTGCGGGGACACACCGATCAGGTAAGGGATGACACATTTGGGGACACCCGAGGGACGCGTTTGGCCAGGCAAAGGACATGGATGGAGAGGGGGAGGGGGGACACAACACAATGTCTGTCTCCCCAGATCTTCAGCCTGGCTTGGAGCCCTGACGGGAAGAAGCTGGCGACGGTGAGCAAAGACGGACGGTTACGGCTCTACGAGCCCCGGCGCAGCCCTCAGCCTCAACAGGTATAATCACAGGGGTGAGGATGGGATGGAGAACTAGGGGGGTGGGCAGGTGCCCGCAGGGCTCCCCTGCAGGCACCTGCCCACCCCCCCAGCTCTCTCTGAGCAGTCAGGGTGACCTTCACCCCACACAGGAGGGTCCAGGTCCCGAGGGGGGCCGTGGAGCACGCCTGGTTTGGGTTTGCGGTGGCGACTACCTCCTGGTGTCTGGCTTCGATAGGTAAGGAAGGGGACACGTGGCAGGGCAGGGATCCCCAAGGGACACTGTGCCCCCTTGCCATTGTCACCTCCCCACAGCCGCAGCGAGAGGAGGATCCTCCTATACCGGGAGCAGGCTCTATCTGAGGGACCCTTGTCTGTCCTTGGCCTTGACGTGGCCCCTTCCACCCTTCTGCCCTTCTACGATGAGGATACCAGTGTTGTCTTCCTCACTGGCAAGGTGAGAGCTTGCCCCCCTCCCCCCCCCCAAAAAAAAACCAACTGGGGTACTGCCTGAATAGAGCACCCCAAAAGTGCAGAGGGACCCTCCAGGCACTCCCTGCTAGCCACCATCTCACTCAATCCCCAGGGTGACACCAGAGTCTACCTCTACGAGGTGACGCCCGAACCCCCCTATTTTCTGGAGTGCAACAGCTTCACATCCAACGAACCTCACAAGGTAAAGGGGGTCCCTCTGAGGCCCTGCTGCCTGTCCCTGATCCCCCAGCCTGTGCTGCCAGACCCACAGCAGGCCCCACTCATGCCTCTGTCCCATCAGGGCTTTGTTTTCTTGCCCAAAACGGCGTGTGAGGTGCGGGAAGTGGAGTTCGCCCGGGCACTGCGCCTGGGGCAGAGCACCCTTGAGCCTGTGGCTTTCCTCGTGCCACGTGTCAAGGTAGGTGGCAGGGAACCAGCCATGTTTGGGAGGGGAGTAGGAGGTGGGGGACCCCTCCTCAGCACCCCTCTTCCCTGCAGAAAGAGTATTTCCAGGATGATATCTACCCACCGACCCGCATCTGGTGGGAGCCAGCCCTCAGTGGCAGTGCCTGGCTGGCAGGGGAAGATGGGCAGCATCGCCATGCCAGCCTGCGCCCAGCAGACATGACGCCAGGTGGGTGCAGAGGGGCAAGATGAGGGCCCCGGGCCCATGGGGAACAGGCGTGGGGTGTTGGTGGGGGGGGAGTGTCAGCCATGGGGCAAAGCCCTCCTGCTCTTTCAGTGAGTGAGGCCCCAAAGGAGGCACCGACACGCAAGTTTGTCCCTGCGTCCGTGTACCTGGAGGAGAAGTCTGACGAGCAGAAGAAGGAGGAGGTGGGTGCTGGGAGACCCCTGCTGATGCAGGGCCTGGGCTGGGGGTGATGCTCCAGGCCCCATGGCCCTGCCCTGCCTCCCTGCAGCTCCTCAGCGCCATGGTGGCCCGGCTGGGTAACCGGGATGACCCACTGCCCCAGGACTCATTCGAGGGGGTGGACGAGGATGAGTGGGTAAGTACCGGGGGGGTTGGGGGGACACCCTGAGGCCGGTCCCGCCGTGCCGCTTACTCCCACTGGGCTTCCCACAGGACTAAGCTGGACCCCAGCACCCCGAGGACCAACGCCAAGGACCCCTGTGCTTGCCCAGGCACGGCAGGGAGGACGAAAAGGAGGAGGAGGAGGAGATGGGGAGGGGGGAGGGAGGGATATGGCGGGGCCCGTCCCGGTTGAGGGGAGGNAGGCACGGCAGAGTCTAGGGCCGTGCCCCACACCGGGCCAGGCAGCGGCCTTAGGCCCCGTGCCCGCCGCGGGCAGGCCCCGCTATTAAAGCCGCTGCACCAGCACCCGTCTCCCGCCGTGATTCCGGGCTGAAGTAAGGGAACCATCGGGTGGGGAGGGTGAAGGGGACACACACACGAACGCAGACGGGGCCGGTACCGGGGTAGGCCGCGGCCTGGTCCTCGCCCGCCCCGTGCGCATGCGCGGCGCAGCCACGCCAGCCACCGGCGTGACCTCCCGGGCGGGGCTGCCGCCAGAGGGCGCTGTTGCCGCCGAAGGAGGGGGGGCGCTCCGTGCCGCGTCGTCCCCATCTCGGTGACCGCCGCGACCTTCGCTCCCTGACCCCGTGACCGCCGGGGGCGGAAGCGGCGGCGGGGGACATGGTGAGAGGGGACGGGGGAGGTGGCAGGGATGGGACGGGGAAGGAGGACAGAGCTTAGGATGGGAGGGGGGACACAGGTCGGGGTGCGGAGGGACAGCGCCCGGGGAAGGTAACAGGGCCCGGGGAGGCGTAGGACGGGGTTAGATGGTGCCTGGAGGCGGAGGGACCGGGCCTCGGCGGGGGAGGATGATGCTGGGAAGAACCTCGAGGGGGGGTGGGAACGACGGCAACAGGACCTAGGGACGTGCGGGGAAGGTGGTTCTGGTGGGACAGGGCCTGAGGAGAGAGTTTGGGGCCGGGCCACGGTATGACAGGGGCCAAGGAGGTCTCAGCCCAGGGACCCCGGAGGACAGCGCCTGGGGAGAGAGTTTGGGGCCGGGCCACGGTATGACAGAGGCCAAGGAGGTCCCAGCACAGGGCCCCTGGGGGACAAGACGGGGCTTGGCAGAGCTGGGAGAGTGGGGACAGGTCCCCGGGAGGCCGTGACAGTAGGATGTCCCCCACAGGCCAAGTACCTGGCACAGATCATCCTGGTGGGGGCCCAGGTGGTGGGACGGGCCTTCATGCGGGCGCTGCGCCAGGAGTTTGCAGGTAGGAGCCGGGCTGCTGCCCCTGAGATCAGGATGCTGCTCCTCTGCGGGGTGTGCCCATGGTCCTGGGCACCTCACGGGTCCCCCATCCCCTTCCCCAGGGCACCCCACTGCTCCCCGTCCCCTGGGGATGTGCCCAGAGGGAATGCTTGCCAGGCTTGTCACAGGGTGATAGTCAGTACCTGTGTCCTGGCACCAGCCTAATGGCGTTTCAGCTCAGGCCGGGCTCCCCACAGCTGTCCCAGGCACCAGCCCAGACCCAGCGCTGCTGCCAGGATCCGAGACATCCAAATAGCCCCAAAAGACACAGCAGGATGGTCCCCTGGGATGCCACAGCCCTGTCCTGCCTGCAGCCCAGCTTGCTGTGAGCGCCAACAGCAAATGGGTGTCCCCCAGTTCCTGCCACCTCCCCAGGGCCAGGGACCTCGTCTGGGTGACCCCCACAGGCTGGAGGCAGCATGAGGAGGGCAGAGGGGTGGGACTGGGATGTGAGGACCTCAGAGCCCCTGGGCTTTGCTGCCTGAGGTCTGGAGGGTGTCTGTGAGGGCGGGGGAACTCATGTCCTTTGTGTCTCCGGGCAGCAAGCCGGGCAGCGGCAGATGCACGAGGGCGCTCAGAAAGGCCCCAATCCGCCGCCGCCTCTAGGATCACCGGAATCAGCCTCCAGGAAGCTCAGCAGATCCTCAACGTCTCCAACCTCAACCCAGAGGAGATCCAGAAGGTAGAGGCTCTCTCAGAGACAGGGAGAAACAATGCTGGCAGGGGTTACTGCCTGCCATGGAAGTGACAACTGGTCCTAGAAGAAGCGAGTGCTGTCCTGGGCCCAGTTGATCCCAGTTTGAGGTTCTTTGTGCTCCAGATGGAGGAGCGTGCTGGTGGCTTGCAGGCATTAGCAGCCTCCCAGGCTCAGGTCCTGTATTTGCATAGCGGTGCTGCTTGGGGAAGGGGATGTGGACTCCCCAGAGGCACCCGACCGGGAGTGTGGGGTCCCACCATGGGGTCGGGCAGAACCAGCCATGTCCCCGAGATGGCACTTGTCTCCTCCAGCACCACTGTGGGGAGCAGGAAACCACTGGGGTTCAGGGCTGGGGATGGTGGAGGAGGTGAATCTGAGAGGGAACTTCTTTTTTGGCAGAACTACGACCACTTGTTCAAGGTGAACGACAAATCGGTGGGAGGCTCCTTCTACCTGCAGTCCAAGGTGAGCAAAGGGAGGAGAGGAGGTGGGGCTGCGCTGGCCCCCAGCCCTGCTCTCAGCGTTTGCCTGGGATTCAGGAAGGTAGAGCCTGAGCATCACGGCAGATGAGGCAGGTGGGGAGAAGACAGCCTTGTTCCTCTGTGTCACCCCCTCCCCGTATCCCCCAGGTGGTGAGAGCCAAGGAGCGGCTGGATGAGGAGCTCCGTATCCAGGCCAAGGACGAGAAGGAGAAGGGGTGGAAAGCCGAGACGTGACTCCTGCCACCCCCCCACGCCCCGTGTCCCTCACCCTTAACTTATAGGTAGCCAATAAATACCATGTCCTCTGGCACCTGGCCTGGCTGCTCTGCGCTCTGGGGAGGGAGAGGGGACTTACTTGCCTCTGCCCGCTTTCCCAGAGGGGATTTGCTCCTGCAAGGGGCTGGATATTGCCCTGGGGAGGAGGGAGAGGGAGGCAGCTGGGGAAGAAGGGGTGTCCCTGGGGCACTGAGGGCTGCCAGGGCTCAAATGGCTCAGGGGGAGGCTGCGGGAGCTATTTTTGTGGTGGGTTTGAACACTCTTGGCCTGAGCATATGGATACCTCTGGCTCTGTACCACAGCAGTGCCGGGAGCTCTGTGCCATTACCCCTCTCCCACCACAGGTCAGGGCAAGGGGCTGTGGGGGGACACAGTGAGCTGTCCCCACCTGCAGCTCATCCTGCAGACCCTGGCAGAGCTTCCCCAGTGCCGAAGCTGCCCAAGCAGGAGCGTGAAAACCCACCAGGGGGGTCAGGCAGAGCCTCCGCAATCACCCCCATCACCACTCTGTCCCCAAGCTTTGTCCCCACCTCAGGCTCGTGGTGGCCCTCGCCACCGTGGCAGACTGAAACAGGAACTTACTTCAACTTCACTTTATTGTTTTCTTAATAAACTTCCTCTCCCCTGGAGGAATATAGTGTTATAGTCGTTAGCTTATCTCTTACTTCTGCAGTCCTTAAACGCTACGCTAACAGCGATGGAGCCCAACAGGAGGAAAATAAAAACAACCCAGAAACTACGATAGAAAGGCACTTTCGAGACTGTTAAAATACTGATGTCCTGGAATGTGCAACAACAAACCGACGAAGGAGCAAGGAGAAGTACACCGGCCGGGGCAGGGGGTGGAAAGGGGTGGGGTGGGGAAGGGGAGAGGGGGGCCTGGTTGATGGCCCACGNTCACGGCAGGGAGACCGGCTCCCCGCAGGGCATGGGTGACCGCGGAGAGGAGGTGTGTGTGTGTGTGGGGGGGGTCCTTCCAGCAGGGAGGGGGCACAATCAGGGAGACAACCCCACCTCCACACGCACCCCCAGAGAAAGCCGTGAGCAGGGCTTTCTGCCTGGCAGTGGGAAGTTTGGTGGCGACTTTTCCCCACCACCGCCCCCGCTGTGTGTGCCAGGGGAGGCTCCAGGCTCTGCTCCTGGCACCGCATCCTGCCCACCCCAACGCAGCCCTGGGCATGGCGGGGGGGCTGGAGAAGGGGAACCGGTGCGTCCCAGGGGAGTGGGTGCCTTAATGGCCGGTGCCAATGGGCCACCGGTGGCAGCTCCGCCAGTGCCCGGAGTCCTGCCGGCGCTGCCTGCATGCGCTTATGGTACATGGTTAGGTATGAACGTAGCTAAAGAAGGTGGCTCTGCCCCGGCACGGAGCCGGCGCTGCGAGCGGCACACGCGGCCATGTGCCTTGTCACAGGGGATTGCCGGGGAGGTGGCAGCGAGGGACGAGGGCGACCACGGAGCAGAAGGGATACGGAGCAGGCACCGGGCCAGTACAGGCGCCCAGCCAGCTGGGCCCAGCGCGGCGGTGCCATAGCCACGGCGGTGCCGGCCAGCCAGGGCATGGCCGGGCACAGCTCAGGGTGGTGGGTCCCCAGGCTGTCATCCCACTGTCCCAACAGTGGGAGGCTATGCCCACCCCCAGCCCCGGCCACGCTGGCACTGGGCAGGGAGACACCGAGTCGTCATTGGCGGATGAGCCCAACTAGGGCCCCGTCAGAGCAGGGCAGGGGAGGAAGCTGGTCGAGAAATAAATAGCGGCGTCTCCGGCTGCCCAAGTTACAGAGGGAGCAGGGGGACACCCCTCTTGCCCCCCCTGGCTGTGTCCCCAGGGCTGTCCCCCACCTCCCCAGCACAGGGTGGCAGCTGGCTCCGGCTGCCCAGGGATTATTGCTTTTCTCAGAAGAGTCCGTTCTTCTTTCGTGATGGTTAAAAGCGCGAGCAAGACCCCCCCCAGGGCTGGGAGGGGCTGCTGGGGGTGAGAAGGGGTGAGGGGGAGTGGGGGGTGATACCCCCACCATCACCACCATCCCCCCCTCAATTCACGGCACGGGATCTGCCCTCTGGGCCGGCATCCAGCCCTGGGCATCGTCGGACAACCACCACCACCACCACCACCCACCCCCCTTCAATTCACGGCGGCAGGTTTGAGCAGCAGGGAGCCGGGGGGGATGAGCACCCACCCGGGGGGCAGCGCTTCGGGGCTGCCCCCTGAGGTGACGCCAGCCGAGAGGTCGAGCACGGCCCCCGGCAGCAGCGCCAGGCTCTCCGGGGGGACCCTCAGCCGCCCTGGCTCCGTCCTTTCGCACCTTTCCTTCCGGCTCTCCGGCCCTTTGCCCACTTTAGGGGGCCGCCCCTCGACCCCGCTGCCTTTCTCCCCCTCGGTCTTGGCCAGCAGCGACATGACGGGCAGCCCCAGCCCCGCAGCGAAGGGCGAGGGCAGCAACGGGCTCTTGGCCAAGTTCAAGGGGCCACCACCGTTGAGGGGCAGGACGGGGCCCGGCAGGGCGGGCAGACCACCGGCAGCCCCACAGCCCAGAGCGCTGAGGTCGAGGGGTGCCGGAGCCAAAGGGATGGGCAACGCCGGCAACCCCGGGGGAGCGAAGAGGGCGGCGGGGTTGGGGATCACCAGCTGCGCCCCGTTAACGTAGGGCACCTCCGCCGACCCCAGGGGCGTTTTAGGAGGCGGGTGGTGGACCTTGAGCATCTCCGGGTGGTCGGGGGAGACGAAGTGGCCGTGGGCTTTGATGTGCTTGCGGAGGGAGCTGGGGTCGGTGTAGCGCTTGTGGCAGCCCGGCATCTTGCAGGAGTAGGGCTTCTCCACGTAGTGGGTGCGGGTGTGCTTGAAGCGGTCGCTGGAGTTGGAGTAACGCTTGTTGCAGCCTTCGTAGGGGCAGATGTAGGGCTTCTCGCCTGCGGGGTGGCACAGCAGAGGGTCTGCCGGGGTGGAGGGGACACAGCCCCAAGCCCCGCCAGAGTCCCCTGTGTGTCCACGTCCCTGAGCTTCCCCGCTCCCCGGCACTGACCTGTGTGCGAGCGGTTGTGGATTTTCAGGTTCTCCAGGCGGGAGAAGCTCTTGTTGCAGGTGGGGCAGCGATGCGGCTTCTC
>VXBJ01006161.1:2536-17443 GCA_013400055.1 Nycticryphes semicollaris
ACGGAGTTGCGTCCGTACATCGTCGGGGATGGATGAAGCGCCTCGGCGTTTTAGAGGCGACTTCTGAGGTGGGGGAGGCTCGTTTGTGTTGGCTGCCCCCACTGCTGGAGCTTGAAGGTGGGCTTGGGGCTGCAGGGACCTCTGGCAGCTGGTGCAGGTGTTGGGCAGATTTGGTGCTTGACTGTGCAGATGGGAGCTGCGTTGGTTCGTAACAATTCAGCACCGTTTAAAAGTAAGAGGGGTAACTGGAAGCTTGACTTGTACCCAGTTGTTTATAATTTAGGAATATAGAGACTATGGATTTAATTATTTTTCTCTTCCATAAGCTCCCCTTGAACCTCATTTCCTTTTGGGATAATGTCAATGGAATTCTTTGGTTGATGTCACCAAGATTCACAACCTTAATTCACAGTTCCTGACTAGATTGTGTGCTCTGGTGCGTCCAGTGGTCCTTCATTAACTCAGATGCAGCACTGCAGAAATAAAGTTTCTGGGGCCGTTTTTGGAAGCTATCTATGCACTATTGTGAACTTTGAGTTAGAAAGCCCTGTTAGAAGTACATGGCATTAATTTTTCCTACCCTGAACCAGTTATAGATCCATTGACGTTGGGCTGCAGTTTATACTGTTGTTAGATGTTTCATTCAGAACTAGAGTTGCTGTGTAGACTTGTCATTCTCTTAGCAAAGGTGGAAATTGTGCAACATAGCTGCAGTTCTGTCCCTTTTGTGCTGCTTAAATCATCTGTGTGTGCATCCAGTATTGTGACTTTTCAACTCTCCTCTGGCTCGAACCTTTCCTGGGAACATGGGACCACATAATACAGCTGTTTCCTGCCAGGATCTGGTGTCTCGCATGTTCTCACAGTGTTTTTTACTGTTTCAGTGGCTGGTCAGGTCAGGGTATTTGTGACTTTTTTTTTAGGTGTGTAATCTTAAAGATGTGGGTCAGTGGTTGTTGCTCGTGGAACTTAACCCCTGTAGATGGGCTGGCAGCTGGGAGTTCAGTTGTGAGGACGCGGTCAGATTGTTGCGGATGCTGCTGGATTAGCAGCAGCGTGGTGCTGTCTGTCTCGCTCACAGTGCATTGAACATGAGCCCCTTACCTGCCGTCAGTGTTGTGAAGTTCCTGCTCTGTCACACTGTAGGGTTGTTTGCGTGCAGCTTCCTCTGGGAGCTAAACTTTGGGTGGTTTTTTTTGTCAGTCACAACACAGGGATGTAGCATCAAGAGAAACATTGTGTTGCCACCAGACTGCCATTTACTTTTTGACACTGCAAGAACATACCATTTTTCCTTTTTCTTAAATACAGCAATAGTCTGGATCTGCTCTTGCTAGTAGAGGCAATAACGCAGCTGTATCCATCTTTGGATACTTTAACGTTGGCCCTGCTCACTGATACATGATCTTGGCTGGACTGTTTGCTTGCAAGAAACTTTCAAGGCTTGTGAAAATGAACAGCCATCCTTCCTGTGTAGTGATTATGCTTATCAGAGTAGAGGGTGATCTGCAGTGCTCTGTAGAGGCTGGAGGATTATCATAGGAAGGTTGAACCATCGTAGAAGTACAGGCTGACTTTGTCCTTCACTTAATGAACATAGGTAGAAAGGTGTCTTGAAGTTAAGTAGGAGGTCACTGGACACCGCTACTTCCCACTGGTGTGTTGTCTGTCATGTCCAGGTTGCCTGGATGGCAACACCGTTTAGGTCTTAGTTCACGTTGTATGTGACGAATCCAACGTGGATGTAGGGAATCACAGAAAATACAGGACTTCATTCTTCAGGGCTTTCTCAGCTGTGCTGGGAAATCATTGATGTGTGTTGGATGTCCTCATTATTTGCTTGTGTCTCACACCAGAATCAATTCTTTATCAGGAGGAAAAGAGGTGTAGAGCCTTCTGCCAGTGAGAACCAGGACAGTCTGATTTTGAGGAATGGTGTGACAGACTACCTGTTGCTGTATTCTGAAATGCTTCGTTGTCGTATTAAAAGCAACCTGTAATTTTCTGTGCTCACAGGCACTCTAGCTTTGAGCCTTTCATTACTTCGCTCTGGCACTGCTTCATGACAGTCACGGTTTAAGCTCTTTAATACATCCCTGAATTTTACCTCTAAAAGTTGCAACACTTAATGTAGAATGTGTTGATTAAAAATAACCGGAATGATGAGTAGATGTGTAGCTATGAAATCGGAATGGGGTTGAGAAGTGTAGACTTCTCATTTAGCTATCGGTGTTGTGCCATCCCTTGGGTGGTTTCTTTGTTATACACAGTATCTCCTGTGCATTTCTTTTCTACTACTGGGAGGTTTTTGAGAGGTTCTATGAAGTATGGCTTAATTTTTAGTAGGATCCTCATGAATGGTGGGATGTGGAATCCAGGAACTGGCTCTGAAGTGGTGGGGAGGCTACCAGGAGCTCTTGTCTGCTCTTCGTGTTAGCTTAGGTCACTCTATTACTCGGTCTAACGTGGGCTCGACAGAGATGCTGATGCTGTTTGACTGCTCTCTGTGGGTGTCCTGCAATATACTTAGCCAGCTTCAGAATTTGCAGTTATTTCATTTCCTCTGACTTCTTGGGTACTTTTTTCTTTCTATCAAATCATGCCTTTGGCTCTCAGATGCTGAGAACCCAGCAAAAAAAGTAGTGATGGTTGTTCTTTCCTCAGGTAGATGTAGGTCCTCACTACGGATCCTTTTACCTTGTTGTTTGTCTCTTCTTCCTGAGTTGGAGAAGATTATGGCCAGAAATGCAGTGTAGAGGACAGGAACTGGTGTAAAGATCTTCAGCATCTCTGTGGAGAGAGGAGAGAGACGGTGATAGGAACCTTTGTATGTAGGTTCTAGGCATACATGAAAGAAGAGGGATGGGGAGAGGTGGCTGGTGGAGCAGCAGTAGAGACTGGTGGTCCCACGGCTGACATCTCTGGGTCTCTTCAAGCAGCTTTTAACCTGAGTGATGGACATAGATTTATGTCACTTTAGGTCAGCCAAAATCTTAAGTCAAGCTAAGACCTAAGCTGGTGCTGTTACTGTGCTTGATGTCTGTGGATATAGTGAACTTGTAGACAGAAGCACTTACCTGTTCAGGTAGATTTCAGTGGAAATCTTCATGTCTCAAGAAGACTCTGAATGAATCTTGGCTGCTTCAAGCTAAAACTTAGTCTTGCAAACTCCAGAATCTTAGCTGAATCTTAGCAATTTATCTTGAAGTGGAGAAAGAATGCAGATACAAGACAAGTATAAATGCTGGGCTTCAGACTTTGGCTTCAATGTGTTCTCAGAATAGCTAATTAGTTCTGTTTGGCTGTATTTGTTTTCTCAGTGCTGCTGCCACAAAAAGTGAGAAAAGTAGGAGGGGATGCAGAAGCAGTGGCTAAGAAATGTGCTTTTTTAGACTATAAAGTGGCACACAGCACAGGCTCAGCTGTAGCCACTGTGGCACCACACATCCTGTAACGGTGAGCTTGAGTAGGGACAATGCTGAAGTCTCCTGTTTTTGTAAACAGGTAGGGTCTGGCAGATTGTTTGACAAAACAAAGTGGCCTGAGGCCTGCACAGCAGCTCTCTGTACTTAGAGGAGTGGCAGCTTGTTAGTTCTTCCTAGGAGTCTTCAAGCAGGCTTGAGAGATACTCTGGTAGCCATCTCTTTTCTGCTGCGTTTCGCGGGGGGACCTGTCTCTTGCGGCAACTTGATCTTCATCCTGAAATTTGTACTTTCCCTCAAAGGGCTTTAGACAATCAGAAAGGTGTTTGGTTTTAGTATTTGGTCAAGTTCTCTGCAGTGCACATGGAGCACCCTGCCAGTTTGATAGCACCAGTTATTTTCCTTATGCTTTTTATGGATCAGAGTTGGACCAATGCAGAGCTAGCTCCCTTTGATGTCTGTGATAAAGCACTTATGCAGAGGGAACTTGGTCCATCTTTTTTTATAGTGATGCCACAAGATGCCACTGAGCAAAGATTATATGACAGCACTTGCAGGTCCAAAGCCACGAGGACCTGGATTTTGAGCATATGGTTTCTAGCCTGGCAGGCTCTGCTGGTGTGGGACTGTTTAGAACATGGGACATGCTGTTCCTCAGTCTTTCACCCAGCTAGGCAAGGCAGGATCCAGCGCAAAACAAATCTGATGCAGGAGAATTTGTGAAGCGTGAAGCAGGCAGTTACCTGTGTGACAAACCTGAGTATAGAGGAGGGCAGTAGTCAGAGCTATTAGCGACAGTGGCATTTGAGCTCAAAGGGAGGAAGGGATCAGGAGTGATTGACAGGAAAATCTTACAGACTAGCTATTCAGATCCGTGCTAAGTGAACCAGCAACGTTTCAGAAGTTACTCCTTCAGAAGTGTTTGAGCAAATTTAAATTGACAGGCTGAGTTAATAGTGGCTCAGCACTGTTCAAGTTTGTTACTGGTCTCACAGTAACTGTTAGAAAACTAAATTTACTGTTCCATGGAGTCATGGCCTAAGGTGCTGAAATACCAAAGAGTTGTCTTGCTCAGTAGTATGGCTCGATTAAGTAGAGATTTCAGCAGAAGAGGCAGGTTCTTAAGTGACTGCCAGCTACAGTGTACTGCAGCTACAAAATGAAAAATGGTGAGGGATGGCAACATGAGAGAAAGTACCCCCAAGTGTTTAGCATTATTTCTTCTGTCAAAAGCTTGAATGCCAACCTTTGAATGCCTGGAGATGAAAATTAGGAAGTAACTTCCTCCAGTTTCAGAATAACCTTCTGGTCAGAAAAAAGCTTACCAGCAACTTGGGCAATTTGTGGAAGGGAGGCAGGGACCTTTTCTCATTGTTGCATTTAGGAAGAAAATGCAAATTACCATTGTAAAATAAGATAGGACTGAATAAAAGATGAGGATGGGAGGTGAGGTGAAGTGTAGTTGAAAGGAGTGAAATAGCAGAAAAGTACAGAAGAGGTAAACAATTAGGTGATGTGTAAAGAGGAGGGAAATAATGAAAAGGGTAGAAGAGATTGTCTGGTAAATTTTGTTGTAAGGTATGATAAATTCAGTTTGGAAGAGCCTTCTTTGATTTTCTAGAGAAAAGAAAATGGACAATTCAGGATTACCATCAATTTTGGAAGTGAAAAATTCCCTTTCATTTCTGAAAATGTGATTAGTGCAGTATATTCTTATTGTCCTAATTATGTTCTGCTGTGATTTGGTAAGAAAAAAAATAAATTCTTTAGCTCATATGATCAGTTCAGAATTTTGGGCTATCAAATTGAAATTTTCCTTTCTTCCCACTGCTCCAATTTAGAAAGACTGGGACAAACTTTTTAGCAGGGCCTGTTGTGATAGGGCAAGGGGTAATGGTTTTAATCTAATAGAGGGTAGATTCAGACTAGACATAAGGAAGAAATTAATTTATGATGAGGGTGGTGAAACACTGGCACAGGTTGCCCAGAGAGGTGGTAGATGGCCCATCCCTGGAAACATTCAAGGTCTGGATGGATGGGACTCTGAGCAATCTGATCTAGTTGAAGATGTCCCTGCTTATTGCAAGGGGCTTGGACTAGATGACCTTAAAAGATCCCTTCCAACCCAAACTGTTATATTATTCTTAGGGATTTGTGCTCTCTCCTTCTTAGCCATTCCCCTTCCAGACACTGCTTGTTCTGCAGGTTTTAAGCCTATTTGCATACTGACCGCTTATGTACTGATTACAGGCGAAATAGAGCCAGGAACTGTTAAGTGACACATTCAGCTTTAGCCTCAGTTGAAGGCATTTCTTTCATTCTCTACTGGGTTCCTGATTTTCATGAAACTTGTAGAAATTCAAAATGAGACTGGATTCCTTTGTCTAATTTGATTGGCATTGACTGTGGGGCAATGTGTTTGTGTAGGCCTCATTTCCATAAGAAACCAGGGGAAAAACGCTTTAGGAATAAATTAAGAAAACTTGCTCTGAATGCATATTTTCAGATTAGTTTTTAGACTAATATATATTTAGACAGGAAAATTAGTATTAAAATGACACAAAAACTTTGTGTGTTTTGAAACAGTGTATCTTACAAGACACCCAAAATTAGGTTGATAGCTTAGCATGATAATCATGTAACATCTGTTTAATTTGAACCTTCAAGAAAAAAGCCTGTGTATTTCACATGAATGTCC
This sequence comes from Nycticryphes semicollaris, assembly GCA_013400055.1. Taxonomy (NCBI): domain Eukaryota; kingdom Metazoa; phylum Chordata; class Aves; order Charadriiformes; family Rostratulidae; genus Nycticryphes; species Nycticryphes semicollaris. The sequence continues at coordinate 8,657 of VXBJ01006161.1, forward strand.
AAATAGTTATTTTCACCATAGAGATACCTCCCACATTTAGGTGAAAATAACTTACAGAATATAGCTAGAATTAGTTTGCTGGGTATTGTAGATGGTAAATTCTGTTGGAAATAGTGGAATCTAGCCAAATAATTAAAAATTACTTGCATTTCAGATGCTGCATTTATGAGGTGGGAGGTTTTTTGTGTGTTTTGGGGTTATTTTGTTGTTGTTGTTTTGTTTTAAGGTCTTACAAAACCAATAATTATGAGAAATTTCCATCTTTCTTTGTGGGGCGAGGCAGACAATATTTTGAATACAGAGGGCTGTCAACTACACCAACTGGAAAAAAGTCACTGTTGTTTTTTTTTTCCAGTAGTATTTTTATTGTTATTAGGGCAGCAGATGAAATAATGGAATGGAAAAAAAAAATTTCATAATGGATAAAGTCTTCATGAGCGGCTGCTTTTGTTTTTCATGTAACTAGTGAAAGGCAAATAGCATTTAACAGATGAAAACAGAGCATAGGCTTTAGGCTGCCGTTTTCTTCTTGAATTTTTTTTTTTGTCTTGGTCAAAACGAGCTCTTTTGTTTTGAAATTTTATAACAAAAATGTAGTTTTTTAAATGGGTTTCTCTCAACAGCACTTTTTCAAAGTATTTATTGTTTTCAGTTTATATGTGTAGTGTAAAAACTACTTTAAATCTGGAAAGAAAAGATAGCTGAGAAGGCAAGTCACATTTATCAAATGAAACAAACTTACCTGTTTATCATCTGGGTTCTTTTTCTGTCATTTGCTTACAGATTTTTTTTTTTTCATAGATAGACCTGTTGTTAAATACAAGCTTTGTTTTTCAAGTTCTACTGCTCTAAAAAGACTCGCAGAAGTTGGAGATACCTATATTTGGATTTCTTTATGAAGTACTTAGTACCTTTCTTTATGAAGTACTTAGTAGTTGTGCAGAAGATACGCTTTCTAAATTGGGACGGGGGGGATAGTACATGTGGTTATTTAGGAATGGAAAAAATTAACCTTGACAGCTAACTATATAGATTTTTTTTTTTCTTTTATTGCAGAAACTGAAGCTCGCTCTTTAAAAGGTGCAGTGCTGTGAAGACTGTTATTGACCATAGAAAAATGGACATGCTGCAGATACTACGTAAAACCACAGAGCGCTTAGAGTGTGATCACTGCAGCTTCAGAGGAACGGACTATGAAAACATACAAATCCATATGGGTACCATACACCCAGAATATTGTGATGAAATGGATGCTGCTGGTTTGGGCAAACTCATATTTTATCAAAAAAGTGCAAAACTGTTTCACTGCCACAAATGTTTCTTTACCAGCAAGATGTATTGCAATGTCTATTACCACATCACAGCACAACACGCAGCACCTGAGAAGTGGAACGAAGAGCGGAAAGAACAGGTAGAAGGAGATTCAGATTCCTCCAAAAAAAGTGTCACATTGGAGTCACAGAAACCTACCCTTTCCCCCGAGTCGCACAAACCTGCTCTTTCTCCTGAACTCCCCAGATCTGAACCTGTTGTTTCCCCCAAGCTTCAGAAATCTTCAGGGTCTCCAGAGCTCCAGAAGTTGGCTCAGGTGACTTCCTCAGAGCCAGAGAAGTCAGCCCAGGCCATGTCCCCAGATCCAGAAAATTCATCCCAGGCTACATCTCCAGATCCAGAGAAGTTAGCCTCAGCTGTGTCCCCCGACTCAGAGAAGCAGTCTCCTGCTGTGTCCCCCGACTCACAGAAACTATCCCCTGCTGTGTCCCCGGACCCACAGAAGCCAGTCCCGGCTGTGTCTCCGGAGCCCCGTCGGCATTCCCCGGCGATGTCTCCGGAACCCCGTCGCCATTCCCCTGCTGTATCACCAGAGCCCCGTCGCCATTCTCCTGCTGTGTCTCCAGAGCCCCGCAGATACTCCCCAGCTGTGTCACCAGAGCCAAAGAAACCTACTCCAGCAGTATCCCCTGAACCGCGAAGGTATGCCCCAACTGGGTCTCCTGAGCCTCGGAGGCATCCTTCTCAAATGCGTAGGCCTGCTTCTGCTTCTTCTCCTGAAACCCGGAGGCCTGGTCCTGCAGTGTCACCAGAGTCATGGAGACCTGGTCCGACTGTTTCCCCTGAGCCCTGGAGATCTACACCTCATGAGGTGCAGAAGTCTTCCGCGGTTTCTCCCTGGGCTCCAAAGTCTGCCATGTCAGTAGAGTCCCGTAGGTCTGCCCCTGAGTCCCGAAGGCCTGGCCCTGTTGTTTCGCCAGAGCCTAGGAGACTTGTTTCTGACTCGTGGAAATCTACGTCCTTTTCTGAATCCCAGAAGTCTACTCTTGTTTCTTCTGAGCCGTGGAAACCCATCTCATCTGTTTATCCTGAAGGCTGGAAACCTGTTCTGTCCCCTGACACGTGGAAGCATTCTGCCCCTGTTTCTCCCGAGCTTCGAAAGTCTAGTCACGCTGTTTCCTCTGACTCTTGGAAGCCTTCTTTCTTTCCTGAGGTCCGTAAGCCTGGTGCTTCTGTATCTCCCGAATCTTGGAAACTCTCCGAGTCCCGGAAATCAATGTTTTTTTCTGAACCTCAGAAATCCACCTCTGCTGCTTCTTCTGAGGTTCAGAAACGGGCTCATTTCCCTGAACATCGGAAAAGAGCTCTGTTCCCAGAGTCTCGTAAATCTAACCCTACAGTTTCTACTGATGTCCAGAAACGCGGTGTCTTTTCTGAGTCCCAGAATCAGCTGTCTACTTCTGTTTCTGCCGAAGGCCAGAAATCAGCTCTTGTTTCTCCTGACGTCCAGAAGCACGCCCTATTTTCTGAAGTCCAGAAACTTGCTCCCATCTCCTCTGAAGTTCAGGAGCATAGCTCATTTCCAGAGTCTCAGAAATCTGTTTCTCCTGAAAGTCAGAAACACGGCCTCTTTACTGAGTCCCAGAAACCTACTCCCGTTTCTCCCGAGACCCCCAAACAAGCTTTTTTTACTGACTCCCAGAAATCTACTGTTTCCCCTGATGTTCAAAAGCATGCTGTATTTTCTGAGATGCAGAAGCCTGCTGCTGCTTTATCCTCTGATGGCCAGAGACATGCTGAAACTACTGTACCTTCTGAAATCCAGAAGAGCATCCTGTTTTCCGAACCTCACAAGTCTGCTGCAGGTTTTTCCTCCGAGCCCCAGACACCTAGTGAGTCTGGAGAAAGTGACTTTCTTTCTCACAGTTTAGATGATCAGAAACCACTGGATGATTTATTCTCACAGGATGAACAATCGATATTAGCCAAAGAATCACCGGAAGACATGTTATATTCATGCCCCAAAAAGAAGTCCAGGAAGGAAAACCAGGAGCACTCAGATTCGGAACTGAATAGCAGTGAGTGTGGAAAAACCGAGATGGACTCCATGGAGATAAAGGAGCAAGAATCCAACAGTGACCAGGAGCAATATGATATGGAGTCATCTGATTACGGCAAAGAGAGCAAAAGAGATGCTACTACTCCCATGCAGCCACAGTGCGTGCTGCAGTTTACGGAAGAGAAAGAGGCTTTCATCTCCGAGGAAGAAATAGCGAAATACATGAAGCGTGGGAAGGGCAAGTATTACTGCAAGATTTGTTGCTGTCGTGCAATGAAAAAAGGTGCTGTCTTGCACCATTTGGTCAACAAGCATAACGTTCAAAGCCCATACAAATGTAAAATATGTGGCAAAGCTTTTCTCTTGGAGTCTCTCCTTAAAAACCACGTTGCTGCTCACGGTCAAAGTTTGTTGAAGTGTCCGCGTTGTAATTTTGAATCAAATTTCCCCCGAGGCTTTAAGAAACATTTAACCCATTGCCAAAGCCGTCATAGCGATGATACACCTAAAAAACACTTGGACAGCCTTGAAGCACTCGAAGAACAAATTTAATCCGTTTTTTTTCCCCCTCGTGCTAGAAAAGCTGAATTTGCTGAAGTGTTCGGAAGTGTTGCTGTATGTTAACCGAGTAGTTTAGCTGATCTGACAAGTCAGAAGATGCATGGTTTATTGTACTATGTTTAACTTGTCTTATAGCTGTTTTACTGAAATGATTTACTTTTGAAAGTAATTTTAAATACGTGTTCATGTCTTTGTATTACCCATCGGTAGAGTCATGTTTTATTTTTCAGATGTACTATGTTTTTGAAACCAAAATGGATACAAATTAGTTTTGTAAAGATTTGTAAAACAGACAGGCAATTAAGGACTGGAGTGGCAAGCAATCCGTATATTCCTGTGAAGACAGAACTTTTTTCACAATTGTTAAATGTTGTATTTTTCAAAGTGTTTTTATCAAATTCTCAGAATTGAAATTCTCCCCAAACTGAATGTGAACGAACCAGGCACGAGAAACTACCAATCTTTCTGGAGTAATTCTGCCCTGAGGTTGTAATTGAGTGTATGGTCATTCGTTGGAAATCTTGTCGCACTCAATTTCCTGGTTTACTTGTCTCAGATTTAGGAGCATCAAGGTACTTATTTTGTGATCCTGTATTTTGGCCACGTTTTAAGCATGTACTAATATACATTAAATTGATGGATTAACGTCAGACTCATGTATAGCTCAACACTTGATGATTCAGATGTTTGTAATGTCGGAACCCCCCCTAAATTTCTTGTATTTGGTGAAATGTTATGCTTTAATCTTTTAACAATAAAAAGAAACCCAACTTGGCATTGGCTGCTTTTCTTTTTTCCAAATTAAGACCAAAACCTTGCATGTTGAACATACTGTCTTGTAAGTATCTTTAGCAACAGGAAATACAAAATTATCCTGGAGCTCCGCTCTCAGTACTTCAACTTTCCAGTCGTCAGCTCATGAAAGCAAGGTTAGTTCAAATTTCCTGTGTGCTTCAGAAAAATGCATGTAAATGAGGGAAAGCACGGAAAACAGGGATTTGTGCACTGTTACTTAGCATGCTTGCTTTTGTGCTATTTGCATATTCACTGTTCGAAAACGACAAATGCTTTGTAATTCAGCAGGGAATATAGATTTTTAAGTTGGAGGTCGCACAAGGCAAGTTTCATCCTCTTCATACGCCGAGACTTAAACTGTTAAAAATACTAGATTAGAGTATGGAGGTGGTAGTGTAAAATATATAATAATTTAAAAATCTTCAGGTGTAAGCGCTCTTACCTGAGAGTTTCAGGTTGATTCCGTTGAAGCCTGTGTCTGGTATCTTTTGTGTTTCAAGAGGATTTCTGGAAGGAAGGGCAGAATTTACCTTTGAAGCTCTATGCGTGGTGACTTCTTGGTCCTGGCCTGCAGGGTCCTCTCACGCAGGACCAGACCTGTTCTGTGCCCCTAAATCCAGTCCCCTTATTTTCCTTTCATAAGGTCCAGACTAGAATTGTAGAACTTGGGATTTTTTTTTTTAACTAGAAATGACTATAGATCAATTTGAAGGGGAGCGCTTGACTACGAAGGCTCTGCTGGTGTAGTCTTGTTTTGTATGAAAGCTGCTTTCCTCCTTGGCTATGATTTCATCGCTCTTGGCACGTCATGTGGTTAAAAAGATGCTGTTTGAATAGAAGGAAGAAATCAAAGAAGGATTTGTTTGAATTGGAAGTGCTGTCACCTTCACAGTTTGATGTCTCACAACTGATAGATACTTCTCACTCCTCTGTACCAGCAAACTTCCTTGATTGCTGGGAATCCATCATCGAGGCTTGATGCTGGTTTTTTGTTTTTTTTTTTTTTTTTTTTTTTTTTCTTCTGACTACTCAGTTTCTTAATCTTGGTTTACAATTGTCAAAGTGTACTTTATAACTCTTGGAGGTGCAACTTCGCGAGTCCCCTTGATGTTAGGGCATTTGATCTCTTTAAATCCAGGTATGGTGGACACTTCCTGGTTTCTTTTAGTACAGAGTTTTGTACAAGCCTGGTGGAAGTTGGAGGATGTTTCTGGTGTGTATGGCTTTTTCTGTCCAGACTAAGTATTCTGTTGCTGTTCCCTTACCCAATGCTACCTCGAGATCCTTAAGATGCGTTAGGAGGATCCGCTGGGATCTAAACTGATGTAACTAGTTTCTCTAGGGAACTGTAGGACACCAATAGACAGATCCAATTGTGGATTTACCATTTCCCTTTCAGATACCTACTCTAAATGCTGAGGAGAAGGAGGAATACTCTTGAATACAAATAGTGATCCTTCTTTTTTTGACGTGAGAAAGAAACGTGAGGAAAGCACTTCAAGACAGAGCAGTGAAAGAATTTGCTTGAAATATGCCTAATGCTATAATTTAGTCCTTGGCTGCTCTCTGAAATAACTTTGGTTGAAGTTGTTGCTAGTTGTGTTTTATACGTTAGGGGATGAAGCAACTACAGAGGTCTGCAGTTTCCAAAAACCACTGTGTGTTAAGTCACAGGGGCATTTTGTTGAAGCCCTCAGTGTTGCCGTGTGACCGTCTTGCTCATTCCTGTTCTTCAGCACAGGGACCCTTTTGGGGGGGGGGATTTGGTGTCGTTTTAACTTCAGTTTCCTTTGGCGAAGGAGTTTGGTTGGGAAACGACAGGATGAGGTCAGGAGACGGTAAAGAAAGTTTACTTAAGAGTACAGGCATTGCAGAGGACTGCAGTTCCTTCCCTCTCTGAACTCTGTGGAATGCCTGAGAAAATCGCGATGCTATACCTTAGATGTAAAGCAGGCAGCTCACGTGGGTGAGTTGCTGTGATGGACAGCTACAGGCTCTACAGAAAAGGCAAAGGAGGGAAGATGAAGAGAGGCGGCTGGTGCCCTACGGGGGAAGGAGCGGCTTGGATACGTGGGACTTCTACAGGATGGACAACAGTCTGGTGTGTGAGAGCATGTGAGTCGGGATCGGAGATGCCAGTTAGGGTGACATCATGATAAAAATTTGTGGCGGATCCCCTGAGCAGAGAGAAGAAGCAGACGAAGCTTTAAACAACTCGAGAAAGTCTGTATCACGGATGGTGGTTCTTGTGAGGGACTTGATCCCCCTGACGTCTGATGGAGAAGGAGCATGGCAGGATCCAGTTAACCTAGGAGGTTTCTGGTGGGTGTCAGGGACAGCTTCTTGGTACAGGCACTGGATGGGCAATTGGGGTGATGCACCACTAGGTCTGCCTTTCACAGACAAGAAGAAACTGGCTGGAGATTTGATGATCTGTGGTGGACTTGGTTGTAGTGACCATGAAATAGTGGGGTTTGGTGTCCTGATGGGGGGAGGTAGCAGACCGAGTACGGACCAGACTTTGACTTGTTCAGGAAATTGGCAGGTGGGATCACATGGGAGGCAACTCTGAAACCCAGCAAGTCATGCAGTAACTAAACCAAAGGGCTTCCAAAACCAAGAAGATTTATCAGGAGATTGGCTTGGCCAAACATGGCAGCTGTGACAAAGCTCCAGTGCAAAAAAAAGCAGTAGAAGAGGGGCAGGCTACAAAGCAGGGATTTATGAAAGTTGCAAGGGACAGCAAGGGCAGTAAGAGCTGCTACTGCCACATTAGTAGGAAAAGTTTGACCAAGAAAAGTGTAGGACCATTTCCAAGTGGAGTGGGTGGATTAGTGACAGCAAACACACAGAAGACTGAGGTACCCAGTGCCACCTTTGTCTGGGTCTTCACCAACAAGGTTTCCCAGGCACTTGGGATTAGTGAAAGGGTTGAAGGAGTGGAAGCACCACCACAAGTGAGGGTGGAGATAGGAGATACTTGAGAGATCTCAACTCAGAAGTCCATGAGACCCTACAGGTGGCATCGCAGGGTGCTGTGAGAATTGGCTGATATTGTTGCAAGGCTGTTGGATATCATCTTTCACAGAGTTTGGGGGGGTGTATGTGTCCCTGTCACTGGAGAAAAGCAAATGCTGCACAAATCTTCAAGAAAGTTCATAATTTCCATGGTTTTGGCAAATACTTAATCTTTATAGTTCTGATAAAAATGATCAAAACAGGTGCTGAAGATGGATACATCACTTGTCACTGGCACTCTATGAAACGTTGATACTTAACGCAAACTCTGAGGACAGATTCTTTTGGAAAATTAAAGACATGCAGGGGGACGTACATAGAAGACACCTTACTGCTCCTTCAGTTCACAGAATCACAGGGATTGGAAGGGACCTTGAAAGATCATCTAGTCCAATCCCCCAGCCAGAGCAGGAACACCTACATCAGGTCACACAGGAATGTGTCCAGGTGGGTTTTGAATGTCTCCAGAGAAGGAGACTCCACAACCTCTCTGGGCAGCCTGTTCCAGTGTTCCNACTTATGTATGTCCAGTTGTCTAAGCAAATCAACACACAGAAGACTGAGGTACCCAGGAGGGTCTTTGTCTGGGTCTTCACCAACAAGGTTTCCCAGGCACTTGGGATTAGTGAAAGGGTTGAAGGAGTGGAAGCACCACCACAAGTGAGGGTGGAGATAGGAGATACTTGAGAGATCTCAACTCAGAAGTCCATGAGACCCTACAGGTGGCATCGCAGGGTGCTGTGAGAATTGGCTGATATTGTTGCAAGGCTGTTGGATATCATCTTTCACAGAGTTTGGGGGGGTGTATGTGTCCCTGTCACTGGAGAAAAGCAAATGCTGCACAAATCTTCAAGAAAGTTCATAATTTCCATGGTTTTGGCAAATACTTAATCTTTATAGTTCTGATAAAAATGATCAAAACAGGTGCTGAAGATGGATACATCACTTGTCACTGGCACTCTATGAAACGTTGATACTTAACGCAAACTCTGAGGACAGATTCTTTTGGAAAATTAAAGACATGCAGGGGGACGTACATAGAAGACACCTTACTGCTCCTTCAGTTCACAGAATCACAGGGA